>JAZHYW010013671.1:0-355341 GCA_037355805.1 Ixodes ricinus | reverse complement strand
CGGGAAGGGTCCACAAGGGTCGCGCGGGCATATTCTATTCAGCACGCCAACCGGTCGTGGGCAGACGGTCTTGGCCAAGGACCGTTGAAGCAACGCAGCACTGAGTCGGCTGCTAGGCCTATCTGCCGAGTAGACACGCGTTGCAGCTTCTCTCGGGTGTTTGTGGATCCAGCGTTCTTGTTCGTCGTGGTCTGTTTCAAGTACTTTTTCTTGCTGATTGAAGTCGGGACGCGCGAGAAGAACACGTAAAATAATAAACGTTCGTTGGTCGTCGTGACCACGGTGACCAAGCGACGCTGTCGGCCATGCTGATTTGATCGTAAAAAGGACAGCCGGGGTAGCCGGCAGCCGGGGACAGCTCCGGAGCTGGCTCTCAGCTTCGTTTACCACACGATAGATGGCGCTTGGCTCTCAGCATTATCAAATTTGGCAATTTTCGCCACACGTTTCTAATTATGCTACAAAATGTGGATCTGAATATTATTTAACAAAACTTTTAGGAAACATTTGCCGGCTATTTATTGTTTATGATCGCGGTGCTGGTGAGGTAGGCGCTTACCCAATAGGCGACGTGGATTCGGCTGACGTGCTGCAGTTCCGCGGATGCATAGCAGTGAAAAGGCAGAGAGCTTTCGAAGGAAAGGAGGCCCAAAAGAGTCCAGTTTTCTTTTAAAAGTTCTATAGCAAAGAATTTTTTGGCTCCCTATTTTTGTATTTTTGTGTTTCTTTTCACACCTTTTACGACGTCCGGTGGATGAAATTCGATTTCAGAATCATTTCATGGTCCCTTTAATGTCACAACTCAGATTGCGCTTTTTGATTTAAACATATGTTTCGGCATCGTCATTCGCTGAGCTGTCTCTGTAAGCTGCGGTGATTGGCTCTCAAAGTGTTGTGCGGGAAAGTAGACGCACTGGCTCTTTTTAGAGTATAGTTACTGGAAGATAGGTGCTACGTATAAATCGCCAACCAATGAAAAGACTAGCTTGGTGCACGATGCCTACACAAAGCAAGAATATTTAACTCGCAATTTAATTCAACATAACGTAATAAAGCGTACAGCCTTAGCGATATACGGCGCCAATGAGCCTGCATTTAAATAAGCTCTAACTTAAATTAACTAAATTTAAAAAAATAATATAAATAATTCTGGCATTTGGAGTGTGCATAGCCGTATTATAATGACCTTCTCCCCTTCAATCGGTGAAAGAGGCGATGACGAACGCATCCAAAACCTCGATAAAGTGAGAAGAAGGTCAATACACGCCCATGCACCTGCGCCAATAGTCGGACTTTGTGACAGTTTACTTAGCTTTACTGTGATTGGGAGAGGGGAGAGATGAACGCGGCCGTCGCCGGTCCTTGCAGGACACCGGAGCCAATGCGTAGCACAAGACCAGTTCCGGTGCAAGGACAGCAACTGCATCTGGACGAAATTTCTCTGCGACGGCACTCCGAACTGTCCTGATGGTTCCGACGAGTTCGCCTACTCCTATTCCAGATGCAGTGAGAATTCCGTGACTTGTTTCCGACAGGTTATTTAAATCAATTTCTTCTACGTGTACTCGTGTGCGCCACAAGAAAAAAAAAAAAGGGGGGACATAGGTCAAACTTTTATGGAACGCCGCACTTGATACTTCTCTGTTTATCACCGCCAAGATTTATGAATTCGGTATAGCAGAACACCGCGATTTCACTCATGATTCAATTTCTCACCATTGTGATATATTAGCGAAACGGAAGCATATTTCGGTAATCGACCATGTTCGTAAGTCGTTGAGCTGACTATGTACGCAAGTCGTCGAATTAAGTTTTGCTTTTTTATTTTCATTTAAGGAACAACTATCAAATATCGATTTAGTATGCTTGAAGGGACGGTGCAACGATATTCGCTTGGAAAGTGTTTCACTTTAGACGAGCTTACTGGCACTAGTGGGACCCATGTATACTCGCACGGAACGCCACTGACCAAGAAACTCATTTGTTGCGGTGTAATTTCAAGGACAGAAGCGAGCGTTTTCTTTTAACCTCTCCTTCGCAGACCTTGATGACGTAACTGGGGGATCGCAGTATCCCCCAATGACGATATTTGAATGCGTCCCGTAAATTGGACTCGAGCGTTGCGTGAGCACTGGATTTTGGCTCGTGTTAATCAATAGCTCGACAAGCATTCGGATAGTGGCCCGTGACACTGCCCGTGTACAGGTATTGCAATGGCGTCAATAGCCGAACCCTAACAATGTCTGGAACTCAGCGCGTGTCTTGTGCTTCGCCAAGCTTAGCAGCGTGGCTATGATCAACATTGGCGGCATATAATCGGCTCCAGATCCGGTGTCCGCTTGTTCTGGCTGCGAGTTGAGGGAGTGAACGCTGCTCGTTTTTCTTTAATATTTTTCTGCGACTTCCATTGCGTGTGGTGAAAAACGATCGCGTCAGGTCATTAGCGTCAGGTATTCGTTCTAAGCAGCATTTGTGCAAAGTACGAAAATTGTTGCATCGCCCCTTTAAATTCCCTCTCACCCCTTGCTTGCACGCCTTTCTCAGCCGGAAATGGAAGAGGCCGCTTTGAGTAACAATGAGTATGCACAAAAGCGCCCTTACTAGCGAATCAATGGTGAGTCCTTGGAGCCTGGCTGCTTGCTTGCAACAACAATACAAAACATAATAATCAAGAAGCAAGAATACATTTTATTAGGTGCCCAGGAACAACCGTGCAATCTTGGTGCGGGCACACCGAAATCCACACACACTACAAATTACGCATAAACTGAAAACACCAGTACAAAAAAAAAAAAAAAACACAACCAGAACGGATACATTGCCAATACATACACACATACACTATTGCACACCGAGTATAAAACACAATCCGAAGTGCACTGCTTCAATATAGTAGAAGTAGTAGTAGTAGTACTTGTAGTAGTAGTAGTAGCAATAAAAATAATATTAATAATAATAAAAATAATAATATTAATTTATTCAGGAATGCAGATCTGGCAGAGGTGATGTCGGACTGGTCAAAGCCAGCAAGGGCTTGTAAGCCCAGGTCCAGAGATTACACTAAGAAAAAAGCAAACATGAGTAAAAAATGCAACTCAATGAAAAAATAAAAAAAATATTCATGAGTATTGAAATGTTACAGTTCCGTTGGAAACACTGTGCAGTTCCTTGAAAGGTGAAAAAGTTACAATATAAAAAAATGAAGTAAATACAAAATGCACACACGCACGCACGTTGTCACATGCACAGCACCACAACGAATAGGAAAGTGCTTCTCGAAGATGTGGCTAACAATAAATAGATATTGTATTCGTACAAAAAAACAAACACAAAAATAACAACAACACACGCACACATTTGTTTGCGTTTTCCTACGACACAGGCTCCAAGTTTCGAAGAGGTCTTTAGGGAACAGTTACATTTCGGGAAAAAATCAAAACAAAATTTTTTTTGAGCCTTTCCACTCTGGTGAAGAAGGAAGAGCAGCGGAGTTGTACTATGTGCCGCCATCTATGAGCGACGGCGACAACCAGACATGTTGTCTTGTTGCCGCCGTCGCTCATAGATGGCAATAGCTGTCCAGAGTTTTGTGTAGTTTTGTGTCGACATTTTGTTTGGTACCGGACACGAAACTGGGGAAACTAGCCCTTAACAGCTCCACTGCAAAAACCTGTGTTAATAATAATAGAAAAAGAACAACAAAATTAACGCAAAAGCAAAAAAGAAAACAATAGGCCTGAACTTTTGGAAACGTTGGAGCCAAGCAATAAGCTTGAGTCTAGAAAATAAAATAGAAGGAAGGATAATATAGTTGCCCAGGTAGGCTACCCATTGGTATCATGATGGCTGTCGCTACACGTCAGAAAACTAAGATCTAAGACTTTTCTTCAGTGTTTTGTTGGAAGTCAGGGAAATGCAGACAGTCTGGAATAGTATTAAAAACGTTCGGCACGTAATATTCGCGCATAATAATAATGCTTTATTTCCATTTTTGCTGATGGTGGGGTTCAAGAGAAAAGCTGCAGGAAACATCTTGACGAGTCCCTGGGCCCCTACAATGGCCAGCAGGAAGCGTGCGGGAAGACAAGCAAAAAGCAACATACTAGCGTGCTAGAGGCAACGATGTAACAAATTAGAGCACAAAACTAAAAGCATCCTTTGCAAATGATAAGGGAGAAAATGATTGGGTACCAGCATATAATAAGTGCAAGTCTCTAAAGGTTAGACTTTCTAGATTAATGTTGCTGCTGCTAAGACTGCTTAACAAATGCGGGATTGTGGAACGTGTTATTTGAAAGCCACAATTTGTTTGCTGCGTGACCATCTTCCATTGCTCTGGGTTACGGGTAGGATGCGGTGGAAAAGTTTCCCACAGCGACGCAAGGTTTTCCAAAAGACAATGTACTTCTTGTTTTTTCACTTTTATAACTAATAGAGAGCCGATATTGATATAACTTGTGAATAGGGCGGGCTTATTTCAAAGTTCTTAAATAAATCAGCGGTATGAAAGTCACGTGGCACGTTACATATACATCTCAATATTTTATTTTGTAACATAAACAGTTTTTCGATATTGGTAGATGTTGATGTTTCCCAAGCAAGGTGGCAGTAGGTTAAGTGGGAGAAAAATAATGAGTTATAAAGCAATAATTTAGCATTGCTTGGTAACACAGATCTGTATCGATTTATAATCCCCACTACTCGAGCTAGCTTTGGGATAAGATAATTTATATGGCTATCCCAAGACATACCCTCACTAAAAATGACTCCAAGAGTTTTAAAACGACTAACAATTTCGATTTGAGTAGAGGTAAAGTGAGTACTTTAGACAGCACCACGGGCTTGTTTTTTGGACGAAAAATCGCAGCTTTTGTTTTATGAATATTAATGTTCAAGGAGTTGCTGTCTTCCCAACCTTTTATCTTTGATAAGGTCAGATTTGCCATATCGATTAAATCGTCGCAAATGTCGGAAGCAAAAAAAAAAACGCTCATATCATCCGTGTAGATCCCGAATTTTGCGTGCTTCTTTACGTTAACGATATCATTAATGTACAACCTAAATAAAAAAGGTCCCGATATGCTCCTTTGTGGGACCCCTGACGTGATGAACCTTACAGTGCATGAATAACTGTTTATATTGACATACTCTTGGCGATATTCTAGGTAGGACTGTAAAAGTAGCAAAGCTTGTCCGCGGATGCCATACGCTTCAAGATTTTTAAGTAGGACCACATGACTAAGGCAGTCAAACGCCTTTGTAAGTCTAGAAAGACACCTATAAGAAAGTTTTTGTTCTCGAAATTTTCAAGATATATACTTTTTGATTAAGAAGTGCAGTTTCGGTTGAACAGTTCTTCCTGAAACCGAACTGCGATGAAGTTACGAGGTCCCACTTATTTAAAAAATCTACTAGATGTTGATAAAGTATTTTCTCCAAAGCTTCAGAGAAAGCAGGCAGTATAGAAATAGGCTTATAGTTACCTAACTCGATTTTGTCACCTTTTTTATATAGAACAGATACTTTTCCTATTTGCATTCTTTTGGGAAACACACGTTTTCAAAGACATAATAAAAATATAACTTAGCACTGATGAAATTAAATCAACTACATACTTGACTGTGCGAATTTGTAAGCCATCGGCCTCACAGCTCCCGCTGTTTTTTTACGTATGTAATCTCATTAAGAATCTCCGAGCTATCAGTTGGTTTAAAAAAATGGAACTACAATTATGGCGACAAACATGTTTGCAAGCATTAGATACATCAGCGTTAACACCAGCGCTAACATTTATGTCTACAAAATATTCGTTGAACACATTGGCCAACTCTCGATTGGTTAACTTTACACCTTTATGCTGCAATGTTTCAATATTATTTGATGCAGGAGCGCCTTTAACCAGCAAACCTAAATGTTTCCATACTATGTCGGTGCGGCCGTTTGCCGACGAAAAAAGGGAAGAATAGAAACTCTTTTTTGCATTCCACAGCTCTTTGGTTAAATTGTTTGGGAAACACTTAAAGTCCTTAAGGACATCTGGGTCACGCGTCTTGATGAAACGTTTATATAGCGCCTATTTCTTTCAAATTTTTCTAAGCAATTGGGATGTTACCCATGGTTTACGACTTTTGTCGGATGCCACTACAGATTTATATGGAAAGTGACATTCATATAGCCTAAGAAATTGCTATAAAAATGTGTTATAGGCATCATCAGCAGTTTTTTGCACTAGCACCTTGTCCCAAGCAGCAGCTGCAATGTCCTGTCTAAATGCATCGAGGCTATCTTTATTTATGTTTTGAAAAACCGCAGGTCAGTGTTTCATAGACTTTCGAGATACATTACGTTTAACACACAAAGAGTTTAACACATATACTTTCACCATCGCGAGTTCTCGCTCTTGGGATATGGAAACGTGGAGCTGCTCGAAGCTCACGAACTGGTGTCGAAATAATTTAAAACTCGCTCCTTCAGAAGTGTTTTCAGATGACCGTTTGTAGAAATAAAGAGTAGAACGACGGTAGTTCAAGCGAGGCGAACAAGTTATCACTCGATGAGTATTCCGTGCGGTAAGCTACGCTTTTTAGAAGACCACGCAAAATGCGTTCAATTCTTGTGTGCCATAGGAGAGGACAATTGAAGAAGACTGTAATGTCATACCTCAGTAAACTGTACGCCAGGGCATGCATAATGTTTCTTCGTATAGAGGAATGTACAAAACACTTTAAACTATACATTAAACTAGAGACAGTTTGCAACCGTTGGCATAAGTAAGACATACGTGTGCCCCGTGATAAATCCCAATCAAAGTAGATACCTACGTACTTAAATAGAGCTAACATATTGAACGGGTTCACAATCGGTGCATAGGCAATTAGATTCATGAAGGAAAAATGAAGAAGACAAGTTGACAACTTTCAAAGGATTACAGAAACATAAAAGTTTTGTTTTAGAAGTGTTCACTCGCGGCTTATTTGCCGAAAACCAGTCCATGAGTGTTATCGCGTCTGGCTACAGTATTTTGATTGCACGCTCGTATACCAGATGTCTAGAAAATAGAGCAGTATCATCAGCATATTGCAGTACCCTCGAGCTTGTGTCTGCAGTTGGTAAATCATTGACGTAGTTGTTAAATAGTAGCGGCGATAGAATAGAGCCCTGTGTGACCCCGGATGTTAAGCACACCTGTGAGCTGCGAGAGGTGCCCAGAGACACGACCTGGGTTCAATTTGAAAGAAAATTGCTAAGCAAGGAATAGAACGGCCCTCGAAAGGCCTACCTGCGCAGTTTATACAAAAGGATATCGTGGTTTACAGTGTCAAATGCATTTGCAACGTCAATGAACAGCGCACACATGTACTATCGGGGGAAAAATGAAATGCGAACAGAGGAGCGCGTGGCTTGCCGTACAGGCTGCGCCACCTGGAAGTGAGCCTAGGGGCGAGGTGCGTGGCTTACTCCGATGTGTTCACGCCCTTCGCTCGGCGCTCCCCAAGCTTCGGCAGTGCGCCTCTCAGTGCGCTGAAAGCTATCACCGCTATCTTTGCTGGCTCAGCGTGTGCGATGCGAAGAAGCTCGGCCCGCGCGCCGAGCAGACAAAGATAGCGGTGACAGCTTTCAGCGCACTGAGAGGCGCACTGCCGAAGCTTGGGGAGCGCCGAGCGAAGGGCGTGAACACATCGGAGTAGGCCACGCACCCTCGCCCCTAGGCTCACTTCCAGGTGGCGCAGCCTGTACGGCAAGCCACGTGCTCCTCTGTTCGCATTTCATTTTTCCCGATAGTACATATTATTCTCAAAAGAGTAATGCAGTCTCAGAAAGGTTTTCAAGGATATCAATGATGCCACGACCAGCTACGAACCAGTATTAACTTGACGATATATTCAAATGCTTGTCAAGAAAGCCAGTCATCACAACAAAGAGGTGTTTTTCGAGAATCTGGGAAATGCAAGAGAGGATCGAAATAGGTCCGTATGAAGAAACTTGGTCTTTTACGTCACCTTTGTAAAGAGGAACCACTAAAGCTTGTTTTAATTCGGTAGGGATTCATTTCTATTCGGTAGGGATAAATTGGGTAGCATGGTTTATAATAATAATAAAAAATAATAATACATTTATTGTAAATATGTCAAATTCATAACGGCTTGTGGGACAGGGCCCGGAAGCGGCATAGGAAAATTCAAAACTACATACATACAACGAAAAATAGTTAGCATCGGCGGTAAAATATATACCTTTTCAAAAGCATATATGTCTATTCAAAACAAAAAAAGAGAACAGGTTAGAAGATCATAAGGATCGCATAACATACCGCAAAAAAAGACCAGCAAATGTAGAAAATAAAAAGCTACGCGTTGTGTCGCAGTTACGATACAAATGTTAAAAAACCAGCACCAAAATTACAACTCAACGTTGCAGATAGCTGGTTCCTAAACACGATAGCAAAGATGCGTGTCCAGTGCAGAAGAACTGGGAACGATAACAATACAAAAAATACACTGAAATTATACCGAGTAATCTTACCTCAGCGTATTGTTTTTAGAAGACTTCCAACTGTCTTTTGGAATTTATATCATTAAACCCGTCAGGCAAACCATTAAACATTTCTGGGACATTGATCGAGTTGAGTCTACCATATTTCGGATAAACACTTGGTATAACAAGGCGCTCACTTTCACGCAAAGAATGGGAAAAGACGCGAGGGATTTTGTATGTGCTGTGCCAATAACGCTTAACAATAACACATCCTTCAAAAAGTGAGAAAAAAAGGAAGAGAAACGAGGAAGGCAAAAAATACTAATGAATTCGTCACTGGTGATTTCCGCAGATGATAGGCTACCTCCTTTAAAATTTCTATTAAAATGCTGTCAATCTCATTGCGCCAAAGCGCAGAACAATTTGCATACAAAGTAATCCCATAATGTAGCAAGCCACAGGCAAGGGCGTTGACTATCATTTTCCGAACTGTAAAAGGAAGAAACGTCTTTGCGGCATATAAATACATGATTCCAGGAGATATCACCATCAAAGGAACTTTCTAAACATTTTGTTGTATTGACATATTCGAGATGTGTACGATTACAGCGTGCACACCTCTATGGATTCATCCATTGAGGTGTGCACGCTGTAATCGTATACATCTCGAATATGTCAGCTAGTGCACATAAAAGCTGATTGCACATAAGAGTTATCCGGCAACTGTCTCCACTTTTATTTAATTTGTATTTCAATGACCTCGCAAAAACTCTTTCAAGATGAAATATTTCAATATCCGGACGATGCTTTGTTGAGTTACAGAATCTTAACTTTTGCTTTACTGCAACATGATGCGACGTATGAGATGAACTAGTTTGATGCTACTCTGAATAAAATTAACATTAATAAAACAAAAGAATATGCGTTTCAGCAGTCCTTTGAAACGCGTAATTCTTGTTTTATTAATGTTAATTTTATTCAGAGTAGTATCAAACCAGTTCATCTCATACGTCGCACCATTTTGCAGTAAAGCAAAAGTTAAGATTCTGTAACTCAACAAAGCATCGTCCGGATATTGAAATATTTCATCTTCGGAAAGAGTTTCTGCGAAGTCATTCGAAATACAAATTAAATAAAAGTGGAGATAGTACAGAACCCTTATGTGCACCAGCTTTCAATAACACATTGCCACTCTTGGTATCGCTGACTGAAACATACCGAGTCCGCTTTCTTAAGAAATGATAAAGTTTGTTGAAAGAAGGTCCCCTAAAACCGTAGTCGAAAATCGCTTTCAGTTGGATTTTGTGACTCATTGAATCAAAAGCTTTTGAAACATCTAAAAACAGCACGCACTCACACTTGTTGTAAAATATTACATGTAACAAATCTACGAGATCTTCAAGCAACGAATCAGCAATCTGCAGAAAGCAGGGTCAAACATCAAAATAAAGATAACACACAAACACACAAAATCAAAAGTTGGCAACAAGCCCTTCCACTCGCTTCATGAAAAAAAGAATGCCACTGAATATATCGATATACAGACGTCCAAATGTGGCTACAAGTAAACATTTTATGATAGCAGTTTTACTGAAAATATTTTGAGTAAATCAACTGCAGGCTTTTAAAAACAAAACGTTCGTGGTCTCTTTGAATCTCTGACAACTTGTGATTCTTCTCTGTTCCAGGACACTCGTTGCACTACGGTCTTGAAATGGTCGGTTTCTTCGGTGCCGTGGGGGCGTCATTCTTGTGCTCCTTGCACTCGACAGTTTCGTGCGGTACCTGCTCGAGATATGGAGGCTTCGACAGAAAGAGACCTGGAGGACCGCGGAAAGAAGACCCACAAGTGCCGCCGCCGAGAACGAATGCCTGACGACGGCCCGTGCTGCAGGGAGCAAGGCCGTGAACCCCTTGACCGGGATCTTGCCTTGTTCGAGGAAGAAAACGGCCCGGACCCAAGCTCTCGGGCAAACCAGCCAGACGATGCCGGTGAAGGCAGCGTCAGAAGTGAGGCACCACCTTGCGCAACCGCACGTAGGCTCACGTTATTCAGGAAATCTTCCTCGAAAAAGCCTCTTTTCAGCCGAGTCTTTGATGCTTCCGAGAATACCTTGACGCCTCCACTAGGGGACGATGCCACTTCAAAAGTGTATGTGGGCGCTGAGCGCCCAGATGCTGACAATATTTTCCCAATGGGTCCCCACATAGACTTGGCCAAGCAGACTCGAGAAGAGCCGTCTGAGTACCCGCGGGTCTTATTGGGCGACCTGGATGAAGGTTCGCCAGACGAGAAAGGTAGCGTCGAAGACGCATATATGTCATGGAACTTGGCAGGGTCTTACAAGGACCTCTCCGAAGATAGCTTGGCATCGGAGAGCTTCGCTCGATTTAGTACAGGCGATGATGACAGTGGTGTTCTGGTAAGGGCTGCCAGACCCGTTCTGTCAAGGCAACTTAGTAAACGTGAGGACGTGGCAGCTCATCTGCTTGCCTTGAAGCGTTCGCGAAAATTTACGGAAGGCAACGATACTATTTCAGAGGGTGTGCTTCAGTGGGCCTGTAGCTCCGAAGAACGAAGTAGTCCTGGCCCCAGCTTTTCAACAGGACGCAGCCAAGACGTTGAGGTCATCGGTTTCCGTAGCCGCTGGGGGCAGAAGGCTCTGGCTGCGCTGCAAAGGAAACGGAGGATGCGCAGCGCAAGACAGGAGCAATGAACAAAATGGCTGACCTAATGTTACTTGCAGCGTTGGCAGGGTTCTCGTCATCGAAAAAACGGTGCCATCCATTGGAGAGTGCTGGTCTCTTTCTATACTGCGTTTCACCTTATGTCCGGGCGCAGCCAACGCTACGAGCTGATAGAACCAATCATACAGCTTCAAAAACGCACCAACAGATTATTTGTGTGGCAGCAGAAAGAATACAACAAACTCGGGACAACAGACGACGAACATTGTTCGTCGTCCCTTGCCCCGAGTTTGTTTTATTCTTTCTGTTGCCAGTGAATGTTACCAACACGCTCTTCAGTTAATGTGAGCATTTGTCATGTTTCTTTGTTCTATTATCGCTGAACTTCTAAAGTACAGATCAGGCCATGAAGTGACTTGCGCTTTCGACACTGTTTGATTGGTCCCATCAGCTCTTAGCATAGGCTGCTTCCGGACGTAACGTAAAATGAAGTAAGGTGAAATACATAGAGGGCAAATTCGCGGCACGAATGCTCAGCTGGCGACTTTCTTATAACGTGCCTGCCTTGTCAGTCCCGATGCAACATAAACGACGAGGTCCTTCGGTGGTGTGGTGGGGCAAAGTGCAGCCGCATATACTGCGAACATCCTAATTTGACTTTATGTACTTGTAAGAATATAGCAAGAAGCTACCGACCTGCTGTTACGTCGTTTTCACAGCATCAAAAATGGAGAAAAATGTAAGATTTTTCTAAAATAGGCAAGGTGGTGTTTGATATTGATAGGTTTAAATGATCGCAAATACGTGATTTGTGTCGACGCTGGGGCAAAGTGAGAGCGACGGCAGCGCATTTGAAGCTTGGGGGTATTTGTCTAGAGATCAAATACCCTATTCTGTTCGAGCTCGCAGTAATATTAAAATTTAGCTGTTTGGAGGAATCTTTCTAAATTTACTGCTTGTGCAGTCAGTGTATAACAAGGATTAAAGAATAGATTAAAACTGGCACCTTTAATCGCCCAACAAAACGACACAGCGTTCTTTTTTTTTTCTTCTGGGCTAGGTAGCATATCTGAATTCCGACCGAGTGTTGGAGTTGATTGTAGGGTTGAATCAACACCACCTAGAAGAATATTTCTGCGCATGGCGTCGACGTTAGTTGATGTTCGACCCGCTCCAAGCTTCAAACACGGTGAAGGTCTTCGAGAGTCTCTGCAAAGCGCATTGCGCCCCCTTGGAGTCGCCGCTGTGCGTGCAGCAACTGAGGGGGAGGAGAAGACGAGAGGGGACGTCAAAACACCAAGCCCTGGTTGGAGTGATCAGTAAGTAGGCCTAAGGCTAGCTGCCATTGTCTCCACTGCATTCGTTGAACGCTTTCGAACGCAAACACCAAAAAACGGCCGCCGCGTTCCGCGTTTTAGCGCGTTCGACGAGTGCGGTGGACACAAGGGCAGACTTTGTCTGCACGCTTCGAACGCGTTAGGATGCGGAACGCCGGAGTCTGGTGTTTGGCGTTCACGTTCGAAAGCATTCGGCGAGTGCAGTGGAGCCAAAAGTAGCTATACCATACTTCGTTTCAGCTTGGGTCCAGACGCAGCCGATGCTACGAGCGCGAGCGTGTGGCCTCGAACAGTGCTTGCATTGCACGAGCGCGCGTGCTTGGCAGGGACGCTGAAAGCCCGGAGCTCGCGCTTGTAGCATCGCCTGCGTCTGGACCCAAGCTGAAACGAAGTATAGCTTAGCGTCTATACTTCGTTTCAGCTTGGGTCCAGACGCAGGCGATGCTACAAGCGCGAGCTCCGGGCTTTCAGCGTCCCTGCCAAGCACGCGCGCTCGTGCAATGCAAGCTCTTGTTCAGGGCCACACGCTCGCGCTCGTAGCATCGGCTGCGTCTGGACCCAGCTGAAACGAAGTAGTACCCACTGATCATTCCGACCAGAGCCAGGGGCGGATCCAGAACTCCGTTTTTTTGGGGGGGGGGGGGCGGAAAATTTTTAAGGATACTATTCTCCCATTCTTTCTTGTGCAAGGGGGTGCACCCATGTCAAATTGCCCTCCGACAAGGGGGAGCGAGGGGGTCGACTTTGTTTGGGGGGGGGCCGCCCCCGTCGCCCCCCTCCCCCCCTTGGATCCGCCACTGACCTGAGCTCGGTGTTCTTACGTCGTCGAGCGCTCGTGTCTCCCCCTCTCCCTCAATTGCTGCCCGCATAGGCGGGCAATAACTACCGCGGGCTCAAAGCAAAGATATTAAACGGTTGCTCCGCTTTATTTATTAAAAAACAATGATTGTGTTATATGGCTGTCGCCTAACCTTTTTGGTTCTCGCTCCAGGGACGAAAGAACAGAACGCGAGTGGCAAAAGAACACGGTCATCGCCTCATTGATTGGACCAGAGTGCCAGCCAAATGTCTTTTTCGAGTAGATCGAGTTACTCCTGGGACTCACATCACGCGATAAAACATAAAGTGACGCCACCGACACTCTAGCACGCACTAAACGAGCGAGCTCCGTGCGTTTGTCAAGGGCGCGCACTCTCTTTTTTCTGAATTTTTATCATGTTGTCAGTTTTGTTAGGCCTCGCTCCTGGAATTAAGGTGCTGTAGTGGCCTCGGTGTCAGAAACAGCGGCGCTGCAATCGGATCTAGCTTAGAGCGCCTTCATGCACACACGCGGTTTTGCTTGAGTGGTGACATCTTGGCCATTTTTCCGACCAATGTTTTTTTAGTGTCTTCTGAAGTGCGCGCAATCCGATGTGAGTGAGCTGAAGCGCGTAGCCTTGGATCATGCTTAAACACCATTTCACCGCATGAGTCACGTACTGAGTGAGCGAGCGCGTCACCTGCTAGCCCACTCAGTACAACGAAGGATGTCTTCACCTTGAAAAAGACAGGCATTTTGGCACCCTAATCTTGCTACACTCCGTTCACCCTTAAGCGGTTACTGGAAGCTCCACCTTCAGCGCGAGCTTTCTGCCCTTGGTAACACAAGTGTGAACGCGAAGGCAAGTACAACCAAAGCACTGCATTTCCGAGTGACACTGATTTATCCCATGTGGCACCGAAACACATGAAGTGACATTATTCGGTGAGCTGAAGTGGAATTGGTTGGCGTGCACTAGATTAGCCCGTCTGATCGTGTACTCCTCTTGACTACGTTACGACTTTCTTTGATAATAGGGAGATTTCGTAGATCGTTTTCGCCGTCCCGCAATGCTCTCCGCAACCCGCTACGATACCCGGAACTCTACAGTCAAGGCTATTGGCGCGCAGGCGCCGGCTTCTTCGTTGCGAAGGGCTTAGCGGAGGGGGAAACGCAATCTACGAAAACTCCCTAATGTCACCGTGCCCTATATAGGGTGGGCACTAGAGATTCAACCTTTTAAAAAAGAACTTGAAACATCGGCATTTGCACATAAAAAGTTGGAAAGTTCACCGAATGTGCATTTAGGTGGTGGATTTTAACTCGCAAAATTTCGTGGAGTTGCTCTTTTTTTGTAAGAAATGAGACCATAAAACTTGCCAGGGTCAACGGCGGAGCTGTTAGCAGACAACCATGTTGGCGATGCTTGTGACTTTTGGTGCCGTGTCCTGATAGGCGCAGCGAGCGGACGACGCACTCTATCGTCTGCTCTCTGCGACTTTTTAATACAAGCCTGGTAACGTTATGTCGCATATGGATGTTCTGGCATCCTCACGTGAACGTACCGTGTGATCTGTAAGGAAGGCATTTTTGTGTTACTCTAAATGCAGCCCCTGCTTTAAGAAAATATCAGTTTGGTGCTTATCTGTTTTAGAAAAAAAAAAAACGCAAGCTAGACCAAGTCTTTTATTAAGAATTCAAATAAATAATAATTTTATTTATGAAAAGAAAAAGAAAAAGATTTGCATTAATCATCAAGGCAATGAGCCAATTTAGTTTCTTAAGCAGCAGGCGTTTCTTATTTTAGTTTTATACTTCATATTGGCCCTAGAACTGCCAGAGACAGGAAAAATAAGGAATCCCAATCAACTGAAAAATTTTTTAACTCTACAACCGAAGAACCTGAACATTTTTAAAAGAAGATTACCGTAGGTTTTCTTAAACTTCTCTGTCTCTGTCTCTCTCATATATATATATCTCGTAAAGCGTAGGTAAATGCTTTAAAACGTATTTATTAGACAACGTTCAGAGCGGGAACTGCTCTTCTTCAGGTTCTAATGTTGCAGTGGAAGCCAGAAACTCGTTACTTCAACAAGGCAAAAAAAAAAATATATATATATATATATATTTTTGAGGAAGGGCAAACAATTTCTCAGAGCCAAATCTCGCTGGACGAAGCCCGCGGCCAGGGAAAGGGCAACGCATGCGTCCCCAAACCACTTCGTGCTAGGCGCCGTTGGATGTTGGCAGTGACCCGAACGAAAGAAGGGAAGAAAACAAAACCAAGGGGGCACAACACCGCGCCTCGGATGGCCAAGAAGAGCCAGCAGAGATCCAGGAACAGCGCGGACGCGAACCGAGACGCGCGAAGGTTCATGTTGTACACCAAACTCCCCTCCCTCCCCGCACACCCACACACCCACATGCAAGCGTGCCCCCCTCCCCCCCTTTTTAATGCGATAGCATTCTTTAGCTACACCCCGGCTCCCCCCCCCCCCCACACACACACACACGGATTTTTTGGCGCAGTAGACCTCTTCAGCTCAGATTCTCACACTCCTTCACGTTCGCAGTCTCTTCGAACGACCTGACGACCTTGACGTCGTCCTAGAGGTCGCCGTTGATGTCATCCTTGACGTCGTCCTTGAGGTCCTTCTAGAGGTCGTCCTTAAGATAGCCCTAGAGGTCATTCTAGACGTCGTCCTTGAGTTCGCCTAGAGGTCGTCCTAGAGGTCATCTTAGATGTCGTCTTTGAGGTCGTACTCTAGGACGTCGTCCTGGACGTCATCTTAGACATCTTCCATGAGGTTGTCCTAAACGAATTCTATCGCAATTCATAGACAACCAACAATAGTAGTGTCTTCAGTCATTTTTTTTCCTCACTGCCCATCTCCCACCCGAACGCGAAGACACTCCTTGATTAGGATAACGAAGGAGGGACATGGAAGACAAACAGACGGCCCAGGATTCCGACTTGCAACTTTTTGTTGCAAGCCGAAAGCCTGTTTCGTCTGCTGGTCATCTATGTCCCTTTATCGTTATCGTAATTTATAGTGAATTCCGCTCGCAGACCTCGAGCGCTCCAAAAGCGCTCCATTTTGAACGCGCATGTTCAGCTCGCAGATGTGGGTCGACTTGGTCATCTTCCGCTCGTAGGTCTCTGGCAGCTCCCGCTCCGTAGAGCGCCTCCAACTCCGCCGAACTTGATCCGCGGGATTTCAGAGATATACACGGAAGTTGAGAGAGCGCGCTACGTCATTTCCTCTCCGGTGGTGGCGCATGAGGAACGAACGGGGTCGGTAGGCCGACCCGACCAGCGACCGGCCAAGCCGTCGACGGAGTGACGGAGTCGAGTTTGTCGAGCATGATGTGCTCGGATGCGTCGGTTGGTTACGCGGGATTGTGACGGCTCGAACGCTTCTACCTCCTGCAGAAAAGGGATGGAAAGCCGGGACGGGAGCGAGGCAAATCGGAAGCGCTGACATCTGTGATCGTGAGAGGAAGAACGAAAAAAAGAACGGCAGAAAATCGGAAGGAGGTGAAGGACGCAGACGCAAGGTTAGGCATGTTCATTTTGCCGCCACTGATTGTTTACTTTTTTACACTGCATGCCGCCGGCGTTTTCTCATGCATTAAAGCAAGAACAGATTAGGCAACGACCGTGCCAGGGATGGTTTGTTGCCTCTGGGTTTATTAAAGTCGTACCAGCAATCTGAACTCCACCGATGGCAATCGCTGTGCGTGCCCCGCCGCTTCGAGGCGGCCGAAAGGTATGTGACGGTGCCGAATGCGGACGCCTTCCTCGTTATTTGTGACACAGGCTCCGTGGTGCGAATAATTTCGCCCGACCTGCGTCGCGGGTTATTCCTGCATCTAAGCAGTGACAGTTGTCACTGGTCATCGGAAAGATCAGTCGGCCGAGGCGTTGGTGCTCTCGTCAAGTTCGAGCAGCGGCCATTTCGAACAACCGAGGGGGAGCGGGGGGGGGGGGGGGGGTCGCTTCGAAAAGGCGAGTCCATCTTCCGCTCGTCGATTCGGAGCTGGTCCCAGGGAGCGGAATTTGCCTCCCTCACGGATTTTGGAAAGCGCTCCGGATCTACGAGTGGAATTCACCATTAGACACCAATACGCTCAACCATCCACACTCCTCGAGGTCTTAATGATGTCCAGTGCGGGAAGATCTCTAAGCGGGGACTCCGTCTGTTTGTTTTCCCCTCAATGTTTTACCGAGGAGGTTAGCTAGCTGTTCAAGATACAAGCAACTAAGCACACTGGAGCTCTCGTTAATTCCCGCTTGAAGTGTGTTAAACGTTTTAATTAGGTACGATTCTCTTTGCTTCCTCTCGCGTGCTGTACTGAATCCAGATTGAAGTACGGTTGGACATTTTTTTCTATGTGGTGTTTATCGAGGGCATATTTTTGGAAAACGGGAGTTGGGGTACTGTGTTAAGGTGAGAACTGTGATTGTAAAATCTTAGACGGAAGGGGGTGGGTCTGCCCAATATACTGCATGTTGCATACCCGGCAGTGCAGCAGATAGACAACATTAGCTGTGTTACGGTTATAATTTCCGTTTATCCTAAAGGTGAAGTCCGACTTTGTACCTGCTGCCTCCCTGGATTCTACACACTTCGCACCGTGGCCCATGGCATTGCCTAGATACCAAGTACTCTATATGCGTGTTTTTGGATGGTAGTAGAACGTCTTTACGGCTTTTTCCTGGCCGGTAGACGACGCGAGACGCTTGTGGAAAGACAGATTGAAAGTGCTGGTTTTGTGAGAGAATATTAAAATGTTTGCTTAGGATGTTGACGTTGGGATGGTTACTTGCCTAGGGTAGGACTTAATTATATATATTACTCTCAGAGTTTCTAACGCTTTTTTTGTTGATGTCTGTCGTACCATCTAGTGTGCTAGCCTTTTCTATAGCAGTGTTGATGACGCCTGGAGGAAAAGGTTGCCTAATAAGTGCTATTGTTAGGTTATCAGTGTTTTGCTTGAAGTATAGTGTTTGTTGCTCCATATCCGTTTGTATCTCTGCGCCAGAAAATAGGGCAAACTATTTTTGCAGTGGCAGGGTGGCAGCTTTTGTAGTTAAGGTATTGTTGTCTTTCCTTGGGTTTTCTGTAGAGTTTCGTGGAAAGTTTGTTATCTTAAATTTAACGTTAACTTAAAAAAAAAAAAACTAGTTGGTTCGCTGTGATACGCTGTGAATGAACCGAATAGAAGAATGAGCCAAATTGTATTCTGAAATCAGTGTGTTGAGTTCGTCCTCTGTGTCTTTCCATGTCATAAAAATGACGTCAATATACCTTTTAGAGAAACATGGCTGAATATGACGAACTGCAAGGAACCGACTCTCCGATTCCGCCATGAAAATCTTGCCACAGTTTGGGGACATTTTTGTGCCCTTGGCGGTCCCGCTGATTTGTAAGTAGTGTTCACGTTCGAATTCAAAATGGTTGCATTCAAGCACGAGTCGTAATAAATTAATTAAGGACTGGCAGTTCAGAATTGAAGAATTTTGGGTGTTGACATACAGTCCAGTTACAGCTGCGATGCCGTCATCATGTGGAATGTTGGTGTACAGCGCAATCACGTCCAGTGTTACCAGAAATAAACCTGTGGGAATGGTTAGCTGGAATATATCCTGGTAAGACGGTTCGTGTCCCTCAAAGATAACAGAAAGGTTGGGGGATTTTTTAAAATCAATGTGTCCACAAAACTTGATATTCGTTCAGTCACTGTGCCTAGGCCAGACTATACACTATTGGCTTTGCAGGTTTATTCTCCTTGTGTATCTTGGGTAGTTTGTAGAAGCGGCCAGGCCTGGGGTGCCAAGGTTTAAAAGAATGGGACATTTCCGTAGTTACCCCACCGTTGTCTTTCAAGTGGGATAGTCTACTGAGAACAACGGACTTGATTCGGGATGTTGAATCACTCGAAAGCTTTTTGTAAAATTTTATGGTGGCGTAGGGGCCGAAGGGGTACGTAAAATGTGATATAGAGCCTTCGGTGTAACAACAATATAGAAATATACATGTTCCTAGTAGAAAAATAGGTGCAAGATACTTTTTACCCACGCTCATCACAATCTGCAACTCCGTTGATTTGTAAGCACCTTCTCTATAAGTCAAATAACGCTGATACCTATCTTTTTATGCAATTAGTAATGATTAACAAAATGTGTACGATCAATTATTGCTATATAAGTTGTGACTATATTTGTTTATTTTCTTTTTGTTGCTATAGACTATGTGTAGGCGCAACCCTATTTAGACCTTTAAGTCGCTTGGAAGCACCATAAATAAATCTGAATCTAAGATCTTCTAATCGGTGCGGCACTATTTTTTAATTTTATTTCTGTCCCTTTGCTTGATCATCTAATGCGACACGAGCGAGTACTTTAACAATTGATCAATGCATTATGGCACCACATATTGTTGGCTTCACGCCGACCAAACGCTCCTAAACTGGTTTTGTTTAAGAAAACTTAATTTTTTTTATTTTATTGTATAATATGCTGTATTGCCTTTCTAGTTCTATTGTGTCAAACAATTAAGCGAGATAATTATTTAGTAGATTTATTTCCCGACGCCAGTATGTTTTTAGACTTTTCTTGCGACGGTTTTATACCGATAAAGAAACAAAAAACAAACAAACGAAGTTGTTGAGGTTTTTTTACAGGACCGAAAAGGGCCTACCAGGTTTCGAAACGTTTCCTTTTGAGCCTACGATCGCCACAGAAGACCTAAACCATCAAGGAAAATATTGTTTGATATGAACATCTATAAGAGATTTCGCCAGTGCAGTACGTCTCCTCGCCTGGGGTCTTTATCGTGCTTGACACAGTAGTGATACACGACCGCACACCGGTACGAGGCTCATCCAGATTGAAAAGGGATGAGTAGGGATTTTGGAAGTATGGTTGGATAGATCATAGAAGGCAGGTGTGTTACGATCGCGCTTGCGAAAATGATTCAGCATTCGGAGCTTCGGTGGGTTACAGCGGGCCGGAAGGCCATCGATCAGCATTAGCAGTCAGCCGCTTTATGTATGCCGTGCCTTATATGAACATCCTACCCACGCCAGCTCTCAAACTGGAACGCATTCATTCGACAAGTTTGATACTCTCGCACACGTTCCTCTTGAACGCGTTCCGAGAGGAACCAGCAACCTCAAAGTTTACGAAGAAGCCCGAACACTGCCACTGCCTCTAATGGCTTCCCAACTCCTCCTCCTACAGATGCTCGACCTTGAAGAAACTACTGCGGGCCTTTCTTTACTTCGAAGAATCACCCGACGACCCCTATCACGATTTGGCATTTCTCTTCGCATCCTGCGTGACCTCGGGTGGAAACCAAAACCATCAATCATCACCAGAAAATTTACGCCTCCTTGAGGTGTTCGCACAGTATTATCCCATGAGCACGTGCCGGGCTTAAAGAAGAAAAAGAAGTCAAATCCCCCGAGTCTCAAATATTGTACAGATGAACACGTTGCGACCGAATTCAAATGATTTTCTTCGAGTATATGCCGATGGATCGGTTGACCGTTTCAAAAGAAGCAGCACCTCTGCCCTCTGCATCCCAAGCCTTGGGCTAGAGTGGGCTGGACGGCTAGAAAGAATGGTCTCCACTACGACAGCCGAGCTTTGTGCCACACTTGAGGCCTTAAAGGCTCTACAGAGGTATCCGCCTCAGCCTACCGTCATTCTAACTGACTCCCGGGGAGCCCTTTTCTGTCTACGCAAGCAAACCCAAATAGGGGAACTCGTGGAAACAACAAGAACATCTCTTCATGCACTAGAAGACGCTGGTTTCACCGTTCATTTCCAATGTGTGCCTTCCCACGTGGGAGTAAGTGGAAATGAAACAGCAGATCGTCTCGCTGCTCGAGCCCACGATTACGCTCCGACACTCAAGTGTCCGACAGACGACCGCTAACTCCAAAAGCAAGTTCGCCTACATATTTCATCATTGGGTCCAGACGAAGATTTAGGGCATCAACCTTGCCTCCTAAGTAGTCTCAGCCGAGCAGAAGCTACAGTTCTACTTCGCCTCCGCACTGGAAGTGCGAAATCCAGAAAAGTATTGTATCGATGGGGCAAAGGAAGCCGCCTCTATGTGACGCTTGCAAGGTCTCAGAAGACGCCGACCACATGCTCTGGGAATGTCCTAAATACAACGTTTAATGGCAGAGATACTCCCAGCAGCTTCAGGACCTTCGTCCTCCACTGGAGGAAACTGATGACATTATTTTTCAACGGGGCTCTCGAGCCCGCCGCAGACATATGCAGGTTCTTTTTTTGCGTTTCTTAAAGGGCTCTGGTTTTTTAGCACAATTTTAAAACAGCCGATTTCCAGAACAGCACGTGCGTGTGTGAGTGTGGGTGTGTATGTGTAGCGACAAGTGATTATTAACATTGACCGCCGGCTTTCCTCCTCTTTCCTTCGTTCCTCCTTCCCCATCTCCTGTTTTCTTTCTTTGCTCTTCTTTACGTTTCCCTCTATTTTTCGGACGGGACATCGTCGGCGATTTTCCCGCATGACAAACTCCGTCCTCCCTACTGGATGGAAGAATGGATGAATGGTAATGGCTATACCCTTTGTAACGGGCGGCAGCTTGCGCCAACTAGCCTAACATTTCGTCATCCCTTCTTTTTTTTAAAAATTGATTTGTATGAATTTTTTTATAACAGACCTCCCCCCCCCCCTTTTAAAGTGATTCCATTGCTTATTTTTATCTGTATTTTTTATCCTTCCCTAGATCTCTTCCACCAATCTTACAATCTACTCTTAGTTACAACAATTCTTTCCCTATCCATTTGTCCATCCATGTCCGCAAAACCCAGTGCCCCCTCAAAATCCGCAGTCATCCCCCCCAAGAGGGTGGGACGAAGCCCCGTGCACCTTAAAATTACACGATCTATAGTTTCCCTTTCGCGGTTGCATACGCTGCACAGAGTGTCTACTTCCTGGAATTTAGCCCTATACGTTTTCGTTCTAGCACCCCCGTTATAGCTTCAAACAGCAAAGAGCTCCCCATTGAATTATCGTACAGCTGTTCCTTCTTTATTTCTTGTTTTTGTACCCTGTATATTGTTAAAGCTGATTTCCCCTGCATTCTCTCTTCCCACAATTTCCTCTCAGTTTTCCTTACTCCCTTTTCTACTGATATGCTCTGATCGGCTCCATATCGTTGAATGTATTTAAATCTCATGTTGCGGGTTGGGTTTGTTTACTTAGTGTTTAGACTTTTTATATATAGATACTTGTGCACTTTCGCTGCCCACATTATATCCCCAATTTCAGCTAGTCTTTGTTCAACTTTTTCTTTACTGATCGCTTCGCTATTCTCAAATGATGCCCAACCCATATCCCCCTGTACTCCCTCATTAGGTGTATTCCCATGTGCCCCCAATGCCAACCTACCCACACTCCTTTGCCGTATCTCTAAACCTGCCCGGATTTCCGACCTCATACACAATACCGCATTCCCAAATTAATACTTTACGGAATTCCTCCTCCTCCTCCTCCTCCAGTGGATAGCAGCGCCACCCTGCACTACAGGGAAGGTGAAAGAAGAAGTACACCGAGGGGCTTCACACACCCACCGTAGCAGCCTGTATTCATTGTGTCGAGCTTAGTGCGCCGTGCTCAATTTTGTTTTTGGCTAAAAAGGAAAGATTCATAATGCGGCGCTTGATGACCGTGACCAGCGGTGAAGAATTTTTTTCTTTTTAGTGTTCACAGTGCGGCAAAGTGCTGTTGTGGGGTTGCTGCGAGCATATATTAATAATAAAATTATAATAGTAATAATACACTTTATTCCCCATTTCCATACATAAATGGAGGAAACAAGAAGAAAAAGCTGCATAGAAAGAATGACGGAGCCCCATTCTCTATTGCAGTCTCATACAGAGGTCAAAACAAGGCGACAGCGCAAAGGAAAACAGCGAGAAAACCAACACAACAAGATTAAATACGAAATTCAACGGGTGTTATAAATTGATTTGCTCGCTTTCGTCCCCACTTTAGTTCATTTCGAAAGTGCTGCAATGCAATAGAAATATTATCAATATCTTTTTTTTCATGGCGTTGAATACAGCAGGAAGTGTGAATTTGAGCGGTTGCATAGAACAATTATTACGGCACAGTGGCACAGTCCACATGTTCCTTTAGCTCCGCTAGGTTTACTAAGCCATCCCCATTTCTTTTCTTTTCTAACCTAAACCTGATTGCTCCTCACGATGCTTACGCTGAGTGGTGAACAGCAGCCTCGCCATTTTCTCCCACTGAACGAAGCGAGCGATTGTCACACCTCCCCTTCTAGGCCACCGTAACCCAGGATCCCTAGGTTATGTGGCCAACGTTGGGGTGGCTTACCAATACCAGTCCTGCAGCGCGAGGTTTTGCTACACGTGCTTCGAGCCCCGGTGCCCTAACACTAGAGATAGAGAGCCTGTATCCCAGAGAGTTCCCAACTGCTGGATCAGGGTCACGTGGTTTATGGGCAGCGTTGGCAACATGAGCTGCGAGGGGCTAACGTCGTCTGCAAGCGCGTCTGCCTTTCTGCCTGCTTTCCTACTCGCCACGATGAAACTTAGCGCATGCGCAGTTGCGACCAATCTCCGCAGGAGGCGGCCTCAATTGAACTGCAAACGCTCCCGATGGCTTGAGATGAACCCTCTTTGCAATCTTTGCTCTCTAGCTAACGTACTCGGTCACCAATCCCCCTGGAGGGACGTTGCTTTATTACAAAGGTCGATTTTTGACAGACGCGGACGAGAAAGAAGATGGGTGAGAAGAAGCCGGGCGTCGGGCCTGGGCCCTCAAGCAAACGCCAGGTGCGCCTTCTTGTGTCGTAGTACTTACTCTTCACCAGGTCAGACGTAATTTATGACACCTACATAACCGATACTTGCATTTTCGCTACGGGCGACAGCAGCGTAAGGCATTCTTCCACTTCCACGAGTAGCCTCGGTTGCCAAATATTCATGGGGGGTACTAGGTCAAAACGAGGTGTGGGTAAAGGAAGTTATGGTCCGCAGCGCATAACAGTTGTGACGGTGCAAAAGGAATCTGGGGAACGCTAGCTCTTAGCAGGCACTCATCCACAGAGCGCACAGCTAAGGCCGCCGGTGAATACCCCTTTTAGATTTTCGCAAAAATCGCCTTCTGCGCGCTGCCATCTTTGTCTGCTGGGCTGTGGAACGCCCTATGAGCATGCTCTGTAGCTTTGTTGTGCTGTACATTAGACGCTGCGCATCTGTCCACAGCTCAGTGAATCAGCATTTTTCGCCCGGGGTGATAAGTGCTGCAAAGGTCTATAGTCACTAGCATATTAATAAATGCAAGGCTCGGCGGATCGTAACCGTCTTAAAATCACCTCGCAGACAATGATACTGGTGCATTAGCCGATCAGGACGCCGACGAGCGAATCACGAGGCAGGAAGCGTGTGCACAATAAGTCATGTCCTGGGTCAATGACTCTAGAAGATTACAAGCAAAGCCACTATCCGCCGCCACATCCCTGCTCGTGCGGACAGTCATGATCAATTTCTAGCTTGCCAAAGCAATGTTCACGCGCAAGCTGCACGTACTTGCGCACTCATGGGGCACCAGTCGGGGCACTGTATGGTTGCAGTTGTCTATAAAGCCGTTCCGACGTAGGGAAACAGCACAGAATACACCATTCCTTTCCGTGACGTCGGTCTTTCTGTCTTAGAGTTACTAATAATGATAATGAGAATCATAACATTTATTGTTATGATTTATGACACACACACACACACACACACACATGCACACGCACACGCACACGCACACGCACGCGCACGCACACGCAGCGCGCACACACACACACACACACACACACACACACACACGACATGCGCACATACACAAGAAGGGAACCGTACATAGGCAAAAACGAGAAACAAGCAAAAACAACAAGGGCCAAAAGTGAGCTGCGGCGGACAACACGGAAACCAACCTGGTCAGACGGCAAGCGCCTCACGCCACCCCACAGTCAGTGCATAGTCTGATGGGCCACACGCTGTGCACGATCCCGTGCACTGACGGTGTTGTGGCGTGGGGCGCTTGTCTCTTCAGGAAGACTCCGATGCAGTGGTGAGACCTAAACGTAAAGAAAGAACGATAACGGAAGGTTGATTTCACTCATATGTGGTCTATTCGGAAATCATCGTTTTAGCTTAAATTCCCGGATTTTTATGTACGATAGTTTTCACGTGGTTCGCACCGACGTATGGCGGGTTATCCCTACTGAAATTTGGCTCCTACTTCTTTACTTCTACTTAAAAAAAAATACTATTGCAAGCAAACACCTCCCCCCCCCCCACCACACACACACACAAAAAAAATAACAGCACACCAAAAGGGCGGTTTAAGCGACATCAGTGCAGGTTACCACTTGTCGTGATAAATGACGCCACTTGTGAACATTTTTTGGTCGGATTTCACGTGGCATAATTTCTAAGAATTGGTAGTTATTCCTTGTTGTTCTTGTGCGCAGGAACCATTTATGGATCTCCAAGCTTATTGTGTGCATAACATTTCGCATTCAGGCGTTATGAACAGAGTGTGACGTATTGCATGCGCTCATGATGCTCATTGCCGCATTGCTATTGACTTTAGGGCGAAACATGCCGGGTGTATCTGACACCTGAAGAAACCCGGGGCGAGGCTTAATTGTTCCTCAATCTTCTTATCGATTAATCACTGAATTTCATTGACTGTGGTGTAGTAATAAGATACTCGGGTCCAATGTTGTACGCGTTAGGGAAAAAGAAAGTAACAAAACACGAGTTACTCGTTACTTGCAAATAAAAGGAAAGCGTTGCAGACCTAAGTTACACAAAAAAAACACGTTTCTATTACCGATAAAAAGTAACGCACATTACTTTTGACATACTTTTTATTTATTAATCAAAACATTTCGCTGTTTCGACGCTACGGGTACGCAGGAGCGCCATATCTCAAGAAACGTGGGAGCGTTTGCGTGTGGAAAATATTCAAGATTTTAAAGATGTGTCGAATGAATGGAACAGTTCATATTACATGGCGCCTAGAAACACGAAAAACATTGTAAGTGTAATCTGTTTTAAGTATTTGGAAAACGTAACGAGTTACGTAACTACTTTACTTGTTACTCGAGTTCGTTATTCGTTACTGTTCTAAAAAGACAACCTAATCAGTCCGTTACTACGTTAAAGAAAAAAATAACGCGTTACAAGCAACGCCGTTACCTGTAACGCGTTACCGTCCGTCAACACTGCTCGGGACTGGACACGCCCAAAATTTTGTAAGAGTTAATATACTACATGTTAGTTAACCTCGGACATGTGGTCTAATAACTCTGCAATCGCGTTCCAGGGTTGAAGATCCGATGCCAGCTTCATGGCATCCCGGTTTCTTCTGGCTCTGGCCATCCTGGTTCCCGGACTCGTGCGGCAGGTGACGGCAGTCGACAAGGCCATTTACCTTCCGTGTAAGGAACGACCTCGCACTTCCATCATAGAGATGACTGCGATGACTGTACTATACAGTAGGGATGTGCGCATGCCGGTTCAAATCGAACAACACTGCGTCGTTCCTAACTTTTGCAGCGAAAGAGAACGGCATGACAACCGGTTTTCTAAACTGTGTTAAAGCTAGGGATGACATTGCTCTATTCGATTCGAACCGATATTTGTACGTCTCTATACTCTGTTTCACCTTATGATGTACCGCAAGAAAGGCTACAAGCGCGAGCTCCTAGCTATGGGGCACATCTCGGCGGCACAAGCTCTCGTGACTTAAGAGCAGCTGCCAACGCTAAGAGCTCGCGCTTCTAGCCTTCGCTGCGGTACAACATAGGGTGAAACCAAGTACACTAAATATTAGATAATGTCGCGGATAAAGAATATGGCAAAACG
This sequence comes from Ixodes ricinus, assembly GCA_037355805.1. Classification (NCBI taxonomy): domain Eukaryota; kingdom Metazoa; phylum Arthropoda; class Arachnida; order Ixodida; family Ixodidae; genus Ixodes; species Ixodes ricinus. The sequence continues at coordinate 328,103 of JAZHYW010013671.1, read as the reverse complement.
TAAAATTAAAAATTTAGGTTTAATCGGTGAACTTGTGCTAGAAAACAGAGGAGATAATGCCTCGAAAAAGAAGAAGTGAGCGTGGTGTGCGTCGGCGGGACAGCTGGCTAGAGCGAGAGAGCGGAAGTTAGTCGGCACGGACACGTTGGGCATCTTATCTGCTACACTCGGTATCTCGAACCATGGCAGGGCTAGACAGCGGCATTCCTTACAGCCTTTGCTTTCGATTTAGAAGCAATGGAAAAATAGTGCGAGTGCACAGGCGAGTTGGTGGTAGCTAGTCACTGTCGTTTAACACCTGTGACTGTGGTGCAGAAAAGGAAAAACCTTTAGTTGAAGGAACAGACACAGAGAGGAACGTCTCAAATGAAGGCGTTCTTGTCTTTGGCCGTTCTTGTCTTTGTTCGACTAAACGTTTTTCTTTTTCTGTACCAGTCTCAGGTGCTAAACGACATGATAAGAAACGAGAGTTTTTCCACTTAGGGGCGCTACAAGGCCACCCCTCTAAAAGTTATCGCAAAGTACGTCGATGCAAGACGCACGTGCAACGTGCAACCCTTGGGAAGATCATGGCGGCACAGCGCAGCACTGAGCTAGATTTCAGACGCCATGTTCTTCCGAGAAGTGGCGCGCGGCACGTGTCTAGAGCATTTCCATAACAACGAATGGCACCACCTTTCTAAGGATATAAGGGCTTTATCCCCGCCTGAAGCCCCTCGATGCGTTTCAGTTTGTACTGCAAGTAGCGTCAAATACGTCGGTGTACCAGGCCCGTGTCCCGAGCGGCCCTTGGAAGGAAATGGCGGTGCATCACGAAAACGAGCGGCCCTTGATATGGAATGGCGGCGGAGCATCCGCTCGTGGCGTGTCTTGCGCGTTTCCACAACAATAGTTGGCGGTTCTGGAAAGCGTGAGTTTTGTCAAGGAACTTTAAAGGGGTACGGAAACGAAATGTTAGCTCTTATTTCTTTGTTTAGCCAGAAACTACGTTGTGCTAGCACCTTAGAAACAGTCTTACGCTCGGAAACGCACGAAAACTAATTTTAAAACGAATAAAACTATTTCTGAACACTACTTGGTAGTTGGGAGGCCGATGTAGTTATGACGTTGAATGCCTCCCGCCCCAGCGCCACTCACGAAACGACAGCGCAAATGCATAGACAAATTCGGGGTTGAACGGAATCGCGAAGCTTGGCCAAGAAATCCGCAGTGCTTCCGCAGCGTGCATTCCACGCAATCAAGATCGCCATTCGTAGCAGACGATAAGTGGGAGCTTGATCTGAGGATGCGGGGACCTCTGCCAGGCCAACCATACTACTCGAACGCCCCCCCCCTCCCTCCCCCGATGCGCTGTGAATACCTTATATACGAGTACATAGCTTGAAGCGCCACCATTGCTGGGTACTGACGGTTATTTCTACTTACAGGCTTCCCTCGAGCTGTTATTACTCCGGTGTGAAACAAACACGGCAAACCAAACACTCACGGAACATAAAATACAGGCATTGCCGGGAATGACTTTGTGGGAAAGTGATGTATAGGCATAGGAGGGTGTACAGTCCTCGGATATTACTGCTAGGCGGGATTGTCACGCGTTGACGCCTTAGAGGCCGTGCAGAGGCTTCTCAGTATCCTTGGCCGTGCAGAGGCAGTTGGCGTCGTGAGCCTTATACGCATTGCGCTTTTCAGAGGCTGATTTTGGAGCGAGAGGTAGAGAGCTCGCGGCCACTTCATTTCGTTTCCTTACCCCTGCAACCCTTCCTAAGGGACCATATACACAAGGCCCCTACGCACATTTGCATTTGAGAGCGTCTGAATGCGTTTGACTGCATGCTGTCGAGAAACGGAAGCGAGTCAGCTGTGCTTCATATGAAGCGTGGAATCCAATTCAAGGAATAGCTTGGCATGTGACATAATGAGCAGGGATGTCCTGGTTTCTCGCAGCGGCGACGCAGTCAAACGGGCTCAAACGTTCTCAAACGCAACTGTGTGTAGGAACCTGCAGTTGCGTTTGACTGCGTTTGACTGCGTTGCGGCTGAGAGCAACCAAGACATCCCTGCTTCTTATGTCGCCTGCCAAGCCATTCCTTGAATTGTCGAACCAAGGACCTTTCCATTTTCATTTGAGCGCTCAACTGAAAATAGAGAGGTTCCTGGTTCGATACCAGGACCAGGCAATTTTTTCAGTCGCGAACCAGTCGCCTAGCTCTGTCTGGAAATGTGTTTTTGTCCTTTGTTTTCCTTTTTCTCCTTTTCCAGGGATTATTATCGTTATTCTTGTCCAGCTTGCTTGCACTCTGCATTAATTGTTACCATCATTACCTACCTGACCGGGTTTGCTCATTTGTCTGCTACTTTCTTCAACATTTTTTCTCTTCGGTGCGCATAAATAGGGCCAGCTTTGAACACGTTACACTCCAGCGGGGAGTGCCACAAGGTTCTGTCCCTGCCTCGCTGCTTTTCAATATGGCACTCTTACCATTGGCTCAGGGCCTCTTTGATATCTCAGATGTCCGCTTTCTGGTGTAACGGTGTGGACCACTCACTCGCATTTATTTATTTATTTATTTATTCATTTACTTATTTCCTACAGCACCCCGAAGGGCATTACTGTAGGGGGAGTCACACTACCAAAAAATGAATTTTGAACATACCGTCGGTCATCAAGACACATAAGTACACAAACAAATATAAAAACTCACACACGCATATAAACATACATAGAAAAAAAAAAGCTTAGTCTGCGTGGGAAAGAGCACAAATGCGTTGATATTATCAACGCATTTGTGCTCTATATAATAATATATATTAATATATTCACACTCAAGTATAGTGTTCAAAGACAGCACTGGAGTTGCGAGAAAACGAATCTGGAGTCTGCAAGGCAATAATCTCTTTTGGCAATCTGTTCCATTCTTTTATCATTCGTGGGAAGAAAGAGTTACGAAACAAATAAGATTTGATGTGTATTCCCGAACTTTTGGTCATGATCTATTCTGCGCGATACATAAAATGGCTCAAACAGGTAATGTGATCTTTCAATTTTAGATAAACCATAGAAAATGCTGTGAAAAACTTTTAGGCGCAAATGCTTACGCCCAACGGTAAGCGATTTTCATTGCAAACCCTTTTTATTGCGGAGACACTGCTACGAAAGTTGTAGTTATTTGTCACAAATCTAGCGGCACGGTTTTGAATTCTTCCCACTTTATCAATGAGATACTGTTGAGATGGATCCCATGCAACGCAAGCATACTCGAGAATGGGCTTCACACAAAAGAAAAAGAGAGTCTGTTTTAGGGATGGTGGAGCGCGCGAGAAGTTTCTCCTTAGAAAACCCAGCGTTCTACTAGATTTCTTTGTTACTTAGTTTACATGTGAAAGCCATCTCAAATCATGAGAAAAACGTACCCCCAGATATTTAGCTTCTTTTTTAACGGGTAAAGTTTCTCCGTGTAAAGTGTACGTTGACTAGAAAACTCATTTCTTGAACGTCAAACATGAGGCCTGCAAGTGGCGCTGGACGCTACTATAAGCTGGTGCGATTCGGCGGGGCTCACCCTCTCAGCAAAAACGACTGCCGACATGTTCATTGCTAACAGTTGGGGCCGCCGCAAGCTTCGCCAGAGCCCTCTCTGACTGACCCTCACCGGGGACTACTGACGGAAGGGTCTACACTCCGCGTGATCGGTGTGAACTTTACTACCTATGGCTCAGCCTCACCCTGGCTTCGCGCCTCCTGCAAGTCAGCTTCCAGCATGCTGCTCCTGTCTCGCAGTATCTCTAAACGGTCTAGGGGTGTTCCGTTGCCAGAATGCCCGGATGTTGGTTCGCTCTATATTCCAATCTCGCCTTATTTACCAGGCACAGTTTCAGCGCCTTACCCAGGGTGAACAGGCCCGATTGGAAGCTCTTAATCTGGGGCCCTAATCTGGACACTTGGCGAAAACGTCGGCGAGAAATTCGGCGGCCGTGATTGGCCAATGCCGCGCTTGACCGTCGAGCCGGCCAATCACAGCCGCCGGATTTCTCGCCGACTTTATCGCCAAGTGTCCAGGTTAGGGCCCCTGGAAGCCATGCGGGTCATTATGGGCCTTCCCGGGCTAACAGCCCGTTGAAGCAGGATACTTCAGAAATCGTGAGGCTACACGACTCCGACATAAGTCGTGTGATAATCTGCTTCGTCCGTTTTTTTTTTTTTTACCACGGTAATGTTTTTTGTAACAGTAAGAAAACACAAAACGAACAGAAGGGACGAAAACAAACATGTACAAGCTTTTTTCGTATACGAAAATGCTATCTTCCCTTCTCCCCCGTTTTCCTCCCTCTCGCACCCTTTTCCCCCTTTTCTACTCCCTGCTCCCTCCCCCTTCCCGACCGACGTTTTTTGGTACAGAGTTCGCTGGCGTCAAATATATGTTGTTGTAAACCGAAAGCTTGTACATGTCTGTTTTCGTCCTTCTGTTCGTTATGTGCTTTCTTCCTGCTACATCCGTTCCAACCCGATCGTCAAAATCTTCATCTAAAGTTTTTTGTTTGTCAAATTACGCCCTTGTACTCCACGGGGGCCTTTAGCATGCGGGAAAGGGAAGGGTTGTGTTCAAAATCTTACCCAAAAAGATCCAAGTTAGTCCGGCGGGTCGTGTCAGGTGAAAACACAGACAGAGCGACGCTGGAGGTGGGTAGGTTTTCGAGCGCAAGGGTACAAAATCCTTAAATTGGAGTAAGATCGAGAAAATTTTGGAACACGACCAAGGATACGAGGGCCCGGCAGAACCGATTGACAGCATCGGCAGGTGGCGTGTGACGTTATATGTCTGACTAGCACCCCAGGTCACCGGAAAGGTGAGGAAGCGAGGAGGAAAATCGTGATGTTTGCTTGGTGGTGTTCAAACAGACATCGGACTGCCAGACTGCCGGACGCTTCAATTTCCACTAATTTTGACCCAGTCGTGTCACCTCATGAATTATGAAGTGTCCTGTTTGAACAGGCCTTTACACCGATCCCTAGATTTAAGGCTGAGGCTCAGTTGAACACACTAGATGAATTGATTCATCAACAACGTCAAGCCCGTGCCTTGAAGATTGACGTAGCTCCAGCGGCGGCTGCCTTGGCACATTACATGAATCCGTTTGTGCCATTAGTGCTCCCCACTTGCCCCTGAAGTGACCGACAACAAACCTAATGGTGGCGTCAGACAGGCTCATCTCTCACAACCTTCCCCCCTCCCCCAACCAGAGATGACATCCAAAGCTAAGTGCTTCGAAACACTTCCTTTGCCTTCACTTCTACAATACTCTCACTCTCTCTCAGACAGGCTCATCGAAGTTCCCTTTGATGTGTTTTAGGATTGACGTTAACTGAGTCCAGTTGCGGTTAACTGGGTTTATTAGAGCGAAAGGAAAGCGTGTGTGTGTGTTCGTGTGTGTAGGTGTTGTGAGAGAAGATAATAGGGGGCAAAAGTGAGAGCCAATCATGCACGCGCACAAGGCACATTTGTCACTGGCTCAATGCGTCTAGTCAAAAACAGCACAGAGCATCTTCTGCCTTACCAGGGATTGGCGGTAGTCCGACGATGTTTATGTTTCAGACAGGAGAGGAGAGGAAACTCCGCCTGGCCCCGCTCGTGAATCCGCGGGTTTCGGGTGGCTTTCCGTCTGTCGGGGTACATGGCTCGTACCGCTGGCTCGTACGGCACGTGCCTAGCATCTTTCAAAGGGATTTCCTATGTTAAGTCTCCCCTCATCAGTGTTCGAGGACGATGACCTGGTAGCCTATGTGGATGCTGGACTGACTGAACTGAGGCTTCATATACAAGCCTCGTTTGCCCCTCCATCTTGACTGTAAATCAAATGTGTTCGTACCTCCTGTACACCTCTTTACCCTCTGTGCTGGCAGAGTCGGTGGCTCTCCGGGATGGTCTGTCCGTTCTTTTTCCCTCTTATTGCTACTCTTCGTCCCTATCGTGTACTTTTTTACACCGACTTGGTGCAAGCTGTCCACGCCCCACATCGTGTTGATCGCTCATTCACTGCGGCGACGGACTTTCTTCGGTTTGTGGTCGAGTGCCCCTATCCGGTCCGAGTCTGCTGGGTTCGCCGTTCTAGCGTTCCCGCTCATGCCGCGGCAGACGCTGCGTGTCATCCTCAAAAGGCACTCTACCCGCTTCCTCTATTTAACTTGACTGGCACGGATAGTCTTGTCATTCATAAGGAGACTCAGGGGCGCAGCACACGAGCTCTTAATCCTCCGTGTGGTTTACACCTCCTTGGTGGTCTCACCTGCCGAGAGGAGGTTACGTCCCGAAGAATTCGCTGCAATCACACCGGCTGTCCGTGCCAGATGGGGTCGTATTATGATATAGACCTCCTGCTCCTTTGGACGTTTCCGGTCAAGGGACCCGTCGGCGACATCTTAGCCGGGCGGGCCTCCATCCTATCTGGCCGCCAGACTTTCAACGTTGGGCACATGGCCCGCACCACCGTTCCCTTTTCTACTTCTCCCGGGAAATGGGAATGCACTTTTACCTTTAAATCTATGCCGCTGTGCCGCCTAGCAAACCGACGTAAAAAAAAAAAAATGATTGTGGAGTAGCGCTCAAAGGTCTATGCACGCGGCAATATTTTCAGCCTCGTGATTCGCCGAGATCCCTCCGTAGATTGCAGTGATTGGTTCTCCAAAGGCTGTTATAGGGGAAGGCAAAGGCTCCAGATTTCTAACGCCCGAATCCCGCTAGAGTGAGAAACGAAAACAAACGATAGCGACAAGCCTCAAACAAGAGTTTTTCGCGATTTGACAGACTTTGTAGAATAAAGGATTCTATGCTCAAACACGAGCATCAATACGCTCGAGAGTATCTTTCGCAGGCTTGGAATCACTCGTGCTTACTTCCCGAGCACCGAACGACTAAACGCCTATCAAAGGTACCATCGCGAGCATGCTGCATTTGTTCGAGGCTTGTCGTTGTCGTTTCTTTCTGCTTGTGTATAAGCGCATGGTAACGCTGCATTCACCGCGCTTGATTGGTTTAGCCGACCACAGCAGACGCACAAAATTACAAACGCCATGACGCTGCACCTTTGTTGTTCTTCGATTCACCCCCACCGGTCCGTAGCGTCGACTGCGCTGAAACGAAGTATAGACTCCGGCTGCGTTTACATGGATGCAACAGTAGCGCATCGAGTTGAGACTGAACCGATCACACGCGCCGTGTCCCTCTGTTTCTCCCCTTCTGCCCAATCACAATCCTCATATATCGGTTCGACGCGTGACGGTCGCATCCATGTATCCGCTGCTATGGTAGAGACTGACAAGAAGTGCAAACCGGCTTTCCAGTTCACCGGGCAACCGGATTCACCCAGGCTTGAAATAAAACTGACGACGCCAGCGGTTGAAATAAAAAGCGAGTAAAGGAAAGTCATGAACGACGCCAGCGGTTGAAATAAAAACGAGTAAAGGAAAGTCGTGAACTACGTTTTTTGTTTTTGTTTTGCTTGCCTTGTTGACTACCCCAGGCTCTGGGTGTCAGCGTCCGAATACGCTATCTTCAGCAAACTTTCAAAGGTCGGCGTCGAAACTCAAATTGAACCTCAGAAAGCTAACACAATGTTCGCCGGTTCAAACTCGATCTGTGACAACAAACATAAATTTTATTAAAAGCTCGCGGTTTGGTGCGGATCGCTCAGGCAGGAAGTGAACCCGTCAAAATCACAAAGAAACAACTACCCAGATTGATTGGCAGCATGCTATTAATCTTTTTAGCTCACTTAGATAACCTGAACTCGCGAATTGAAGGGGTAGGGGATAAACCTCTTGATTAAAAAGTGTCAAAGTGCCGCTGTTGTTTAGATAAGCTTACGTGTGCGACGTTTGGCTTGCCCGTTGCTGCGCTAGAATGTTTAGGAAAGTGATAAACATTTTTAATTGTATTTATTCGACGGTTCTGGCCCCGTTTCTCACACCACGCTTGATGTGTCCTGCCGGCGTTTGACAGGTTGGTCATTCGCAAGTCGACGGAAATGGCGACCACTAAAATGGAATATAAAAAAATAGAAAATGCAAGGCGTCGAGCTATGCATTTAGTTTTACAGATTCAACAATGATTAGCGTGTTTTCCTTTTTCGTGCTAAAAGGATAGAACTTTTATTTTTTTTATTTCAGGGATGCATACATGTGTTGCTTTTGAATAAATAAGAATGCTGTTTGAAATCCGTAAAAACAAAAAAAAAGGCATAAATTAGCTTGATTCGAAGACCGTCACTGGAGAGGCCTAGATGTCGAACAACTTTGACGGTCGTGCAGCTTCAAAAACAAAAGGAAACCCCACGGGTACATCGCTATTTAAATTAAGGTAATGAGGATTAAAGCAGTACAATGGTTCTTCATGGTTGTTCCGCACAGGGCTTTGCACAGCAAGTCTTAGCATGAACGCTGCGGTGGGAGTAACTAACGCACTCACAACATGTTGCAGCAAACACATGACTTTTTTTTCTTTCCTGCAAATGGTTTTAATCTTAATTCGAGCACGAACGGTCCCTTTTTCACGATACAATCTTTACTTGGAGGTACACTGTCAGAAGTCCCTGAGTGTGCACTGTACCGCGATGAACGTTGAACACCCATCATTGATCTTCCTCTACGTTTGTTCAGCAATATGACTAGACCAGTGCCGTACACGTTCCTCCAAAACGGGAAAGAAAGCTCGTTCTTTTGTTCCTTCTCAATCTCGGTGCGAGTTTCCGTGACAAGTTCCTGCAGTTTGAAAAAAAAAGAAAAACGCCGTGCCGTTACATTTGTACGATCGGAACGTGTCCTTACTGTTATGGTTAGATTTCCGTACTTTAATGAAATATTGTGCCGAATGATCCGTAGATAAAATAAAGCCTGCAAATGAAAACATTTCACATCGAACTACGTGTCGTGCGGCCCCGAGCACGTTTCCCCAAAGTGCTCTCCGGGAGAGCAGACGCTCCAGATTTTGTACAGTGTATATTGCTGTACGAGTCCTCACTTTCCAAGGTTCACTATGACGTATTGTATGGGTTGTAATATTACTTCGTAAGGTGGCTCGTTCTTTTTTAAAGAAGGCCTAGTTTGATTTAGTCTTCTCGTTTTTTGTTCTCCCTACAGACGTGATGGAGGACCTGTGTGACGGCCTGCCGAGGACCGTACAGCTCCCGTCCAAGGGTCCTGGGTCGGCCGTTCTGGTGTTGTCACACCAGAGCTCCCGCTACAAGTCGGGACTGACCTGCAACATCATGGTCAATACGACCAGCGGCTACCGGATGCTCGTGGTCTTCGAGAAGCTCTTCTTTCCGGGTACCTCCAAGAACTGCACGGACACACTGTTGGTTTGTGGCCATCCCTTCAAGCAGTCATCTACTTTCTTTGATCGCACGATGGAACAATGCATCGCTTGCACTGAGGTTGTTACATTTGCGACCATTGTGAAAGAACCTTGCGGCTGTGCGTGTACCTTCTGCAGCATATATTGCACACCCCCAACATTGTTTTTAGCTTGGAATGTGTTTTATAAATCTATTTCGATGGAGTTCTGTAAAGTTTGGCTCTAGCAGTGGGCTGTTACGAAAAACCGACACGGAAAAGCGTTACACCCATAGAGAACCATATAAAACACTAGAGAACCATATAAAACGACTTCAGGTCTCCCGACAGGATTGGAACTTACCCCTTTGAGATTGAGAGCCGAGTGCTTTAGCGACTGAGATATCCAGAGTCGGTGGTCGGAGAACACAAAAAGCGAAACTAATTGGCACAGCGCGCGAAGGTGCGGTCGTGCGCTTCGCGGCTTGTCCTGCCATGCTGCGCCTTCTCACGGCGTGTGTCAGAAATGAGAGCGAATCTTCTGTAGGCGGTGCCGTTCAGTCGCTCTTCCCCTCTTCGCTGGAAGGTCTATCACACATTCTGGGCTTACCCGTTTTTTTCAGCACAAACAAGCTTGTTGTTTTTGGCAGTGACATGTAGGAATAACCTCTGGTATGGTGCGATGACGTCACGTGCAAGACACGGATCAACGTTATTAGATTAGCTCAGTTACGGAACTGCTCATAGACGCTGCATGCACGAACAGTACCCCCCTCACTCACCACGACTCGCCCGGCGTCGCTCGACGCGCCGCCGGACGGCTGCTTTGGTAACTGAATCGGGATACGTTCGTTTCAACGTTACTAGACACGTAAAAACCAACGGAAAAAAACTCTTCTTGTAGTAACATTTATTGGAGTTTAGTACAAAATGAGGGGCGCGTGATGTTTTCTTAATATTTTTAGTTTGCAAGGTTTTCAGCACAATTAATATTGTTTTTATACAACCATGCCTCAGCGGTGATTTCAGGATAGCGCGTCCCAACCTAGGTGCATCTTCAACTTCGGTGGTGTCTCGCGGCGCGGCCGCTGGGGATACGGGAGTGGCACCTCTGTAACCTCTTCCACCGTATCTGTTTCGGCTCCGAAATGGCCGATTGAAGCCAAAATAGGTGTCACGCGCAGTTCCTCGAGTGACCGCTGCGGGAGAAATGGCGGCGTTGTGATCGCCATTGAGCGCTTCAGCTGTGCTCTTTGAAACGCACAGTTATGAAAGAAAACATAATGGCGCTTCGAACGACGATCGGCGGATTGAAGTGAGTGAGGGAGGGTACCCCCTCCGCGGGAGTTCCACAACTGAGGTAATCTAGTAGCGTTGACACGGATACACCAGCGCGAGGCTATGATGTCACACCACTACGGCGGCGCTACTTTCGGCACGGCGAATGCGCGGACTTTTAGCTCACGTAAATCTTGTTTATGCGCACAGCGCAGGCAGCGACATGCAGCACATAGTCACAGTGTAGTCTGACTGCTAATGTAAGAATTGTCACAAATGTATGCATACCCAGAAAATGCCATATATTTCTTGCCAGAATTGTTCATAAATGTGCGTATATTAAACAAAAATATTAGATTGCTACCGCGGAGATTATAGATATATGAGGGGACTGAGCTATTGTTAAGCACTGTTGAAGATAGAATTTTCGCGTATCCCTTTGAAACTGCATTAGCATCAGCGCCACGGCATCTCGCAGCGCGGACAAGTAGGACGTGTCCATCGCTTTGCGGCGAGAGCTTAAAGCGTGTTTGCCGCTTGCGGCGAGAGGATTCACTAATTCAATGACATCTCTTCCCTTGCCTTGTAGGTGGTAATGGCAGTACAGTCACCCGGCGGAGTACTTTCTTTTTTCTTCCGAACATCGTTGAAGAACAATTATCAGTGCCTTTTTTCGTTCTTGCGTCGACTAAACGCTTTCTTTTTCCCCTCCCGTTTTCTAAACGCAGCTGACAGCGGTTAGCGAAAGCACGGGTCCCTTCTGCACGGTCCCGACCAAGTCTCTGACAAGCGTGAGCAACAGTGTAAGCCTAACGTGGACGACTGGCGGGGGAGACAACGCCAATACGTCCCACGGATTCGAAGCCATCGTAACGGCGTTCAGAGGTATACTGCCGCATCGGTGAACTGCGCATGCTCTATGACATGTGGTCTTCGTTCTCGCACACGAACCCTACCGATACCACCACGTACATTGTTTTTGTGCGGTTCTCGTGCATAAAACATCGTAGAAAGAAACCACTCAATGCCGAGTGCACTAAGATTTTCAACAAAGGTGTCTTTAGGCGGCGCATTTATCACACTCAAAATTTATAAGTCTGGGCTTTGAGGGAAAAAAGTTGAAGACTAAAAATCATCTTCTTTCTTATGCACAAAGAACAAAACGGTAAAAAAAAATGTCGCTGCTATATTTTCATATGGTACCACTCGCGAAGGGATCTACTGTATCTGCTTTCGGGTGTGCATAAAAAAATGAAAGCTTTCACATTTTTTGTTTTACGTTGAAGGGAGCAGCGTGAACCAAACGGGCTTTACTGTTTTCCTGCGAGTGCATAAAAAAAAGATTTGTTTAAGCTTAAATTTGTTCTTTTACCTACACATGATATCTGAGTATGATAAATGTACTACTAAGGACAACTTTGTGAAAGTATCATCGCACCCCGTTTATTGGCCTATGATAGGAAGTTCTTTTTCCACCCGGATATTGCTCGGAAACACCGTGTAGAAGACAAGGTGTGCGCATCATATCACTGTTAGTGGATCCCAGGCCCGCACCGACCCGAAGCGGCAAACAATTACGAAACCTCGACGCTGCTCCCTTTTCTGTAAAATTCGCTCGGTCAGAGAGCCATGCTTGCTTCCTAACTTCGCACAACATGCATCGATTGGATTAATACTTCTTCCGAATGACGACGCATCCTAAAGGGTAGCAATATTGGGTAGCAATATTTCTCACTTTACGCAAGCTTACTGGCACTATAGTGGGGCTAGAAAATACGTTCTGCTTCTATCAAAAGCTCGCAGTTACTCTGGCGAAGAAAGGTCTAACAGTCACGACATACATTTTTTGACAAAGTACCCAAGCACCACGGAGAATGCTCGGAATGGGAATGGGGGTACAAGTGCCCCACACGCTGGTCTTACTTGAAGGAACATGCCATTTGTTTTAGATTTCCTTTAGAAACGTTACTGCTGCGGACGCCAGCACGTGCAACTACTCTTCAAGCATGCATATGCTTCTTGGTGCTAAAGTAATTTAGCAAAATATCTATAGACCATTTCAGAAAAGCGCTTCTGGTCGATGCCATTTTCAGCGTACGTGCCTGTTGCGCGTACTTTCCTCGCCTTCCAAGGTGGCGAACATGCGCGTGCTGGGCCGTGAGCTAACACATGTAGACTGTGATTCTTGTAAACATTCAAATGTATAGAATAGAATGAACCGTATTCGTGTTGGTCAGGTGGCAGATTACTTTTCATGAAGATCGCGGACTAAAACGAAAATGAAAAGAACTCCGTAAACCACCAAGCCAAACTTAAAGGTGCAATGAAAGGCGTATAAAATAGACAGATAGGCTATTCATTTTCGGATAAAGAATATTTTCTTGAAGATGTAATATGGCGTAAAGTACAGAAATCCATCAGAAAATATTTATTCAAAATAAGTCAATAAAAGTTACCCATAAAAACATTTGCTGTAGCCATATTTATTTTTCTATTTTTTTTATACTGGAGTCGAATGCAACACGCTCAAACACATATCCACGAGTGCACATAAGAAAAGATTAATTCTCTATAAGTATTTTTTTTAATTTATTTTTTGGTTTTGCATAGCCTCCATCAGCTGTAAATTTAGAAGCCTCCCCACAGCGACATTAATATTTTCTTTGTTTAAAATACCTTTCAGCCCTATATAACATTTCTCTGCTATAAAATAAAATAGACGTTTTAACCATTTCTTCCACCAGAGAATATTGCACGCCAACCATTTGAAAACTATAGGCAACGGCTTTATCATGTATAATGGAGCTCAACATCTGCTCCCATACCTCCGCAATACCAGACACGAATACCAACGTGTCGAAGGTCATGTCTAAACTCAGTCTTGAACTTTGTTTAGACGTTTCACTTCTCCTCTTTAACACATCGGCCGCGTGTGGAACTCCGAAAAAAACCCGAGATAGATTCGGTGTAAAAAAAAAATGTTTATGAAAAAAAAAAAAGTCACTGAAGCAATTTTTTAAAATGATGATAACTGCGCCAAATGATTTTTCTCGATATTATTAGCGCTCCTCTTTGGACGGATGTCGTAGTGGACACAGCCGGCTTGAGTCTGCGCTTGCCGCTCTTGAAGCTGTTCCAGCTGCAGAAAGATACTCAACTCGCAGCACGCGGCTATAAAGTAATCCGCGCATAAGTGAGAGTGTTTCATGTGACAGCCCGCGCAAAAGAACCTTGACGTGGCTGGTCTTCATTGCTAATGGGGAGCGCATTTTTTTTTGTCCAACGGAAACAAGGGTAAAGAGGAGCTTTTCCCGGCACTGTTCTTATAATCTACCGGAGAGCACAGATTGCTACCCATTGCAAAGAAACTTTGAACATTGAAGCTGTGAAAAAATAATCTCGATCACTGGCGCCCGGAACGCCGCTTCGCGGCCGCCCGTTTTGCTCTTCTGCCTGCCCGCCGGTGACGTGCAAGGGTAGGGAAAAGTAGGGATCATTCATTGTCGCCAGTAGAAAGTTGCTTCCTGGAACACTGGCGGTCGGCGTAGTTTGAAAATTTAATGACTTCACGGGAAAGACATATTTTTATAAAATATTCTGGCTATCAGCTGAGGTAGGGTTTTGATGCGGTCTGCCAATTTCCAGCCAAATCGAAGACTATACAAAATTAAATGCGTTCTCCCTTAAGGGCTCTTGCGCGGCCAAGGGTACTGTTGTTGCGAGCGTTGCCGCTGTGTGGCGTCAATGCCGGACAATCTCGCCTAGTAGAAATATCAGAAGACTGTATCTCCTATGGTCTATTGGCGACGTGAGCGATCGAAAGCGTCGCTGTGGCCGGCCCATCCCAATTGGCCGAATGCTGACTATGACGTCAGCAAAGGATGTCTCATTGACGGAAGTAAGAGGAATGTAAGAACTTCAATTTTGACGGTGTTGACAGTGTTGCTTTGAGAGCGCTACGATTTCAGGCTTCCACAATGCCCATTACAAACACCATCGAACTTTTGTTTCACAAGGTAATGACGTCACGAAAGGTAACCAAATGAGGGCGCCACCGAAACATCTCGCCGCTAATACATAGCTCGCCCATAACGTCATTCGCGGCCCTGCCGGTATTTTATATGCTATGAGCGTGTGGTTCCCCGTGTTAGTTTTACACCGCAAAAGTAGAAGCTCAAGCATACCAGCAAGTAGAAATAACAATCAGTACCCAGCAGCAGCGACACCTTCAAGCGTTAATCACAGCGTATCCGAGTGAGGGGGGGGGGGGGGGCAGTGGCATGGTTGGCCTGACAGAGGTCCCCGCATCCTCAGAGCAAGCTCTCACCTAACGTCTGCAAAGAACGGCGATCTTGATGGTGTGGAATGAACGTTGCAGAAGCACTGTGGAAGCTTTGACACATCCAACGTAGTAAACTCGTTAGCGTTCTCCGCCAAATCACATTCTGGATTAAGTAACTCCACGACCGAGCCATACTGCCGCGAACTGGCTCTGCTTTTCAGGGGTTTTATTTTGAAGCACAGCGTGGAGCGGACTTGTTGGCGGCAGCTCTTCGGAAGGCGTGCGAAGCTAAGTGCATTTGGTTGTTTCCGTTGTAGATTTCCTTCTAGTGTGCCTGAAGTAGTTTGCATAAATTTAGGAACCGCTAGGATAGAAAGTTAGGCTAGTTTAGGCCGCCGAGAGGCCATTAACAAGTAAGACTAGATTAGGGCTTAGTTTTGATTTTCGACTTCTTTACTTTTCTTCTAGCGTGCATGGTCTGCATAGATTTTAGGAACCGCTAAGATAGATAGTTGTGTTAGTTTAGGCCGCTGGCAGACGGCTATTAAGGGAAGCTAGCGTAGAGCTTTGGCGTTGTTTTGATTTTGTGCAGCTTTTTTTTTTTTTGGCAGGCTTTTTTTGTTTATACGTACGGTTTGAGGTAGATCGGCGCAATGGTTCTGCGCAGGAAACCATACGAAGGGGATGACGACCTAGTGTCGTGTTGTGAGTGCATGCGGTGGGTGCCACCAGATAACACAGATTTTGAGAGCTTAGCGAAAGCGGAGGGGGTAGCTTGGTTTGCCGAATCTGCAGGAGGGTTGGGGAGGGATTGATATTGATAGAAGGGGAGTGCGCAGCTAGGTTTGAGGAGGCCAAGCTGGAGCTTAAAGTAGAGCGAGAGAAGCGGGTTGTCCTGGAGACTCAGGTCGAGGTGTAAGCTAGGAGGGAGGAACTCAAGATAGAGTTTCAGGAGCTCATCATTGAATGGGGAGGAAAGGTGGAGCTCATGGTAGGCAAACTTAGTGAGAAGCGGGAGAAGTGGGTGGAGCTTGAGAGACAGGTAGGTGGATGAGCTCAGAAAGAGGGAAGCGTGGAAGGCTGAGGTGGAGCAGCGTAAAAGGGTGTGCGAGGCTGGGTTGGAGCAGCTGAGGAGGGAGGTGACACCGAATGTAGCGGGGAGGGCAGTTTCAGGGGAAGGAAGCGCTAGTGAAAAGGTGGAAGTTAGAGGGAATGGAGGGGCTCCTCGACCCCACAGTGCCGTAGTGGCACAGGTTACCAGAGGGGCAGTAAAGGACGCGGTGGTAAACCGGCAGACACAAAGAAGTGAGGTAGCGCAGAGTCAGCCGCAGGGCAGGTGGGGAGGGAAAGGTAGTGAAGGCAGGCAAAGTGAGTCTAAGAGGGTACTGGTGGTAGGAGACTCGAACGTAATTAAAGGGGGGGATACTAACCAGGGGGAAAGGGGAGGGGGGTAAGCGTAGTGGTCCAGTCAGGAAAGTGCATCGTAGACGCAATGGTCAAAGCTAAGAAAGAGCTCTGGGGTAACATGGAGGGAGAGAACCTAGTAGTTGTTCATGCGGGACTCAATGATTTGGTGAAGGGAAGGAGCCAGAACCTCGACAGACACAGAGGTTGGGTTTCGTAAGCCGAGGGAAATCTCTGAGAGGGTGCATCTGTAAATATGCACTATCCGGCCCAAAGGTCTGGGGACAGTCTTTTCAGACAGAGAGGCAGGGGGTGAAAGCTAGCCAGATAATTAGGGGGATGAGCCGACGTCTTGAGTACGGTGTAATGGAAGTAAACAGTGTGGTGTTTGAGGCTCGCTCCGATCCTTTTTGTATGGGGCATCCACTACAGTAAAGCCACAGGTAGTTCGGTGGGGATAGGATTGGACGTCACGTCGTGGATTGTTTGTGGGGTCCCGGAGCCCCGAGGGCGCCGGTGTAGACGAAGTTGAACTAGGAGAAGTGTCAAAGAGTAAGCGACATAGAAAGTGGATTAGCAAAAGTCTTGGGTGCAGAGGTAGAGCAGATATAGCATACATAAACATGCAGGGAAGTAGGAACAGGCTGAAACGAAAGGAGATAGAAGAACAGCTAAGACAGAAGGATTTAATGATATATGGGTTAGTCGGAACGCACCTTAGATACGCGGAGCAATCCTGATTATTTATGGGAACAATGCAATTGAACTGAGGACAGCTGGAAAGAAAACGGTATTGGAGCGTTTTTTTAGAAAACAAAATGCAAATTGACATAGAATCAGCTGAAAATGCATGGACATTTATTCCTAAAAGGGGCTTTACCAGGGTTACAGGTCCTTCTTGGATTTGTATACCCCTGGACAGGAGAAGATGCTAAAGACAAGAATACTAAAATGGTAGAATGGCAGAATGTATTTCAAAATATAATATTGAACGAGGAGAACATCGCGAAGTAATTATCTTAAGGGATATGAGTGGCCATTTTGAGGACCTGGATGGTTACACAGATTTAACAGGAAACCTGCTACTGGAGATGTGTTTATGTTTATGCGACACTGGTGAGAAGTGCGATGGTCTAATAACATGGGGAACGGGTAGTTTACATTCTACGCTAGATTACGCACTGATGTCAAATAGAATGTCTAGCAGGCTAGAGACAATGAAAAGAGATAGAGAGGGTTCAAGAAGCCTCGGTAGTGATCACAAACAAATTAAGGTGAGCTTTACTAGAAAATAAAACGCAGGGACACAGCAAGGCAAACAACCAGGTCAAATATTTTTGTACAAAGAAGATCTTGGAAATAGTCGTTAAGCAAATAGAGGAGTTGATTCTTGGGGATACTCAAATAGATTTGAGTTACAGAACGCTAACTAAGCTAATCGAACAATAGCTGTCTAAAGTATGCCATAAAAAGGGGGGAACGAGGACGCAAACCTAATAGCTGGTGGGATGATGACGTAAAGAAATAAATAAAAAAATGCCAAAAAGCTCCCAGCGAGCACAGATATTCTAAGTGCAATGGGGAACCAGAAGGTGAGGTAAACAAGAACTGGGATAGATTTATTAAAAGTAAACGGGAGGCATCATGCTTGATTAATGAAAAGATTCAAAAGGAAGGGTCGCAATGACTGTCTAAAGTAAATAAAAAGATCGAAAAGCAGCCAGAATGATTTGGAACAACTTGAACTCACTAAGTCATAAAACAAAGTCAGAGCAGAAGTATATTTCATGCCTTAGGGTAATCAGCTGAAAGTGGATGAGGCAATGGAATGTATAGGAACAGTAATGACAAAGAAGTTCAAGCAGCAAGGATACATAGGAAGCGCATTATCAGTGGAGGAAAGTTCAGGTACTGATGTTGAGGCTATCGGACAAAAAGAATGAAAAAGGGCAGAACGAAGAGTTCCAACGGGTACATCAACAGGTGCAGATGGCATACCAATAAATTTAATAAAGCAGTTGAAACCCAAATTTAAGGAAGCGTAAAGGAAAGCAATAAGTAACGTTATCGCGAAGGGCAACTGCACCGAAAGAATGGAAGCTTAGCAGAATGAGTTTAATATACAAATGAAAGGCGGACGAAGCTGACATAAGAAACTACCGTCCCATAACAATAACATCTCTAGTCTACAGATTGGAAATGCAGATTATCAAGGAGAAATTACAGGCATGTGTATAAAATGAGAATGTGTTAGGAGAGCTACAAAATGGGTTCCGAAAAGAAATAAGGTTGGAGTACAATTTATTTTTATTAAAATAGTGTATCGAGGTACCAGAAAAAAACAAGCCAGACCTCTCTGGTTGGAATTCTTAGACATTGAGGTGGCTTATGACAATGTAATTCAAGACAATTTGTGGAACGTATTGAGAAGCTTAGATGTGGACAACGGAAAAAAGAAATTTAAAAGGGATATTTACAAAGACAACAAAGTACTAATAATATGGGAAGGAAAGATAACAAAGGCAATAGCGATAAAACGGGTTCTAATTGCTTTATCAACTTTATTGGTATACCATCTGCACCCTGTTGATGTACTCGTTGGAACTCTTCGTTCTGGGATGCACTTTGTCGCCATTGTTGTTCACGTTTATCTCCAAGGATTAGAGGAGAAGTTAGAAAACAAAAAGCAATATTGGGTTTGACTTTTCACACAACAGGCAAGGTCAAAAGTCATTACCATGTCTGATGTATGTTGATAATATAATGCTAATGACCGATAGCAACATAGAGCTTCAGTCCCTAATGAATATAAAAGTATTTGGCGCAGAGGGCCACAGGTTAGGCTTAGAATACAGTTGTGACAAACCAGCGGTCATGGTGTTTAATGATGACGGAATTGCAGAGCTAAAAATACAAAAATTAGATGTCGAGCCCGTCGATAAATACAAGTATCTAGGAGTATGGATTAACGAGGGTACAGAATACCTCTATGAACATTCAAAATGTGTAAGTGGTAAGTGCAAGAGGAATGCAGCTGCAGTGAAGAATGGAATACTTTGAAATTATAGCAGGCATGATGTATTGAGCAAATCTGCAAGGGAGTTATGGTTCAGAGCCTGACTTTTGCAAATACAGTTGTGTGCATAAAGCTGGACGTCCAGACAAGACTCGAAATAAAGCAACCCGGATTAGGAAGCTTGGCTCCGGGAGCACATGGTAAAACACCGAACCAAGGTGTACAGGGCGATATGGGATGGTCCTCATTCGAGGACAGGGAAGCTAGCAGTAAGATAGAATTTGAGAATTATGGTGAGAGAAATAGATGCAGAACGTATGGTCACGACGAGTTCTTAGCTATTTACACGTGAGAAGCGTCGATACAAAATGAAAAAAGCGGACTAGAAAACGTAGATCTAGATATATAGGGAATAGCAGGGAGGCGGATGAGAAAATAAAGGTTAAGAAGAGGTTTAAAGAAACTGAGAGGGGTATGTGGGAAGCAGGCATGCCGACTAAATTGGCGTTGGAAATATAGGGATAGCTTAAGAAGGACATTACTAAGGAACCTATCTTGAACAATTCTAGGTGGAGCTCCTTGTCGTTCTAGGCGAGGACGGGAGTGTTGCGGACGAAGACATATAGAGATAGATATCAGGAAGTAGACTGGGCGTGTGGAGCCTATGGCCAAACGTGGTCTTGTTTGTAAACAGTCTGTTTGTCGATAACCACTTACCAGGAGAGAACGCGCCGGCACACTGGCGCCACCTTTATGGTTCGTTAAACGGGTTGGCGTTAGCTAAACGGTATAGTACTTGTAAAGCGTGTTAACTTATGCATATAAATACCAGAACAACATTATAAAAAAGTAAAACGACTTAAAAAAATAAAGAAAAAGAACGGAAGGTTTATTTTGTGCTTTGTGTTTACGCACTCGGAAGATTTCCCGCAAAGGATGGAATGCACGTCAGCAGCTCACGTAGCATCTTGAAAACATTGTTTGTGTTCGTCAACCTCGGGAAAAGAGATGCATATTTCATCCTTCTTAAGGTTGGGAAACACAGGGGCAATTGAGGGTTCAATATTAACGAAACGGGTTCAATACGTCGCTCTCCTCAACCTAAAAAAAAAAATTTGCAATTTTTTTTTGCCAGTGCATAAAACGAGGTATTTAAGGAACGATCGTTTTTTATTTGCTTAGAATGCAATAACCAGTCTAGTATAGTATATTTCACGTGGCATCCATATATATGTCAAAGCAGTCTGGTATAGTATATTTCACGTGGTATCAATATATATGTCAAAGATACGTTCTTTCGGAGTTACTACACTAGGATGTTTATTGTATATGTTACGACAGTTTCGCCGAGAGTCTCGGCTTCGTCAGGAAATGACATGACTGCATATTTCCGATTATTTCCCCAATGTGTCCCAGGCTTATATGGGATAAAATATGCATCTCTTGCATGTCATCTCCAGACGAAGTCGAGCCTCTCGGCGAGACTGTCGTAACATATACAATAAACTTCCTATTACAGAAACTGCGAAAGTATGTATATATGACACACACACACACACACGCACACGCACACGCACACACACACACACACACACACACACACACACACAGATATATATATATACGATCGAAAATATGATAATGATTGAACCGTACTTGATCGAATGAATCAATGTCTTACGAAACCCCCAAAAGCCAAAATATATGGCGGCGCCAGGATATGAACTCTGGGGCCTGGGCCTCCCAATGTCCGGTCGGGTGTGCTAACCACTCACTGATCGTGGCTCCGCCGTATATTTTGGCTTTCGGGGGTTTCGCAAGACATTGATTTATATATATATATATACATATATATATATATATATATATATATATGTGCATATCTCTCTGCTCTCTCTCTTTCTATATATATATATATATATATATATATATATATATATATATATATATATATATATATATATATATATACTATACATAAGTGGGATTGCCCATAAAAGCTGCGTCAGGAGCGACGAAAAGAGGCGATGTGAGTTGAAACGTTTCGGGCCTAGCAGATCCTCCTTCAGTCAATCGCAAGACTGATCACTTCCTCGTTCTCTTCTTTTAAGCGGTTAAAAAAAAAAAAAAAAAAATACACGCAACGCAAAAACGAACAAACAAACAAACAAAAAAAACGGGGACGTTTCTGTGTTTGTGAGATACCAGACACGGATGTGCCGGTAACCCGCTATTGAATAACCCGTTCCGAATTGCACGTGCGCAAAAGCGCACGCGCAATGAAGACCTCCATGTGTCATGGGACGCGAGGCTTGGATGTGCCGGTGATCCGCCACCAAATAGTTCGATCCGCGTTGCACGTGAGTGACATAGGCGGTTCTTTCAAATTTCAAATATTATGTTATGATTCGCGAACAAGTGTTTAGATCCTTACCGAGGGAAGAAAATCTGCTAGATGAAAATCTCGCTTAAAGGAGCTGTGCAACCATATTCAGTTGGAATGTTTCTCACTTTACACGAGCTTACTGGCACTGGTGGGACTCAAGGATACTCGCACGCAACGCCACTGTTCAAGAAACTCCTTTGTTGCGGTGTAATTTCAAGGACAAAAGCGATCATTCTCGATTCAATCTCTCTTTTGCAAAATTTGATGACGTAACGTGGGAATCGCAGTACACCCCAGTGACGATATTTGAATGCGGTTCATAGATTGAACCCGAGCATTGCATGGGCGCTCGATTTGGGCTCGTGATAATGACTAGCTCGAGAAACATTCGGGTAGTGGCCCGTGTCCAATGGCTTCAACGACGACAATAGCCGAGCCAGTAACAATGTCTGGAACTCAGCGCGCGTGTCCTGTGCTTTGCCAACCCCAGCGCGTGGCTACTGATCAACATTGGCGGCATATAATCCATTCCAGGTCACGTGGCCGCTTGTTCTGCGCTGCGAGTTGAGGGAGTGAACGCTGCTCGTTTTTCTTTAATTTGTTTCTGGGACTTCTATTGCGTGGGAGCAGAAAAACGAACACATGTTTCATAGGTCATCAACGTCAGGGATCCGTTCTAAGCGGTATTTTGCGCAAAGTACAAAAATTGTTGCATCGCCCCTTTAATTGTCAGATACGAGACGATACGAACGAATAAAAGGTTGAATTAGTTTTTTGCAAAAAAAAAACTGTTTTGGGGCATCTGGTTGGCGTAAAGCCAACAATACCTGGTGACATTCTTATTTTAGTCATAAAAAAAATTTTTTTTTTGCTCGTGTCGCAATAAACGATTTAGCGAAAAAAGCGATAGCAGTGCGGCACCGATTAGAAGATCTATATTAAATATCAAGAAAAAAATAAGGTAACATTCCTTTTGAACTGTTAAGGCCCTTCGGTTCTAGTGTATTAAATTTACGAATAAACTGAGATTCCTTTTGTTTACGGTCTCTAGTGGTTTTAAAATTACCTTGAAGTGAAGTATAATAAAACTGAAATCTGAAATACCATTATGATTTGCTGAATTCAAGTGACGAGAAACTGGTCCTGGTACGAGTGTACAAATAAGACTTTTGTGTGAGTTCGTACGTTTTCGTACACTCGTTCCAGTCTCTCCTGTGTATTGAATTAGGCACTTCTTGCATTGAATTAAAGAAATTACATTTCAAAATTACAATTAAATGTGTCATTTATTTTCCAAGTAAAATTGTTTGCTGTTCTTCTGATGGAGTCAGCAACCAAAATACTTGAATTAAGTTACATCTATTATAATCACATTGTACGCAACGCACGGGAACCATGTTACGTCCAATGGAATTTCTTCATTGTCTAAAAATGTCCGTAAAATTACGTGGTCTCTTAAACGTAATACCTTGTGGCTGCGGAATCATATTTTTTCAAGGATGTCTCTAAGTGTAATATATTCATATGACGTCTAAAGATATTATCGAGGTTTGGTTGTTGGGATTGATACGGTAACTGAAGTCGTAATTTATAGTTATTTCGTTTTGGTTTTTGTAACAGACTATCACTGCGGGGAACCCTTTGGCTTTTCGATATCGAATTATTTCTTAACGACAATGGATATCCTCTATTTATAAAAACTTCACCCAGTGGACGAGTTTTATCTTCAAAATCAGCGTCCTCTAAACATAAACGTCGCAAGCGTAGTATTTGACCATATGGTATGCCTTTCTTGTTATGTGCGAGATGACAACTATTATAAAGGAGGAATTGACGTCTGTCCGTGGGATTTGTATAGAATGTCGTTTTTAAACTGTTTCCTGTAATCTTAAGTTTAATATTAAGAAAGTCTATTTCCGTATCAGAGTATTTATAGGTAAATTTATTATGTGGGTTAAAATTGTTCGCAAAATTATTGAATTCAATAAGTTTGTCCTCTCCTTTATTCCATATAATAAATATATCATCAAGGAAACGTTTATAAAAAAGTGGGTTGTGTGGGACGGCATTCAACAAACGTTCTTTTAATACCATCATATAAATGCTTGCATTTGATGGAGAAAAACGTGATCCCATCGCTGCGCCCTGAATCTGTAGGTAATGGTTATTCATAAATGTGAAGTTATTAAGTTCTAAAGTTAAATGGCATAAAATATTTAATACAGTTTTACTAATAGTAAGGTCGGTGTCATCGACATTGTCTAGAACTGCTTGTATTCCCTCATCATGTGGTATATTAGTATAAAGAGAGGCAACATCCATTGTTACTAGTAACACACTATTGGAACAGTAATCGATTTGATTATTACTGATTAAATTAAGAAAATTAATTTCTAATGTATGAAGGAGCTCCTCTGCAGCATATTACTTTTAATTTGTTCGTCAATGAACTCGGAGATATATTCTGTGTGTTTGTGCCTATTCCAGAAATAGTCAGTCTACCCGGGTGGTTAGTTTTGTGTACTTTCATTAGCATGTAGAACTGTCCAGGTCTAGGATTTTCTTGGAGAATAAACTTAAAAATCTCTTTGTTTATTTGTTTGTGTTTTAGTGAGTATTTAATTTTTTATTTATTATGTCTTGAAATTTACTCGTTGGATTGTAGTCTAACATTTTATAATATTTTGTGTCATTTAGTTGTCTTGTTCTTTCTGAAGTGCAGTCAACGGTATTAACAACTATACAAACGCCGCCTGCGCGATTATAATGTCTCTATTATCTGCAAATATCTTTAGACATTGTGTCTCTTGATATGTTAAATTGTTTTTAAGATTTTGTTTTGTTTCCGATAAGCGGATAAAATATCCTTTTGAACAGCTTATTACGTAATTCCTTACGTTATCATTTTGTTTATCCGGTGGAGGCGTCCAAAATGATTTTCGTTTAAACAACGGCTTGTCATATGCTGCTCCTTTGAAAAAGAATCCAGTGTAGTTGTCGTGCAAATTCATCTAAGCCTTTGTGTAATTCCAAATTATCACTATTGTTACAGGGAGTAGCACAAAACTCTTAACCTTTAATAAGAACTAAAGTTTCATTACGAGAAAGTGTGTAAGAAGAATAATTGAAAATACCAGGATTTTCTCCAGCCAAGTTCGGAAGAGATTCTAAATGCTCAATATATTGTTTTTCGTTTAACGAGCGTGTGAAAATACTCTTCCATTTTTCCAAAATGGGAGAGAAAAAGTTCAAGCTAATCTCGTCTCTATTCGCCTTACGTCTTTTAGTGATAGTCACTTTTGTTTATTTTTTAAATTATGTAATGTAATAGCTCCTTTAGGAGAATCACTGGTAATGTTGGGGTAGCGTTTAAGACACTGTGGATTTGTGTTTTTAATAAATAATACTATCGAGTGATTGTTGAATGATTACATGAAGTAGAGACATTCTGAAATTAATAATGGTCTGATTCGATGCTCGTATATTTGTCTGTGATAAATATATTGTGGAATCTGTATGTGTGTTAAAAAAGCCCTTTGGGATCTTTTTTCTTGTCTCTAACAGTTTTGTGGATATATTTTATGGTATTTGAAACAAACAAACTTGTCAAAATAGGTGCGAAGTGTAAAAAATGGCTAGAGAAAACCCATCCGGTAGTCAATTATGTTCAGAGGATCGCTTGCGTTCACGCTGTGGAACGCGGGGAAAAGGAACTGCTAAGGGGCTTCTATTTCTTGTCGGGTCCCGACCACCACTTGGCAAAAAAAGTGGTGGAAAGAACTCCGGCGATCGCAATAGAGAAGAATCTGAAGGCGTGCCCTTCGAACAACGAACAACCCAGGCAAATCCACCAGGTTGACCGAAAAATCTGCCCCTGTTAGGTTCCAACGTCCTTTGGACCATGCCTTGAGATTCGGGAAGTCTAAGTGCAGAGGGACACCTGACAAGCAAGTGGTTAACCAAAAAAATCTTCAAAGTGATTCGCCAAAGCAACATTTCCCTCCCTGCTTAAATGTAACCAATCGAAAGACAAAAAAACGCTGAGGGGTTTGATAATAAGAACTGTTATTTAGAAATACTAAGTTTTCGTAAATAAAGGAAAACTCCCTCAGAAAAAAAATATAACTCAAAAATTTGTTGGTTAATCCAGTGTATGTAACATGGTCCCCTAGGTCTGAAATTGTCCTCTAAACGTTGAGGAACGCTAGAGATAAATTATAGTCACGTAAGGGCGTTTTTGCTTGACATGTAAAATAAGGTAATAGACTTCTTCCAAAACCGACGCGCCCCATCGCGGCGAAATACCACGCAGTGCACTCTGGGAACTAGTTGGCCACTCAGTTTCGGTTTCGATTGAGCAGCTTCATTTCATGCCATTGCGCCGTGACCGAATGTGCTGCTTGCGTTTTCGATTATCTGACTTTTCGAGAATGTACAATACACTCATTCTCGAGCGATACAAAACGAAGACCGGGGCACTTTCCTTGGTTCCAGAAACACAGGATATTGTGCGTACGCATGCAAACGTAGTAAGACGTGGCTTAGTCACCTCACCCCACTTGTGCATCTTTGAGCTCAATTTCAATAATCTCGTCTAGTAGCAGTGAACTACAACTGAAATTTGGTCATCTTGAGCCTTATACGTATTTTGTTTGCCAAACGTCCGCTTCTTGTTACTTCATTGGGCGAAAAGCAAGCCGCATCCTCACAGGAGTATCAAAGTTGATCCCAGCGTTGACGCATGAACTTTTAAGGAAACGCAATAAATTCGACCTCACTACTGCACAAAAGTTACTATGATGTCTTCCCTCGTGTCATCATATATATCCCACTCAAAATTTATGCTGATAGGAGATTAGTTTTCGCAAATGCTGAGATCGGCTAGCTACGACGGAGGCCCTAACAAGCGTCCCCTACTCCTCGCTATGCCTTTTTGGACAAGCTTTTACTGACGCCCAATATTTGTGTCTGGACGGTGTGTCTGAAATTATCTCGGCATACTCAGTCAGGAAGAAAGCAAACACAAAACAAATATTATGGCCATTAGCAACCGTCAAATGCGCTTTGAATAATCTCGTTCGTTTGGCGGACCGCATAGGGGTTCACGCCCGTCCGGCGCACCTCCGGCGAACGGTACGACATTCTTCACACAAGTGCTCGACTTTTGCTTTCTTAAAACGGTATGTATGTGCGAATGTGCCTATATGATTGCAGGATAACTTTATGCGCATACGCGATGTTGAATGTTAGTGGAATGCAAGCGGGTGGGGACTTCGCTTCGTGCAGTGCTGCGTGCAGTACAGATAAGAGAAAAGAAGTCTGTTCCAATTAGAGCTTTCAATGCCGCCTCCAAGTTTTACCTCGCGTACTCAGGCGTATTAAGAAAAACAGTAATTGCAAAAAGTTATATTTCGTCTATGGAAGCACAAAACAAACGAACTTCATGACCAGCAACACTAACGTGAAGGTGCGAGCTCGATGTATGCATACTTATTGGTTGTAACAGCTTGTTGACTCGTACACAAGCAAGATCCCCGAGCTTCGCAGTTTCGAGATTCCCAGCACTGGCTCGTTCACATACCTCGAAACGCTAACAGAAAGGCTCGAGTACAAAAATACAACAAGCCTGTGTTAAGACAAGCTATACGTCTCGGGCTTGTGCTAATAGCTTCGAAGTCTGGCCATTTAGGTAAGTTTAGAGACCAAAAATGACGCTCTCGGGACCAGAAAACATGCCACGCTCTGTGTATAATCTCTTGTCGACGTGTCGATCGAAACCGAAACCATATGCCACTCTCCTCCCTGGCCAACTAGTTCCCAGCGTGCAACGCGCGCCGTGTTGCATGTAGGGGTTTATGGAAGTAGTCTATTAAATAAAATGACGCATCGGAAAGGCGGTAAGCGGGAAATATCCTTAAATCCAATCTGGAAAAAAATAGATCCGACGTGACTGGGGAGGTTATCTACGATAGCGTAGAAGTCACGGATAAAACCACCGGACTTCGAAACAACCGTCGGGCCACTACCGTTAAAAATAAGAAGGGTGTGCAAATACTTGATGATTGAAGTCCCAAATGACGGCTACAATCTCCAGTTGAGACATTTAGGCAGATCGAGAGGTTTCTATATATTAATATATAGAGTGATGACACGTCTGATCACTTTTCTAGCTATTTTAAGCGGGAAAACTGAGATGGTGTTTATATCAGTTGACATCATTTCCCCGCTAAATTGATTGGGGAATGCAGGGGCGGAGGCTTTCGTACTTTCATGCCTTCATAATTTAGTATGTCTACTCTCCCGCAAGACACATGGGAGAGCCAATCACTGCAATCTCTGGGGGAGGGGGGGCGCTGGGCCAATGACTAGGCTGGAAATATGTCTATAGTCGGTGACAGGTCAAGAAGGAAGTGGCGGCTCCTCCCACCTCTTTCCACTTGAAGGGAGCGAACGGTGGAAAGGGAGGCGACCTCTCTCTCCACCGTTCGCTCCCCTGAAGTGGAAAGAGTTGAGAGGAGGAAAGCCTACTTTCCTTTTAACGTGCGACCGACTATAGAGCTCAAAATCCAGTCCGCGCTTTTACATTCGGCATGACGTAAGCGCGTGAAACGGCATGCTCAACGCCACAACGGAGACTGTTTTCTTAGGTCTTAACACACTTTCACTCTAGTCATTGGCAAGGAGTTCCTTCCGTAGAGTGTAGCGATTCCAAGTGCTTTGTTGGGAAAATAGACGCACTGGATCTTGTAGTCTGCTAGGTGCTTAACAGTTTGAAGTTGTTTGCTCTTGCAGTTTTCTAGAGAAACTTGGGTGTCAACATTTTAGCGACTAATGTTATATCTTTTTTTCTTCTTTTTGTTTTCTCCTGGTGTTTCAGAGGGTTCGCGTTGTACCGCGACGGAGTTCAAGTGCAACAACAACCGCTGCGTTTCCGACAACCTGGCTTGCGACGGATATGACAATTGCGGAGACAGAAGCGACGAGGGATGCGGTACGTTCGTCCTTAAGGTCATTAAAATGTTTTGCGGTTGTTTATTGAGCTATCGATCAAACCGTCATACGCGGAATTACTCTATTGAGGAATGCAGTGGACGCTGACTTCAGTCCACAGTGTAATATATATATATATATATCTCTCTCTCTATATATATATATATATATATATATATATATATATATATATATATATAAAGGTGAGGAAACACAGCATGGCGAACGCTCTGACGCGATCGACCAGATAAAGTCCTTTCGGCGCGCGCCCGAGTAGCATCAACCGACAACGTCTCCGCTGTCTAGATGGCAAAAACGAGGATGTAATCCGTTAAAAGTTACACATTACTTGGACTCCGTCACTTTTCCAAGCAATTTTGTAATTGCCATGTTACTTTTTTGCGGCAGTAATTTGTAATGTAATTTCGTTACCAATATTGGCAACGGGTTAGTTTAATTACTCCTTACATTTACAAATATGAACATAATACAGAAACTTGAGCAATCTGAGCAGGTGATTCGGCAGCATAAAGATAGCAAGTTCGACAGTATAAAGAACAGCGGGAGAGAAGAATAACCGAAAAGAAAGCACGATTTTGTCTATGACCGCTCACTAGACTCACTATACCGTGTCTCATCCTACGATGGACTAAAGGCCAAAGCCACGGGTCACCAGGTCCAATCACGTTTAACGCTATACTATGACACACTTAACATTGATTAGGGGTGGACGAATAATACTCGAATCCAAAAGCGCCGCATCATTTCTATAACTTCAACGCTGCAAAGAGCCTATATGTCGTGGCTTTCTTTGCGATGTAAAATTGTTGAGTCACTCAGTGCTCTTTGATTCGAACCACTGTCCACCGTCCCCTCATCAGTGATCCGAGACGTGGGCACCGATACGTGCATCGAAGCGAAATACCGCAGAATTTCTAAGTGCCTCGTGATTGGATCTGGCGGTCCGTAGCTTTTGCCTTTAGTCCATCGTAGGGTGAGACGAAGTATAAAAAAGCGTGCAATTCAGATACAGACATGCAAACAAACAAAGATGAAGAAGGCAATGTCGAATAGGCGTTGTCTTCTTGATCTCCTAGCGGAGATAGACGCTGCCACTGACCATGCGGACCGCGAGCTTTGTCTGGAGAATTCCAGGGATCATTTCCGGTTCCCGTAAGCTAGCGGGATGACGGGTGTGGTTGCATCTTTCGCTGCCTTGTCAGTTTACGAGTGAACGGAGTGCACCTATATTCATTCTTCTTAAAGAGGCCCTGAAATAAATTCTGGGCAGGGATAAATCATTTTAGATTGAGACTTTATTAATCGCATATCGTTTAGTGTGCCAAAAGAAAGAGGGTAGAAAGTCAAAAGCCAGCTTTTCGGTACGAACATTTGAAGATATAGCGGACTGTTTCGTACCTCCCTTCCTTCGAAAGCTCCCCGCCATTTCACTACGATACATCCGCGGTACCCAAGACTAAAGCCCCTTTATACGGAAAAGTAGCGACATCCTTTGAAGATTGCCGCCTGCTATCTAGGGCCAAACCAGGCGGCGCTACCGTGGACGCGCGAGTGTAAAAAAAGGAAAACATAAAGATAAAAGGTGTGCGCATCAGAGGAGGAGGGGGAATGAATGCCTGTGCTGTCGGAGTGCAGGGGATGCTATGAGCTCATGTCGCCAATCAAAAAACCCCGACTGTGCAACGTCACGGCTCTCATCGTCTTTCTTTGAGTACATCCTTCGAGGCTGGTAGACCGTGACAGTGCGCTTTTAGCCTGTGTGTATGCATTTGCGTGTCTTTCAGCCTTTGACTGCGCTCTGACTGAAGTATAGAAAAGCCGTTTGCTATCTTGGGCAAAACGAGGCGGCGCTACAGTCGACGCGCGGGTGTAAAAAAGCAAAACATAGGATAAAAGGTGTGCGCGTCAGAGGAGGAGGGAGAAGATGTCGTTAGCTTTTTTTATTCAGGCGCATAAATCACGACCCCGTGATTTCTCAATTCGCTTTTGAGTTGAGGGTTAAGGCATATGAGGAAGAAGTTGAAAAATAGTTTCATGGACTCTTTAAATGCCATATCTTATTTTCACAAGGACTACCATGATGCGGGTGTATGAGAAATGGAAAGTAGTGTTGCGGAACATTTTTGAAAACATCAAAGTTGTTTCTGTCGTTTTCTTGATAAGTGTATGGGAAAAGTAATGTGAAAGCAATTTGTAAGGTAACGAGTAAAGTAATCCGTTACTTTTCAGCGAAAGTAATTTGTATCGGTAATTACATTTGAGGCTCGGTAATTCTTAATTATAAGCCATTACATTTTCCAAGTAACGGACACAAGTCTCATCAATCTCATGGCACCCGGGCACGCCCTCTTTCCGCTCAGAGCGTCTGCCCTGATCTTGGCGGACAATGCGTCGATTACCGCGTCATAGATCTCTCTCCGCTTCACCGCATTAATACAACTGTTATTGCTGGCGTTGGGGCACAGAACTAAGGTAATGATGAAGCAGCGTCAAAGCAATACGCGTATTGCAAGTGTCAGGTTCCACATTACGTGAGGCACTCGGAGAATGACTATATAGAAACAACTATGGCTCCCATGGAAAAGCACGAAAAACCGGGCCCGATAAAGGCTGCCATTTGGCGTAAATCGAAGAGTCATCTGGTGGTGCCGCTTGCAACCAAAACTAGGAGAAGATTTAAAGGGGCACTGACACCCCAAAGATCGTATTTATTGTAGGTGTCTAAAACGGTGCAAATTGCTGTCATATACAAAAAAAACAACGCAAAAAAAGAAAGAAATTGCGGTGGCTTAGCTTGGCTATGCCAGGATATACGTAGCGTGAGCTTATGCGCACAAAATGAGAGGCGCTATCAAGCGGCTCCGGTGCAGCGTCAGACTTGGCTACTGCGCAACGGAGGCGCACAGCTGGGCATGCGACGGCGCCAGTGCGTCTGCCGTGGCTATGACGTCAGCCTTTCCATTTTGGTCAAGAAGGAAGATTAGCGAAGCTGTACTAGGGTGGGAATGAAGTAATGGCAGGCCGCAAGTCGGCAAGCCAGAGTGGAAAGGCTCGAAGGTTGCCGCCATCATTAGCAACGGCGGCAACCCGACAACCGGCAAGCCGTTTGTCTGGTTACCGCCGTCGCTCATAAATGGCGGTAGCTGTCCGCAGTGTTGTGTAGACATTTAATTTGCTGGCGGACACGATCCTGGGGAAACTAGTCCTTAACAGCTCCGCTGTAAAAGGTATATAAAAAACGTAAGCATTTACAGGCCTATCCATACTCTTCCGGTATTCTGAAAGGGCTTAGAAAAAATTTTACAGATTCGTGTATCCCAGTTAATGGATTAGCACCAAATTATTACTAATGCTCAATTCGGCTTCCGGAAATATCGATCTACAGAACTTTCATTGCTTGAACAAAAATAATTAATTCTACGGAGGTTTGAGAGAAATTGGGTCTTGGCTTTTTGGTAGAGTTTACAAAAGTATTTGACTATTTAAGTTTTAGTTTACTACTAGTAAAGCTGTATATTTGCTGAATTCAAGGTCAGGCACTTCTGTTGCTTAGGTCATATTTAGATAGCCGTAAACAGTTTGTTGATCTTAATGGTTGTGCGTCTACAACAAAGGCAATTATCTCCGGTGTATCACAAGTAAGCATTTTAGGTCCGTTGAGGTTTAATATTTACAGTCATGATATTCTAAACGTAAGTCCACTTACCAGATTCATAATATAGACGGATGACACACGCCTCTTCTTTCCTGAAGATACTGGTAACGACCTTATCAACTGCACAAACGTGACCATGACACCATTTCAAGAATGGACTTTAGATAATGCGCTAAAAATCAATACGTGTAAGACTAAGGAAAGTATCTTTCGGCCTAAAAACAAAAACGTTTCTACAACAAAGAGCTTCGTCTTGAATGCAGATGCAGATATTGTAGATAAGTTTAAGAACCTAGGTGTTATTTTTAATCACTACTTATATTGGTACAATCATGTAAATGATTTACGCAGCAAATTATCAAGGGTCATGGGACTAGTCTCTCGTAATCGTTTTATCTTACCGACAGATGTTAAACCTCTTGCATGCAATACTCAATTTGTTTCGTACCTGAATTACTGTCACCTAGTGTGCAGCACAGCCACCCGTACAAATCCTAAAAAAATACACATGAGACAGAAGAAATGTGTGCGTCTCATTGAGAATGCTTCTTGAATACCCAGTCTTTGTTTATAAATATAATATACTTCTTGTATAAGTCTAAACTCCCGATAAGTTTTAAGTTTGAAAAAAATAAATCTGGTTAGCTTAATAAACTTTGCGAAGCTCAGAAACATGTTACTTCAAATAAGGATTACTGCGCAGGCAAGCTGGTAAACGATCACAGTCAGAAAAAAAATAAAACAAAAAAACTTGAGACTAGGAACAAAAACACAACACCGTTTGAAACGGTGTTGTGTCTGTTCCCCTTTTTTTGTTCCTAGTCTCAAGGTTCTTTTTAGTATGATGTTACTTCACACCCGAATCGATCGGCGGAACATTGGACTGTGCCACTGTGTCACAATAATTATCCTATGCTATCACTCAAGTTCACACTCCCTACTGTATTCAAAGCCATGATCAAAACAACATTGATATTTTTTGTTGTTACATTGCTGCACTTACGAAATGAACTAAAGAGTGACGAAAAGGAACGAATCAATTTATGGGAGGAGCTCTTTCATTTTATATTTTTGCTTTGTTATGTTGATTTTCTCGTCTTTCTTTTTTTTACGCGGTTGCTTTGTTTTGACTTCTATATATAGAATTGCAAGGGAGCGGGGGTTCTGTCTAGCTGTTTATACAGCTTTTTTCACTGTTTCCTGCATTCCTGTATTGCAATGAGAAATAAAGTTTCTTCTTCTTAATATTATTATTAAAATGTCTAGCGCATATTAAAACAGTCTCGTCTTGGTGACATCGAACAACAGCGAACTAACGTCTGGAATGTTTAGGCTCATCATCGGTACCCGTTTTCAAATTGTTCCTTCACCAGTCATCGCAAGGCAGCCAATAGCACGAGCAGATGATACACACTTCAACGGTGATAGTTAAGGAAGTGGCCAGACTCAATTTTGGAAAGGGTCTGTTTCTTAACTCTCAAATCTAGTCTGTTCAAGGCTGTCCTAGTGGCCTGTGCCAACCTGCTTCGTTTGTACTTAAAGCTGCCATAAATTTAATTGAATTTGCACGTTAGGGATGTGATGTGTATGACGTGCATCATCAAAACTGATATTGCCAATGGAAAGACCTGCACAGTGCAAATGACCTTCAGTTAGCAAGAACGATTTTAGCTCCAGATAATAATTTTCTGGTTTCATTTTTTTTTCAGGACTCGTAATTCGCCGGTGGATTGGGTCTTAGTGATTAAGACTTCAAGTGCTTTGCTAGCGTTTTTCAAGTGTAGAGTAACCTTATTCGTGGTTCGTGATTTGCCATGATCCGTCCAAAGATATCAATAAATGGCTCTTTCCTAATCGACCGTTGTCCGCGCAATAAACAACTTGCTCAAATCCCCCAAGTGACCCGGCCCACACTGGAGGAATCATGGGAACGGTGTTCCTTCAGTTCCCTAGTGTTCGATAATTTTGACCAATTCGATGCTTACACACTGTCCAGTGTAATCTAGAGTCATCTTGAATAAGCGTAGTGTAGAGTCCAAAGACCTGTCATATCACTTTAAAAATTTCACGTAAATATCAACGTGCTTGACATTGTGGATGCCATCCACCCTTCAACCTAGTTGAGCTGCAGAAATCTCTTACAATATTATCATTCTCGTGATTGCTGTTGTAGCAGGAATTGTTTAAAGAGCCGAGAGTTCACAACAATCAAAATTAGGATTTAGCTCGGAGTCAGCGGGGCTCTTTATAGCATTTTTAGCGTTTCTAAGTTAATATTAGCGTCCTTGAAGGTGTACGAGAATGACAATGATAATATCGTTGGAGATTTCTGCAGCTCAGCCAGGTTGAAGGGTGGATGGCACGCACACTATCAAATACGCTGACATTGACGTGGAATTTTAAAGGTGATATGACAGCACTTTGAACTCTGTACAACGCTTGTTCATGATTACTCCAGATTGCACTCAAAGGTGTGTATAACATCGAATTCGTCAAAATTACCGATCACTGGGAAACTGAAGGAACACCGTTCCCATGATTCTTTGAGTACGGCCCGTGGCGCTTGGGGGATTTAGCAAGTGGTCTATTGCCCATGTTGAAGAGTAGGCGGTGATTCGAGGTGTCCTGTCTCTCCTTGACGCAGGTGTTGGCAGAGATATCTCGAAGTGGTTTTCCGGTATTGCGTCGTACCTGCCCATAATTCTGCTGCTAGCCTTCTTCGTCATTTCTGTGGTCGTCAGCTTCGCCTGCAGAACGTTGAAGAAGCCCCAGCCTACGCCCGTACGTTCTAGTCAACTTCCTCTTTGTGACATGACATACGTCGTTCCGTTGCCTTGAAAGAAAGAGCCTTTAAACGTCTTTGCCGCTGCCACAAAAAAAGAAAAAGGAAATGAAGAAATATGTTGCGCGCCTTGATTTCGCAGAGTGTTCGGAGAGCCTACCCGGAGCGGAAGTTCGTCTGATTCTTTTGCAGGGGGCTGTGGTTACGTCAGAACGCCGATCTGTGATTGGCTCTCATTGAAGTATAGCGGGTAGACCTCAAGGCAGCTTGCTTTGAGCTCTACCCACTATCCTTCAGATCAGAGCCAATCAGAGCTCGGCGTTCTGACGTCACCACAGCCTCTGGAAAAGAAGCTGACGAACTTGCGCTCTGCGTAGGCCAACGCACTGTTTACAAACAAACCCGCGTTTACCCACACCAGATGTTGGCAATGCGCGTGCGCAGGCACCGGATTTGCGTAAGGTGAGACGTCTGCGTATGCGCCGTGCCGACAGGAGCGCCACCGCAGTGATGATATGTCAGAGCCGCGTGTTGGTCCATAGGGCGGCATCACCTGACCTCCTTACTGCTCGAAACCGGACGCCATGTTGATTAGCATTCACCCTATATCATCTCTATGCGCGGAGACAGTGTTTTGCCGTTCGCTCGAAGTTCTTTAGCGTCGCGATTGATCCCGTCAACCGGTGTCTGTAGTCAAAGTCACGGGATCCTGGGAAATTAGCGCCAGGCTCCCCGTATGGTCGCCATTTTGGTCCATGGAATGAGCGGTTTCTCCTTGACTTCTTCGTTCTTGGTGAGCCGAGCGAAATTCCCGATGACGCGTTGCTTTATAACAGGGGTCTCCAACCCCCGGCCTACGGGTCAGATTTGGCCCGCGGGAGTCTTTCGAACGGCCTGCGGCTGCCCCCGGCCCTTCCGATGAAGCAGCCCGGTCCGCGGCTCGCTTCCAGCATACCCGCTGCAACCGGCGCAAAAAGAAGTGCTCGTATAGGCCACACTCTCCAAATGTGCAAACGAATCAGTGATGTTCCCAGGAATATTTTTCGGGGAAGGGGAGGAAAGGGGGGGGAGGGGGGCTGAGGTGGCTGGGATGTCTATGACTTGGGGCGCGGACGGGGTGTGGGAGGGGAGGGGTGGGGGTCAAAATGCAAGTGTATATTATATTGTTTTTCAGAGACAACGTCGCCAAGCAGATAATCACCACGTGAGAAGCGCGAACATATAATAAGCCTCGCCCTATACCTTTCTTCAGCTTTCAGCGATTGTACAGGGCTGTTTCTCTTGGCCAGGGGGCGCTGTACCGTCCACGGGACTAGGGTGCCTACATGTCCGTTTGTCTCAGGGTGGAGACATCCATTGTTGCACTGAATGTGCCAGCGCGTGACGCTCTCGCGCACTCGGTGCGTGACTTGGGCGATAAAATGGCGTCTATGCATTAGCCGAAGCTGCGCGCTCGAGCTGAGTGACACCGTATTGCACGCACTTCGAAATGCATAAAAAATCAGCAGAACCCATCCTTTGGGAATGATTATCTACGTTAATGCGAATAGCATCAAACGGTGCGGAGTTATGCGCGTTCGTCAGGTGGCCGGCACACTCTAGATACGCCAGCCCACTCTTAAGGCGATTCTAAATTTGTTGACACTTTCACAGCCCTGCGCACGATCTCCGCAGCCCAGCACGTGCGTTTGTGTCACTTAGGAAGGCGAGCAAAGCACGCGCCATACGCACAAACACTCAAAATGGTACCGACCAGACTTTCTGGCGTCTCAGCTAGTCTCAACCAACGGTACTCTAAACGGTTGTTTATATCTTTACCATAGGACGCGCCTTATAGCGCTGTCGCAGCTACCAGTGCGCGCGCGTTCCATGCACGAGGGCTCATTCCGCTCTCGTGAGGGTGAGCACAGCCGCTACATCACCCTCTCCCGAGCGCGGGAGAGGGTGAGCTAGAGGCAGTGCTAAGCCTCACGAGAGCGGAATGAGCCCGTTGCATGGAACGCCTGTCTGATTATAAGATATAAACAGGTGTTTAGAGTGCCTTGAATGACTGCCCTCATAGCTCTGTGGTTAGCGCGTCTGCCTGCTGATCAAAGGGTCAACGGTTCGAATCCCGCCGGCGCCGGTCTTTTTATTTATTTATCGACCCGCGGCGTAAGAGGTTAGATAGCCAGATAGATATATAGATAGATAGATAGATAGATACATAGACGAAAAGTGCGTGAAGTATCCAAAGAATGCTATTCGCATTAAAAAAAACGATTGGGCGTGAAAATGGCTGAGATGTCACCCTCAAGCAAAAGCGCGCGTGAGTATGAAGGCACTCTATACGGGACGCGATCATTTCATGCTGCGGCGAGGCGGCGTCCTATACTCTGTTTCATACTTAGCGTGCAACGCTGTCAAAGCTACTGGCGCGAGCGTAGAGCTTCATCTCGCTGATCATTTCCACGCGTTCTCGCGCAAACAAAACCATAGATGAAGCCACGCGCTCGCGCCAGTAGCTTTGACAGCGTTGCACGTTAAGTATGACACAGGGTATTAGCGGCGCGATGTTTTCGTGGCGCCCTCCTATGGTTTCCCCTTGCGACGTCATTACCTTGCGAACAACAAGTTCGGTGGTGTTTGTAAATAGCATGGTGGAAGCTTGAAATCATTGCGCTCTCAAAGGAACACTGCCACCACCGTCAAAATTAAAGTTATTTCATTCCCCTTATTTCCGTCGATGATAAATCCTTTTCTGACGTCATAGTCAGCGTTCGGCCAATCATGGAAGGCCGACCACAGCGACGCTTTCGGTCGCGCACGTCGCCAATAGCGTCCCGTCATGAACGGTACACAGACGTAAACTAGCGTCTGTGAGCCTCCCTCAGCGTCTGTAAACGGACACCAACAGGTCGTGTGAACGCTTGCAAGGCAGGGCACAACGGAAACACGACCAAGTAAATCTTAATTGGCTCACTGGGGGCGCCGCTCCAAACTTGAAAGCTACATGTCTACGCGCCGAGAAGCTGAGAGAGAGGAGGAGACAAGAGCGCGCGGTGACGTCAGAGCACCGAGCATCTGGTTGGAACGATTACTGGGCAAACGCGTATCTAGCTGCCTTTGTCCTACTCGCTGTTCGAACGCGGACACCGGACGCCGGCGATTTCCGTTCGAAAGTGTGTGAGCGGTGAGTGGAAACAAAGGCAGCTGGCCCTGCGTTTGCCCACTAATTATATTCCAACCAACTCTCGTGTCCTTCTCTCCCTCAGGTTATAACCGTATAGCATTGCGGAAACTTTGTGTTTCATCCGCATGCATTCATTTACGGTGGCCGACAGACGCATATCGCTCGTTGCCAAGGGAACAGGTGCAACTCGGAGTTCCACGTCAAACCCGTTCAATTGTGTATGGCTTGGGAATTGTGACTTCTTGTAGGTTAGAATTTCGTTCCGGTCTCTAAAAATATCCCTTTCAAATGGCGAACTCGGGACTTCCTGTCCGGTCTCGTTACCGACCGAGGGGCCCGAATGCATTTCCGCGATCCCTGGACTGACCTATCCATTTGCGGATCGATAGAAGACAGAGAAGAGGCTGTGCAAATGTCGTATTCGGAGTCCGTGTTTTCAGCGTTGGCGACGTCGCGTTTTTTATGCATCCGATGGGGTTGAGGCTTGTCGTTGCCGCGGTGAGGTCTTGATCAATGATATCGGTAAAAGCATCCACACCTGACACACTCTTCCCCATACACACGCATATACGCAGCGCACGCACACGCACTCACACGGGCACACACACACAATCGCACACACACGCACATGTACACGCGCATACACTCTCAAACAACCCGAGTTCTACTTATTTTAGTATTTCTTCGCGTTCTGCGGCCCACCGTGGCGGCGGCTCTATTTCCGCGTGGAGGCGCCTCCAGCTCTGCCGCTCCACATCCTGTTACCGCCAGGCAAAATGCCGACATAAATATGTCACCGCTACCGATGTTATTTCTATAGAAAATACGGTTTATTAAACTGATTGATGTTAATTAGTTACAAACCTATCGGCTGGCGAATTTGGTGTCCGCTTCGGCCGAGGATCGCCTTTATTGTCGTGTATCCCTCTGCTCTTCGGCCGGTTCCGTACGGACGAAGTCGTGGCTAGTCAACACGCTTCCTTTACGCGGCGTGGACAGACACGTAGAGTAGTGCACTACACACCCGCTATTGATAACAGACCCCGTGGAGCTTGCAGTAACGTACCTAGGGGTGAGGGCGCCCATGGCAAATAGTTTTTTTTTTGCGTCCCTTATGATAATGATTTTGTACAAAATGCCACGTGTCCACGAAAGAAGACTTTCTGTGCCTCAGCACATTCATTACACTGCATTGTACTGAACACACACGGAAGGAAGATACGAAACAAAAACAAAGAAATCTCCCGTCAAACCACGCCCTAATCCTCGCCTGACGCCCATATCTTGTGGTAAACGAAAATGTCGACATTTAAAAACTGAATTGTTTTCAAACACTTTCGAACAACACGGAAGAGAAACCACGCATATAATTGAACGTGTGATTGCACACATAATTGAACATATAACTGCAAAACACATTATTATTTTTCTAGAAAAGCATAAAATGTCGAGTACGGGTTCAGAAGCGGCTATTCCACTACAACCCAGGTATTGCTTATTTGTTCACGACAATTCTTCCGCGTTCAGTGACAATACGCAAGCTGATGTTATATTCCTGGATCTGGCAAACGACTTTTGATACCGTCTCGCACAGTAAGTTGTTATACAAACTTAAGGCTATCTTTAACAAAATTACAAAATTCTAACTTTGGCTGATAGCGTATCTAACCAATAGAGAACTATTCTTTCTTTTCTTTTATTTTTGGTGGGAAAAGGGGGGGGGGGGGGGGCTTCACTGTCTCGGAGAGTTGCAATGTTACATCTGGTGTACCACAGGGTTCCAGTCTTTCGTCGTTGTTGTTTCTACTGTATATTGATGATTTATGGTTAAAGATTGATTTCAGCATCAAATTGCCGACGATTGTGTATTTTTTCATCTTATTAACTCCCCTGATGGCCAGCTTAAACTAAACAAGTGCCTACACAAACACTACATTTCACTCATTCTCACTACATTTTTTTCAGTACAGCCTACACAAAAATACACTGTACAGTGACCTCGAATACAAATACTCGGCTGTTACCATGTCAAACAGTCCGTCCTGGGACTTGCACATCGGATTTATTACATGGAAAACTACCAGCAAATTGAGGCAGTTAAAACATTCACTCAAAGTTTTCACACCTGAAAATAAATTACTTACTTATAAAACTTTAATAAAGACAACGTTAAAATATGCGAACGCCATCTGGGATCCCTACACGGCTGTGAATATACAGAGATTGGAAATGATTCAAAGGAAGGCTCCACAATATATTCTTAACAAAATTGAGCGATATGACTTACGGTCAGTAATAATCAAACAAACTGATTTGACATCTCTTACTGGACACGCAAACAATGGTAGATTAAAAAAGCTCCACCAAATCATCACGGGTGGTCTACACATCAATACAGACAACCTCATTAGCTTTTCCACTAGAGGCAACACTCGGGCCTCTCACACAAGAACAATAAATCACTTCCCGATTAGCATTGACTTCTTCAAATATTCATTTTTTCCTCGAACCATATCAGATTGGAATAACATACAAGTGAGTCGGCGTGAGCATCACTCACGCCGACTCACTTGATGGTTTCCTGCACCAGCTGATCTTCTCTTTTCGTGACCAGTTTCTATTTTGTTTTCCTACTATATGAATTTTGTTTCGTTTTATCAAAAATGTTTGTTTGTTTTTCTCGCCTCCTACCGGATCGCTGTCCGGATAGTAGTACTGTGAGATGAATGAATGAATAAATAAATAAATAAAATACCATAAATACAAATTGTGCACAGAAAAAAAAACGCCAATCGTTTGCAGTTTTGTACGGAGACGGGCGTCTCTGGTTGCGATCGGCATTTGCATTTTGCAGCATCGGCAACAATGATGTTGTTTTCAGCATTTCACGACCGTACATTTCCGCGGGTTTTTGCACTACATTTTGTACGCAGCTTCGCAAAATAACGTAGCCGCGCAGTCACCACAGTCCCCCTACTGCGTGGTGGCGCCAGCATCGACAAACATGGCGGCACCCATGGACAGAGAACATTCTGGCCTTATATGGGAGCAGGAAAACTGCAGGGCGGTTGGAGCGCCCCTTGTGCTATAGCTGTCCTCTAGTGTTGCGCCCTGGCATACCTAGGCTTTGACGCCCGGGCGGTTGCCGTATTTCGGCACTAGGGAAGGGCTGTGCAGTACTAACCCCTCCGGCAGAGGGCTTTCTGCCCCTGGTGCTCTTCGTCCGAACCTATCTCGTGGGTTTCCTCCTCGGGTACTCGTGTCCTCCCGGCGCCTAGCTTCTTAGACGCAAACCTAGCTTCCTTTGTTTCTAATCAACCCGAGTTCAGGGTGAGTAGAGTAGTTTCTACCAACCCGAGTTAGGTGTTCTGATGTCTCCACGCGCTCTTGCCTCCTCCTCTCCCTCAGTCTATACAGAGAGCAAGTCGTCTGCTTCTTTTGCAGGGATTGTGGTGACATCAGAACGACGCCGAGCTCTGATTGGCTAAGATTGAAAGGATGATGGGTAGACCTCAATGCTATATGCCTTGAGGTCTACCCACTATTTTCTTTTCAATCAGCCAATCAGAGCTCGGCATTCTGACATCATCGCAACCCCTGTGCAGGAAGCAGACAAACTTGTGTTCCGCATACCGGCATAGCCTGTTGTTCCTGTTCGGTTCCCACGCGCATTGAAACGTGAAATGTCCGTTCCGGGCTAGCGGTTCTTACTGGACGCAAGTTCCAAATAGTATTTGGTTGAAATAACTTATATTTCCGATGTCTTTGCGATGAATGTCTATATTCATGGTTGACTTTTCAATAACAAAAACAAGAAATGTGTGGAATTGTTTTACGTATGCTTCAGTTTTCGTGCGACTTTTAGGGAGTTTTTGGCATACGCGTTTCAGTCCTTAGTGCTTGAGAGCAGTATTAAAATGTTTAAAACCCATCTCAGACTTTGGAAAGCGCTGCTGTCGTGTCAATCTTCCGACGGCGCCGAGGGTGTAAAAAGATATTAAATATGAAAGGGCTTACTGACAACCTTAACGTTTACTGTAAACGACATAAATATCGCGAGGACCTAATTTTCGCGGATTTCGCGAATCGCCTACAATTCTCGATTTGTAAAATTTAAAATTAGAACTCGCAAATTATTCCAAAACTTTGTGTTTTACCTAAATCGCGATATATTGAGCCCGCGAAAAAATAAGCCGTTTACAGTACACCTATTTTTATTGAATCAAAGGCTTCAGAAGGAAATAATATAATCCTCTTTTAGAGGAGCGCGTTACAGAAATCTGCGTTTTAGGAATCTGCTAGGAGCCAGCCACATAACGGATTCTATGTAAAAATATTTGAAAACTGCTCTTCAGAAAAGATTTTATGATTAAAAGTAATTTTAGATTGTTTAAAGGTGCTATGCGACATTATTGGGTAGAAAGTTTTATTGTTTTGCACAAGG
Source organism: Ixodes ricinus (assembly GCA_037355805.1). Lineage (NCBI taxonomy): Eukaryota > Metazoa > Arthropoda > Arachnida > Ixodida > Ixodidae > Ixodes > Ixodes ricinus. The sequence goes on along the minus strand of JAZHYW010013671.1, from coordinate 285,348 downwards.
TTACTGGCGTGCAGTGGATCTCAAGAATGCTCGCACGCAGCGCCACTAACCAAGGAGCTTCTTTGTCGCCACGTAATTTGATGGATAAAAACAGTCGTCTTCTTTCAGCCTCTCCTTCACAAAACTTGATGACAAAGTTGTAGGAATCACGTTGTTGGCGTTGTCAACAATGCGATCCACAGAATTTCCTCATCAAGTTTTGCGAATCTCGCGGTAACGATATTTAAATGCGGCACATGCGGTGGACACGAGCAATGTGTGAGCATTCGATTTGGGCTTGTGACAATCGATGTCTCGACGTGCGTTCGGGTAGTTGCTCGTGCCCAATCGCCGCGATGATGGGAATAGCCGAACCTTTACAATGTCTGGAACTCAGCGTCATATGCTCATTACCAACCCCAGCGCGTGGTATGAATGATTAACATTGGCGGCATATAATAGGCTCCAGATCAAGTGGTCGCTTGTTTCGGCTGCGAGTTGATGAGGTGAAAACTGCCATATAGTCTCCTTTATCCAAGAAAGCCTGTCAATTCCACGACGGAGCCGTTGAGCGCGCGGCCGCAGTAAAGAGGTGAGGGCCAGCGCTGAACGGTTACCCACATGGTGGTGCAGAGACACTTCCGGGGTAACCCTTTAGCCAGCGCCAACAATACGCATGGTGGCTTCTCCGCGAAACAACAAACCGCAACGGAGAAAAAGACTTTTACCTTATAGAACTACTTTGCTCAAGTTAGTGTAGTTTAACTACTTTCCTGACTAGTTTAGTAACTTGCAATTATATTTTTATTTCGGTAATTAGAAGTTTACTTTAATTACGTATTCCTAGTAATTTCTACTCAAATCATAAATTACTTTTAAATTTTCGTGGAAGCTTTGCTGGTCAACAAACATTCCTGAACAAAATAGATGCGATGTTGGAAGACCACCTGCTATTTGCAAAGATGGGGAAGCATGTGGTGTTGAGAAGGGGGGGGGGGGAGTGGTATGGAGAGTCCGAAACCCTTTAAAATTTTTACGAGCCTCCCGCTGCAACAACCCTGCTACGAGGCACGGGAAGCGGGCAGACACGTCGCATGTGAGGCCCAGTAAAATGCAGCACCCGCTCTGAAGCGTGTCTGGTGCTCCCGTAGTTTGTGCTGTACTTGAAGGATCGCGTGCTAAAGGGCAACGCAAAGGTCACCTCTTTGCGTTGCCTTTCCTCCCTAAACTCGGCATATGTACATCGTCCAAGATTCGAGGATAGGTCGAGAAGCTTAGTAATTCCCCCAACGTTTGTGCAAAAAAACAAAACAAAAACACAACAATAATAATAAAAAAGCAAGCTGTATTGGGAAGTACTAAAAGTACCTGGTACTTAAAGTACTATTTCAAGTAGCATTAGAAAACTTGTATTTTACTTAAAGTACATTCTCTCAGCATGTACTTGTACTCTACCAAAATATTTTTCTGGTAATTTCTGGAGAAAGTAAAATTACCGACTTTAAAGAACATTCCCCAAATTTGGAAACAAGAAATGGCGTATCTTTATGTGAAAACGCACTATCGTCTTTCGAGACGTCATTTAGAGAATGGCGGCTATAAGACCCATACAAATAAATGCCTTATAAGTGTATTGTGCTAAATAGTTCGTCAATGAGAGTAAAACAACTACTCTGTGGCGACTAGACTTTATCCAATATTGGCCGCCATTTCCGAAAAAAAAAAAAAAACTGAGTCTCCTCCGATTTCCCCTGGAGCAATGTATACCAGATTGAAAAAGAAGGATATCTTATTTATTTACATTGTACCTACATCGCCCTGCGGGCGTTATTGTAGGAGGTTTTAGAAAACATAACAAGTGGAAAAAGAAAACGTAATTATCATCAATGGACACAATATCTTCCGGAAGGTCGTTCCACTCTCTCGCGGTTTTGACAACAAATGAATTAGCGAAACTGTCAGTCCTGTAAGTGGGAACAGCAACCTTTTTAGAATGATCATATTTTTAGAAGGTATGGAAGGGCATCATGAAAGATTGTGTTAAAAGTGAAAGGTGTTTACAATTATCTGCAATGCCGAATTAGAGCGCAGCTCTTGAGGAGGAATTAGGGGAGGGTACGGAGGCGAGGGTATGCCCATCCACCCTCCCCTCGTCCTCTTCTGCTCCCCTTCCATTTAGCGGGGAAAGCTTTCTGATAAATTTAGCGGGGAATTTTTTCAGCTGAAAAATGTTTCTGCTAAAGTTAGCGGAGAAATGTTTTTGCCAAATTTAGCGGGAAAAATTTTCTCGTTAAACTTGCAGGAAAAATTTTTCGCCAAATTTAGAAAGAAAATTTTCTCGCTAAACTTTGCGGGAAAACTTCCCCGCTAAATGTAGCGGAAAATTTTTCTGCTAAATTTGGCGGGTATTCTTTAAGCTAAATTTAGCGGAGAAGTTTTCCCTCTAAATTTAGCGAAAAAAAAATTGAGGAAAAATTTTTCCCGCAAACAATTGCGGAAAAAAAATTGCCCGCTAAATTTAGCTGGAATATTTTCCCGCCCAATTTAGCGGGAAAATTTCCCGCCAAATTTAGCGAGGAAATATTCCCGCTAAATTTAGGTGTCATGTGACGTCACGTGTGACGTCATGATGGGAAACGTCCCGTAATGCAACGCGCGGTTACCCCGACGGTGACGGCGACACCGCTCAAGCCGGAAACGGGCGCCTAAGAGCTGTGCTCTAAAAGTATTTGTACTTTACTTTAAAGGTATGTTGTATTTATTGTACTTTACTTCGAGTACATTGCACCCTGTGTAGTTACGACGCTTGAAGTTCATAACATCAAATTGACTTTTTGTGGTTTACTTCAAGTACTTCTTAGATGTACCTTACGCAACACTGTAAACAAGCAAACACTCTCTGCAAAATCTAGCTCAGGCAGTGCTAAACCTCAAAGTAGAATTGATACATGTGCAGTACATCACAGAACAGAAAACAAAACAAAAACAAAAAAGTACAAAACAATTATTCACGCAGAAGCGGAATCAGCTATTAAATCATTGATGGGAAAACAAGCCGCTTTATATTTGGCTAGCAGAATTTCGCTAACGAATCAAAACATTTATGTACTTTCGTGTTACTATAAAAATACAAAAAGTTCAAAAGTAATTCGATACTTTGTTACGGAAGTTAGTAATTTCCTCAATTACTTTCAATTTGAGTAATTTCTACCCTACTCAAATTACTTTTGAGGCCAATACTCAGTAACTTAACTTAATTACTTTTTTTAAGGAGGCTACCGGCGCGTGGAAAAAAAAATGAAAAGGGGGGGGGGGGTGAGGGGCGGAATAGAGGATTGTCGACGCAAAACGCAGAGACTCTTCCGACATCCACCGTCAAAATATTTCGAAAAATATTTCGACGTTAAAAAAGTGGCTTTTTATTATTTCGACGTCCCCCTGATATGCAGCGATGCAGTGGGACTGGTTTGTGGGAGCCGTATCGCGTGTTTCGTTCTGTTTAGTTTCTGATGGTGTTGTCGGTGTTGTGTTGACGGAGTCACGTGTTGCGCGCCTAAGAAGGTTCGGTCCTAGTTGGCAGTGGGAGTGTCTTTCTTGTTCAGCCTGTGCGCGGGACTGGTTCGACAGTTGATGCTTTCGGACGTGATACGCTCGGCGGCCATGTTCCGAGGTCTCGCACGTCATTTCGGCCACGCGTCTCACTTGTAATTTTGTATCTACAGCAAAGGCGAGCTGGATATCCCCTTATATTGCCTGCACGTAACAAATATAAGTGCGTACACTACGTAACACTGATAAACTTCGTTGCAGTCCTGCTTTGCATCTGATCGACCTGCTTTAACCGCGTCTCGAGTTTCTGTTAACGAGCGGGTTAACTACGAAAACGATCGGGATCTGAAACAAAAGGTTGTGAATGTGCAAACATTGCCTCCTTGATGTTTCCTGACCGGTGCGAGCGAACAAAGCTTCTGGCGCGGTTGTACGAGGTACACGCATTTTCCTATCAATTATAATTTTATGACACGACAGTCAGCTTCTTTGTCTATATAAAGCACGTGAAATAAATCATAAAAAGCATCAATGCCGCGATTTTGTAATGTTGAACACAACCAAGCAAACGTTACGTGTAACCTAATAGCTGATGTTACTTTAAGTTTTTTTTTTTTGCCTTCCACATCACTTTAAGGGCCACTGAAAAGAAATATTTTTAAAACAGTCTGGTTGGGACATGCGTGTCAAAAAAATTAATTTCAAGCGAAAAAAAAATTTAGAGCATTATTGACGGCGCGAGATTTATTTTAAATTCTGCGACGCAAAGCTCCATGACGTCACGCAATGGTCATACACTCTTTCCACCTCAACGTTATGGCCAAGCCGATCCAACTCTCCACCAGTACGCCCGAAATGCCGAGAGAGAAAACAAGTGAAAAGGAGGTGACTACCGACTAAATCGCGTCTCGGACCGTCAATATTGCTCTTAATTATTTTTTTCACGTTTAATTTATTTGTTTGACACGAGTGTCCCAACCAGACAGTTGAAAAAATATAATTCAGTGGCCCTTTAAAAGGTAATAAAAACTGCAGTTCACTGCATATTTGGTTTTCTGAAAATCTGTGTTGAACAGCGACGCCGCCTGCAAGCAAAATATTTGTTTGACCGTCAGTTTCGGTCACTTTTCGGTCCGAACTCCGGAGCTCGAAAGTTCTAAAAGAACTTGTTGGGCTAGTTGGTGTTGACTCTATTGAACCATGGTTAAAAACGCTAAAAAGACGTACACAAGATAGAAGACAAACACAAGCGCCCGCGTTTGTCTTCCATCTTGTGTGCGTCTTTTTAGCGCTTTTAACCATGGTTCAATACGAAAGTTCTAAGTTTGAGATGTCGAAATAAGGAGAAACAAATATTTTGACGGGAGACGTAAAATGATTTTTAATATATTTTGACGTCATCAAAAAATGGCGTCACGGACCTCAAAATAATATTTAAAATCAGTTTGAAACAGGGCGTCAAAAGAGTTACTAACGAAAAAAAATGTTATTTTTTTCCTGAAAAAAAAAAAAGATCGTGTTTGTGTTTTTGTATTTTTCTGATGGGGCATTCGTTTGGCACTGCCGAGAGAGTTGATCTCCTTTCTCCTTTACAGCGGCCACGTTCTTTCGCGATTTGGCTGGCTTTCTAAAATAGAGAAGCTATGACACTGCTTCTTGTTCTCGATTTTTTTCTGCTACTGTTATTGCCTAAACTTAAACGCGACAACAACGAACAACAACGCGTGTTTTATAGGTCATGAGTGCAAGGGAAGAATTCTAAAGCAGTAGTAATTGAAAGTACAGAAATTGTTGCCTCGTCCCGTTAATAGTAACTCCCTCAACATACATAACCGACACGTTGCTTACAAAGCGAGTTAGCATTTTTCCGCTGCAAGTGTGGGCATGCGCGTGCGCGATGCTCGCAGGGTGAACCATCGCGCATAAGTGCCGACAACAGCGCCACCGCCAGCGGCATGACGTCAAGACTGTATTAGAAATAACCTTGAAACAGTCCAGACACCAAACATTAAGCGGTGGCGGCGCAGCTATTCTCACCGACTCTTTAAGAAACTTGGGACGTAGCCAATTATTACCTTCTTGCTTCGTGATTGGTCCATCGGCGGTCCTGTCGTCTGATGCCGCAGTCTGATTGGCTCTGGAGTTATTTAGAGTAAGATAGTACGAACTCGCCAAGCGCTGCGTTTTTTTAAGCTGCCAATAACAGTCGATGCCATCATGGTTTGTCGCAGTGACGTAGCTATTTGTTCAGTTCCGACGACACACGACCGCAGAAGTCTGTTACAGAAAGGCTCCCAGTCAGTCCATTCTGGCGGGCTCCTGCCACGGTAAACTAGGCGGTAAACTGCCGCTTCACGGAAACGATGCAAAACATGTAAAATCGAACGAGAAACATCACATAAAAAGAAGGGATGGTTGCGTTCATTCAAAATCCCCAGGGTCAACAATAATAAGAAAAATGAATGAAAAAAAGAGCCTTTCTGAGGAAGACTTCATCGGTCCAGATTGATCACGCACATAGCCGTAGATCCTTACCGCCCAAACTCGTTTCAAACCGGGTTTGCATCGTTTTCGTTCTGAAGCGGCAGTTTTTCGTTTGCAGTATGGACCTTTGAGTGGAATGCCGCTGCCGCCAGCCGGAGCGTTACCTGCGACCCAGGGACAGGCACCACAGGAAGCCTTGCAGCCTGGGTGGAACCCGTCGTACCCGCGTCCTGATGTTCAGGGAGTTCCGGTTAACCTTGATACGCACACACGGATGAGGGGCTACGGACCGCCGGAAGGACTCGCTCACGTCGACTATCCCCGCGACAATCCCATAGTCATGAATCTCTCCGAGTCTTCAGCCCCCGACCTAACGCAGCTCGGACCTCTAGTCATGCTACGAGGTGCCAGTGGACCATTGGGCTTCACAGACCTCCAGCAACCCTTCCGCGCCGCAAACGCACAGCTACCACCCCCAAACAGGACACCACTCTTCCAGCACAGTCATCCGCCATTAAGCCTTTTCGACCAGCAGGACCCTATGGCTGATTACCCTGGCTTCCAGATGTACGGCATGGGGGCTCCCATGGGCGCTGGTGGCTTGAGGTTTCCCGCGAGTGCCGGAGGCATGGGCGTTCCCATGGGAGGTGCCGGACCCTACCAGCAGATGAACCGGTTTCCGACGTTCATCATCATCGAAGCCGCCGGAGGCGAGTCTGAATCTGAGGAGTCCGTTCATCCGCAGGGACAATTGGCGCGCGGGGCTGCCATGTTGCGGCAGGATTCCAGCTCCTCGGGGCAAGACACTGTTTTCCCGACTCTGCTGATTCAGCGGCGCCAACAACTGGCAGAGGAAGAACAACAAGAAAACGCGAGGCATCGGAGGCGTCGGCACAGAGCCGGAGGTAGTTCCGGTTTGCCTAGGCACGGGGCCGGCGGCCGTACTCCAGAACGGCGGTCGGTGGACCACGGTCATCCGAGAGACATTCTGGGTACTCAGCCAGTGGAAGAACAACCTGTTTCGAGCTGCGAGGAAAAACCAAACGAGTCTGAGGGCGCTACGAAAGAACCCGAGCAACTACAAAAGCAGGTGCCGGCACCGTACGTCCGGGCCCAGCTACCCAAAGCCGCCGATCGATCGGAAGAGACGGTGATGAGAATCGACGCCATCACGACAGCTATCCCTGGCCTACGTAAGCTCATCGTCTTCGGCAGGCCCATCAGTGCACCATCGGGAAAGACTCCATCAAGGCGGAGGCTATACGAAGGGCGAGGTCTCAGTGGGACGACCCACTTGAAACGAACCGCGAGCACAACAGACTGATATACGACCTTCCGTCCGTATCTACGTACGACTACGCTAGCGTCTGGTCCAACACGACTCCGTCTGAGACCAACCCGAGCACGCAAGCTACGACGGAAACGGATGAGAGTAGAGCAACCACGCTACCGCGGTCTTCGGCCGAAGGGAACGAAATGAACCTCTTGAGACCTACGGTTTCGATGGAGAACATCACGCTCCTCGAAAGGGCGCAGGAAGAGATGCGGAACTATCCGGCCAAGGCGCCTTGATGACCAGGATGTGAATTGATTGATCCAGTCTGCTTTGTCCAGAGAACGTAAAAGAGAACAAAATAAACATGTCGAACTTTAAAATTGAGGGGATAAAACGTGCCCATGAATCTTAAGGAAAACTTATACACAGAGGATAATGCAGCGATGAAATTGACCCGTAGGACGACCTAATGGTAACCCTGCGGATCAATTTCCGAGTTCTTTCGTGATACAGGTACAAATAAGAGCAAAGTAGGAGGCTCGACTGGCATGTTATTTTAATCCTTTGTGTCCACTCGCTTTCACAAACCTCCGAGAACGTCAACACGATTTCCAGCTCCTTCTTAAGTTTTATTAAGGATAATCTAATCGAATATTTCCCTCGCAGTGTTTATGGTCATTGATGCACTTCCAGCTGTCTCAGAAACACACGATGCTAGATAATGAATTGTTTTTTGTTTTATAAAAAACTGCTTAGTGGTGTCACATTTTTTTATAAATATAACCAAAAGAAGATAAAGCATGTTTTACGATGAAACAATTGAAGGTTATTACGAAACAATGGAATCAATACACGTGCGAAATATAGACTCCTCATGAAAGAACAAATCAAAGTTAATTTTGTCGGGGTATTAACTCGACATTTTTTTTTATAAATATAACCAAAAGAACATAAAGCATGTTTTACGATGAAACAATTGAAGGTTATTACGAAACAATGGAATCAATACACGTGCGAAATATAGACTCCTCATGAAAGAACAAATCAAAGTTAATTTTGTCGGGGTATTAACTCGACATTTTTTTATAAATATAACCAAAAGAAGATAAAGCGTGTTTTACGATGAAACAATTGAAGTTTATTACGAAACAATGGAATCAATACACGTGCGAAATATAGACTCCATGAAAAAACAAATCGAAGTTAATTTTGTCGGGGTATTAACTCGGGGTTTGGTTTCCAGTTGTTACGAAGTCTTGAGTAAATTTAATAAAACGCGTAAATAACATATTTGTCTATTTATTATGTTTGTTTTATCTCTACATTGAACTCACTGCTTTATATGAAAAGGCTAACTTTCTCTCGATTATCCATCGGTTACCAGGCAACTGGGACAGTATCGAATAAACCGTTCTGGAAATATGTGGTGCCCCCAGCGTCTGCTTTACAGATTGTGAAATTCAGACGTACGGCACGCAAAATTATCCCCCCCCCCACCAAAAAAAAAAAAAAGAAGAAGACGAAGTAGACGTTGCTTTTATTAACAGTTCGCAATTTCAGAACGCAGAGAAGGCAGTAGGAAAGCAAAACAGAGTATGTGATAACCTTTTTTCCCCGTTCCCGTTATTTTTTTTGTTTTATTGTGAATTCTGAGCTTTTAATGGCAAGAAGAAATGAATCGTGCCGCTTCCAGGATATACGAAGCGTTTGAGCAGGCGTGAGCGTGCATCAGAACAGTTTCACAATTCCCCTCGTTGCAAGGTCTCCTGGGATTTTCCGAAAAGGTCTATTGACAGCTGCCGCATGGGCATGACTGCGCATGGTGTCGAAAACACGACGAAGTAAAGGAAAACAACAACTATCTGGCGTGAATATACAATTTGATGAATATACAGTGATACGAATATACAAAGCCACCCGTGTCATATTCCCCCCCCCTCCCCCCTTTCCGATCTTCTTTGAGGCTGCTTTGCTCTGTTTCACCTTACGATGAACCGAAGGTGGCGCTACGAGACTACGCATGGTTACAGAAGCCTTTCCATTCCCGCTATCGTAGAAGGATTTTTTTCAGTTCTTCACGCCATGATGGTGTTTCCTTTCCGTGTTTTTTTTCTTCTTATAAGGACACAGGAAAAGTGCAGAGAACACCTACTCGTACTCTGCACTTTTCGTGCGTCCTTTAAGAAAAAAACAAAAACATGGAAAGGAAACATTGTCACCGAGTCCTGCGGGCGTGGTTCATTTGCGGTCTACGCATACGAACCACGCCCTCAGGTCTCCGTGATCGGCATCCTTCGGGACGTCGACAAGGCTGTTACCGAACTTCAACTGGAAACAGCTCTGCCAGCCAAGGTACCGGTCATCTGCGTTAGACGCCTTGGCTTTTCCGAGGTAGTCAAAGTTGTCTTTGGAACAACTCCGCCTGAGTATGTCACAGTCGAGTAGAGACACTTTAAAGTATATCCATATTTTGACAACAGGGTTGGAATGCAATAAGTGCCACCGCTTTGGCCATGCTAAAAAGCGTCTGTGATGAATCACCTTGCTGCATTCGCTGTGGTGGTCAGCATGACTCTTCCCTCTGTGATACTGAGGCAAAATGCAAAAATTGTGGGGAAACCCATGAGGCAACCTCAAGGCAGTGTACCTGTGCACCTAACAGAAAAAGCGATACTATACTACCGAGGAGAGAACAATGTTGACTATTGTTATATTCTGCGCCGACGCGGCGGTGCTCTAAAGCCTGGCTACATTGGACGCAAGCGCCGGTGACTCACGTTCGACGTAGCCGAGAAACTACATGCCCCGAGCGGACCTGGACGGTCGCCGGAGCGAGAAGAAAGGACAACCAACGGATTCAGGAGCGGGGCGAACACTGGCCGATGAGGCCGCAGATCACGCGCGGCTCATGCCGTCGCGTGCTGTCCCTTTTATTCTTTTGCATGGATGCACGAGATGGCTACTTTAAAAAGGATATGTCAAGTAGCGCCATCTCGTGCAAATCAAAAATACTACATTCTCCCTCCCTTAAAAGAAATAAGAAAATTGTGGGAGGAAGACTTACGTTATACATTCGTTATGTGAAAAAAATAACGAAAATCAAAACACTTCACCACCCGAAAATTGCGTTATTTCACTGGAAATATTGGTTTTGAAATTGTTCGTTGGAAATTCGCAAAAGATTGTTCATAGACGTTCTTTGTGTGCACGACACGGAAAGTTCAACAAAATCCTAAACAAGTCATCCGAACAAAACGGGTTTTCACTGAAAGTTCAGGTTGCATCATACTAGTCACGTGACGATCAAAATTTCATTCCAAGAGTCATATTTCAACTTAGAGCACTCTCATCTCTCCTCCTCCTGGGAGGAAAATGAAACATCCAACAATACCTATTTGAGTACATTTGTATTACTATGATTTGTATTTCTATTTCCGTTTTTAATGTCCATGACACATTGTAGTGTTGACTGTTAGTTTGTTAGTTTGGTTATTGTTTAGAATATTGTGTTTGTCATGGACATTTTTACCTTGGCCAAGGTTTTGCTATAACAGTGATATGCTTTTAATGTTCTATATCTACCCAAAGTTTATACCAAAATGACCTTTTACGAAAACATAACTACAAAAGTCTTAGTCACTGTACTCCGAATCTGACTGAAAACTATCATCGCCAAGTGCAAGAATATAGTCTTTGAACTTCAGCGGAAGTCTTCTCTGGCGTATTGGCCGACCTTGCCTCGCTGGTGGTAGAGGAGCTGTAGATGGCTCGGAGATCGTGGGTGGTGTGTGGAACTCGGTCGTGAGTTCTTCCACTGAATCCTCAAGTGGAGGCATAGATGGCGTACTCGTTCCCGAAGACTCCAGAGGTGTACTCGTTTCTGGCGACGGCAAAACGAGCAGTTCTGCCCGTGTGTCTGGGCAAACTGCCAGATCGGAGACAGGTAGTTGCTCTGCAACCACGGACTCTGGTGATGACCCTGGCACAGCGTCCGGAGCAGCAACAACCACGGGCCCAGGAAGAGGCCTGACCGCCGGAACAGGACCGGGACCAGGCTCAGGGAGAGGCCTGATCTCGGCCTCAGGAACAGGCCTGAGTACAGGCTCAGGGAGAGGCCTGACCGCAGCCTCAGGAACAGGCCTGACAAGCCTGTCAGGCTCCACAGACTGTCCAGCGTCTGCCACGGAAGCAGGGCAGAGCTCAGGTGCAGAGATCCCGATCATGTCGGGTACAGCCGACCCGAGATTCCCCTCGGAAACAGGAGCAGGGCCCCCAGGAACAGAGGCAGGCCCAGGGACAGCTCCAAGAACAGTTCCAGGAACAGGTCCAGGAACAGGCCCCGGTACAGCACCCGCAGCAGGAGACTCGGCCGCAGCAACCGGAACTGTAAACTTTGCCGCAGCAAACAGATCTGGTTCCTTGGGAGAACCCAGCGCTGCATGGCGAGGTGCACCTGCCGATGGGTGCAGCAGATGAACCGGGTCTCTCCAAGAGACCAGACGCTGCGGGTCACAGGAACCCTCCGGGCAGGAAAAGACAATTGGTACTTGAGACGTTGAAGTGCTTCCACGGACAGGGGTCAGTACAGGAACCACTGGAGTTGCAGGAGGTATATACAAGTCATCTTCGTCATCATCATCATCCCAACCGTAGTCAGGAACTTGTGCTGGAGGCAGCTGTATGGACTTTGCAAGCTTCGCTGCGTTCCACCTCCTACCGTCAGCGAGTTGATATGTAGCAGGTCCTAACTGTGCATGTATCCGTTATGGTTCTGTATATGTACTCCGCAACTCTTCATGATGGGTGGGCTTGAATACACGAACAGCCTGCCCAGGATGAAACTGAGGGTGTCATACCGCTCCACGATGGTCAGAATAATCTTTCATGTTTTGTTGATAGCGCTGTACTCTTCCCTGTAGCTGAGCTCGACGTTCCAAGAGATCGTCAGGTACCGTCCTAGTCGGCATGCCTTGTACGTCTAGTCTAGACCGATGATTTCGTCCATGAAGGAGAAAGGATGATGCAAATCCTGTTGCAGGATGTACCGTACGTCGGTACGCTTCCAGGTGGTCTCGGACGGCATCTGGAAGTGGACGACCTCGTACAACAGCTAACTGAAGGCACGACTTCAGAACTCGGTTAAATCTTTCCACCTGCCCGTTACATTGGGGGTGGTATAACGACGTTCTCCTATGTTTGATGTCATGTTGACGCAAGAAATCTTGAAATTCATGGGAGGTAAACTGTACTCCATTATCTGACACAATCTCGCAGGGCAGTCCCTCGCGTGAAAAAACGTTCTTCAAAAAGCTGATGACAGTCGCAGAAGTCACAGAAGACGTGGCTTGGACTTCTGGCCACTTGGAGTGGTAATCTATGAGTACCAAAAAAGAAACCTTGACTGGCCGGTGCACGATCAACCGGGCCCACGATGTCGATTCCTAGCTTTTCCCAGGGCTGACTTGGAAACTGGATGGGCTGCAAGGGAGCCGGTGCAGCCTTCACTGGTTTGTCGGTAGCATGGCACACCGTGCAGTTCTGGATCTTGTTCTTTATGTGCTCATTCATCAACGGCCACCAGTAGTGTTCCCGGATCACACTTGTGGTTCTTGTGATCCCCTGATGAACTTCGTGTGCTACTTCCACGATCCGGTCTCGAAACTCGACAGGGACGACAAGTTTTTCTCCCTTGTACAAAATACCGTCGTACAGCGACAGTTGGTCTCTGACGTGATAGTAAGGCCGGAGATCTGGATTGGTTTTACTATCTTCAGGCCAAACCGAGGTAGTATAGTGGATGACTGAAGGAAGAACTATGTCATTGGCCGTAGCCTGTTGAAAACCGCCTTTCGACAAAGGAACCATTACGACGGAAACAACTTCCTCGTCTAATCTCATGCCCTCCTCAGTGTCAGACACTGGCAACCGTGAAAACGCGTCAGCAACGACGTTGGTGGCGCCCTTCTGAAACTCCATTTTGAAATTGTAATTCAGAAGTTGGGAGGACCAACGAGTGATCCTTCGAGGACGGATTCCGGAACCTTTGTTGGACAGCAACGTGACCAACGCCTGATGGCGCAACACGGCAAGAAACTCAGTTACCGGCTGGCCAGGACGTTGGAACAAACCGCGCAGCTTCTGGCGTTCAAGCGCGATACTACCCGAAAACTCAAAATGCTTCTCGACTGCCTCCAGAAAAACCTGGAACTCGTCAGTCCCCTCCACCGCAATCGTCTCGTACAGCTGAAACGCATCCACGATGCGCTGGCCCTCAGTGCCCAACAGCGAAAACAGGATGGCTTTTTCCCGAACGGTTCTACGAGATGCAACGCCGACGCGCCAAGAAAAGTCAGAAAAGCACGCTTCCACGCCGGCCAAGCTACTATCGGCGGACCGGGCACTGCCAAAAAGACGGCCGGCGGCGGGAACGCCGTTGGGCCGCTCGAAGACGAAGTTGACGAAGTCATCTCACGATGAAAATGGAACGTACTGAAAACCTAGGCCTAATGCCTCCCCCGAAACTCATCAAACGCGGCCTTCCCGCAAACTATGACTACCATTCACCCGGAACAAAAGAATTACATTTCATGAATACAGTTACGCGCCGGTTTCCTCAACCACTGACCCGCGACGCGGAGTGAAGCCCCTCCCGAATCCCGGGTTACAAAAGAGGAAATGCTACATATTAAAACAAATATCCCATCCTCGTCGCCAAAATGTTATATTCTGCGCCGACGCGGCGGTGCTCTAAAGCCTGGCTACAATGAACGCAAGCGCCGGTGACTCACGTTCGACGTAGCCGGGAAGCTACATGCCCCGAGCGGACCTGGACGGTCGCCGGAGCGAGAAGAAAGGACAACCAACGGATTCAGGAGCGGGGCGAACACTGGCCGATGAGGCCGCAGATCACGCGCGGCTCATGCCGTCGCGTGCTGTCCCTTTTATTCTTTTGCATGGATGCACGAGATGGCTACTTTAAAAGGAGATGTCAAGTAGCGCCATCTCGTGCAAATCAAAATACTACAACTATATGACTGAAAAAGCAGCTATTGCCTCAACTTCTCTAGCCTGCAACAAACAGAGCTTTTACCCGAACGCACATCCGCGTGGAGCGCCAAGCGCAGCTTTGGAAACACTATCACTTCACACAAACCTTGTCAAGACCGATGCAAAATCCACCGATCCCTTTCCTCTCCTCCCCAATTTCTCGGGAAACGCCCACTTAACAAATCCGTCGTAAAGTACCCTCACTAGAAACATAAAATGCCAATTCAACATCAGCTTGGAAGCTTCCGCCTAAGATACCCTGATCAGTTATTACGCCGAGAAAAAACCCGAACCAACACAAGCGGCTGCTCCGTCGTCCACTAGCACGATCGCTTCTGGTCTGTAGAGCCTTTTTTATATTTGCCTAGAAGGCCTTAAGGAATTCCCTAAGCGATTTACGTCTCCTTCCGCGCAGACATTTCTTCCATTGCTGGATATGGTCACACCTCTTCTTCTTTCGTGGGGTTCCTAAAACTTTTAAATTCACTTAGATATGACCTGGGTTGCACCCGGTGACTTCAATATATCAAATACGTACCAGAGCTTTAATTTTTCAGTGGAACGCAGAAGGTCTTCGAGGACGTCTTGCCAGGGTTCAGGATCGTTACCACAAACATCGATTTTCAATCATAGCTACATCAGAGTCTCGAGTCGACCAGAACTTTCGGCTATATCCGGATACGAGATTTTCCAATCGGAAAACCCTCGTGGAAGAAGCAGAGTATTGCTAGTACTTTGTAAAGATTTAACATACATCCGACCCACAATATCATCTCATTGTAGTAACAAGTATACTGCCGCGACTGTTACACATAGATCTCTGAAATTCACACTGATCACAGCGTATATACAACCAGGTCTTATGGGGCGTTCACACTGGAAGCGGATCCGCAAACGCGAAGCGGATCCGCGCGTTCTCAACCGCAAAGCAGCTGGAATCGAGCGGTTGGAGCGCGTTTTTGCCAACCGCTTCGGGACCGATTTGCGCCAACCGCTTCCGCAAACCGCGAAACGGCGACCAATCGCAACGCGACGCTGACGTGACGTCAGTGACTTTCGAAGCAAGATGGCACCTGTCTCTGGTTAGGCATCCAAGGCGCTGTAGTCCTAGCGTTACGGCAGACAAATCAACGGCGAAACGTGATGATCACGTCCGTCACTTGAATCCGCCGCGCATATAATTGACTCGTAATCTTTTGACGCACTTCGCGCCGGTGATTTGGTCCGGGTAAGAGTTTATTCATTATTCCGGGTGCCACAGCCCGAAGCTTGCTGCCTTGTTAGTCTCTGCTCGTAGAACGTCGGAACCCGCCCCTGATCGACCGAAATGTCAGCTTTTGTACCCACTAAGACAGTCGGGTGAACTATTGAAAGCTTTCGACACCGTGCATGACCACCACGGAGGCCGATGGAGATGTCGTGAGCTTGATTGCGTAGCCAACGCACTAGCGCGAAGCGGACAGGGCACCAGCGCTAGCTCGACCTATAACGTTTACTACTAATCAAAGAAATAAAGGAAACATACTCAAGAAATAAAATGTACGTACCAGACAATGCATTGGTAATCTATACGGCATTTATTTGAGCTTAAAGTCAAACAAACAATACACGCGATCGATGTGCGAGTAACAAGAGGAGTGTCCGCCACCAACGAAGCCACATCCGCCTAGCACCGAATACAATCCCCCGCACCACGGTCCACCCCACCGCTCACTACTTCGTAAATGATAAGAGCGAACGAGGGGGAAACTGACCCTCTACCTCGAAAACAAGGTCAGCTATTCATTCGGGAAGAGTCCATTTCGAAGAAAGGGTCGGGGGCATCCTGTTCTGAGTCAGCAAGGCGCGCCTAGCTGGGCTTTGCTTGTGGGCGTAGTCGAGGGAATCACAGGCGAGTTTTGCAGGTCCATGCCTCTTTTTTCGCTGCCTGAACTCGTGATGCGTGCGAACTTCCCGAAGAAAAATCTTCAGGGTGCCAAAATAGCAAAATGTTGACTTTGGATCGTGGATTAAAGTGGATTTTGGATTGCAAAAACAGGGTTGCCAAACGCCAGTCTCAAAAGATCACGCGTGATCGCCGAGTAATCGCCCACCGCCTCTGGGTGTGTCTGAACGGGGTCGCTCGCGAACCGCATCCGCAACCGCTTCGCGAACGCGGATCCGCTTCCAGTGTGAATGCGCCATTACATTCGACTCAGACCTTTTGGCAGCAAATATTTGGAGTACCCCTTCCCCACATATACTAACAGGTGATTTCAATAGCCACAACATGGCCTGGGGGAGTAAGACCACGAGTGCTCGCGGCAGAAAGCTGGCTGATCTTGCCGAAACTACCGATTTACTATTTCTAAGTGATGGTAGCCCAACTTTCTTCCGGGGAATGTCCATTGTCAGCTGCCTTGAATTAAATTCTGTAACGTCACGCCTAGCTGACCAGGCGAAATGGTTTACTGACTATGAAACGCACGGGAGTGACCATATCCCCACGTACGCTATCATACAGGACTTCAGTCTTCCATATTCGACGCACAATGTAAAACGAGTAAAGTGGGTCGCTTTTTGAGATAGTCTTGAAAATAAAGCAAAAAAATATAGCTACCTACACTGATTTTGTGGATGCAATATCTACGTCCAATTGTGAAACTACAAGAACCCATTGATTACCAGTCCTCCGAACGGTCATCGATGCTGAATTTTTACGTCTACGTGCCTTACGGCGTCGTGCTGAACGGCGGGCAAGGCGCACTAAAGCCATTTCTGACGCCAAATCGGCCAGCTATCTCCAGAAAAAATCAAGCGACATTTATCCAAATTGGCACCACGGCAATGGCAGTCCGATTGTGCGAGGCTCGATCCTAGGAAACCGATTACTAGAATATGGAGGACAACAAAGGATTTTCGAACAACAGCAGCTGTGTCCTTTCCGAGTATTAGCTCAAGATTTCTCGTGATAGCTCTGAACTTGCTGTGGCGCAAGAATACTGCCTAAAGCTCACTGTAAATCGTAATGCTCCCACATATGTAGGACAACAACCGAGTACATACCTTTAAACCGCTAGCCTTGATAAACTTTTTCGACTTTATAAACTTGAGGAGGCTCTCCCAACATCTAAGCCCACATCCACCCCAGGGTCCGATGGAGTTCGATACTCAACATTGGCGCACCTAGGCAGCGCTGCCAAAGCAAAATTACTCGAATTTTTTAATTCCTCATGGTTGTCCGGCGACATTCCTGAGGCTAGGAAATGCTCCAGAATTATCCTAATTTTGAAACATGGCAATTCGCCAGCGTACATTGCGTCTTACCGCCCCACGGCTTTAGCCAGCTGAATTGGGAAGATCCTTGAACGTATGATTCTTGCAAGATTTGAGTAGTACCTTGAAAAATATAAGATATATCCCAGCACGATGACTGGCTTTCGCCGTGGTCTCAGCTCACTCGACAACGTCATCGACCTTGTCACGAGCGTTGAACACCAGAAACCACGCCAGCGCATTAAATCAGCTGTATTTCTCGATGTAAAAGGAGGTTTTGATTGTGTTCACGATCAAGCAATTTTCGACACTCTCTCGGAGATTGGAATTGATTAGTGCCTTTCGAGATGGATCGAAAGTTACTTACAAGGCAGATGTATCTACATTTCTACATTTGGAGGCGATATCGAGCCAGTCACAATCACTAGAGGAGTGCTCCAAGGAGCAGTCCTAAGCTTTACACTCTTTAACATCAGATTCATAGGACTTTCGAGATTGCTTCCAAAAACTGTGAATATATCGCTTTATGTTGATGACATTTGTATATGAACGTCAGTTTCACAGCGCCACGTTTCCACCAGACTCAACAAGGCTACCGAGTTAATCATGGGATACCTTCCGAAACGAGGCCTCACTATTTCTCTAGAAAAATCAGCGGTATTGGCGTTTACAAAGAGAAACGTCGAGAAGTATGCTAACGTGCACAAGGGGTTACTATTCCTTATGTAAAACAGCATATTTTCCCGGGAATGACACTCGACAGATCTTTAACGTGGACGTCGCAAATCAAACGGCTAAAAAAGTTATCAGCCTTCGTAAATTTCGTAAAATACATCTGTGGCACTAGATGGGGCACTTCAGTATCATCTTTGGAACATCTCTATAATGCCCTCTTCATTGGCTTGTTGCGATATAGCATGCCTGTACTACATGGGATCTCACGTTCGAATATAGTCGACCTTCAGCGCGTGCAAGCACAAGCTTTGCGAATTTGTCTTGGATTGTCCAGCAAAACCTCGATGTTGGTACCTTGGCAGAAGGTAAAGCTCTATCTCCAGTGGTCACAAGAACTCACGGAGACCATTCGCGTCCGCCTGAGACACTTAACCAGGCACAATTAAGGCACACCACTTTTCAAAAATTGGAAGCACACGACCATCAGCAGGATATTCACAGGTTATTAACTTACTTGATTAATATATTCCAAAGAACATTGATGCTCTGGAAATCAGCTTGTCCCCGCCATGGCTCAATTTTAGGATACCAATTGTTTTGAATATTGAAGCAATTAACAAAAAATCAAACATACCATCCCATGTCCTGTAACAATTGACCCGGGCCTGCATTGAGGAACATCACTCTTCGCGCACGCATATTTTTACAGATGGTTCGTGCATGCCTCACTCATCATTCTTTGGACTCTGGATTCTAGACATCAGTTACGAGATGCACGGTTCGCTCAGTCATGCAACGTCATCAACGGCTGCTGAGCTGGAGGGAATTTGACAGGCCATGAAGTACCTTACAACTTATAGGTCACAAAGATTAAAAACATAGACTATATTTACCGATTCAAAAGCTTGACTACAAGCTCTGTCGTCACTAGGCAACAAAAGTGACTATGCGCCGCTAGTTCAAAAGATAGTCACTATATATCAAAAGATAATTACTCAGGGACATACCGTAATCCTCCAATGGCTGCCTAGCCATTGTGGTGTGTATGGCAATGAGACTGCCGATGCTCTTTCAAGAAACACACAGCCCCACTTAAAATACGTTGTGATACCATTTTTAAGGGCTGACGGAGCACGCTTAGTCAAAAATGTCGGCCGAGAAATTACAACATCACCCTGGGAAAATACACAGTATCCTTATAAGTACCTTCATTCTATAGATCCTCTACTCAAGTTTCGCGTACCTCGTGGTCTGCTACAATCAACTGAAACGGTTTTACATCGGTTACCCTTGAATGTGGCTTCCACAGGGTCATATACCTCCATCTAATTGGCAAGGCAGCCCCTCCCTTGTGCCCAGCCTGTCAAGAGCGAGAAGGCGTCTACCATCTTCTTTGCGCCTGCACGACCAACATACAAGAGCGCGAAACATTGTTACGTTCTAGAGGAACACTTGAAGCGTCCGTGTTGACCATCAACGACATTCTTGGTCCATGGAAAACTATCAGAGACTGTCAGAGAGCAACAGATTCGTTGTTAATTCTTCTTGAAGACACAGGCCTGCTTCTCAACATAAATGACACAACTGGACCAAGGAACCATTTATTGTGCAACCTTGATGGCATGTTAACTGGCGAGTGTTTGTGTGTGAGTAAAAATATGAGTTTATTTATTGGTATGGTATGAATATCTAATGTTTTTTCTTTGTTGTGTTTTTATTGATGTTTTTTCCCACGGAGTAGCCGATTAGCAAATTTGCGGTGTAAATATCTCCGTGCTTTATTTTTCAATCATCAATTAAAAAAAAAGAACTAACAAAACAATCCTGCTACGATAGTGGGAAAAAGTATTTTTTAATAGTGTTTTTAATCTGCCTTAGGAGGAACAAGAAAGTGCCTAGGCTGGGAAGAGGATGAAGTAAAAGTGAGCTGTTAGTCAGCGTTGTGTTTGTCCAGTTCTTTTCTCTGTTCTCGTTTTTTCGTGTTCTGCTGACCCGATTGCCAAGAGTATATACCAACTAGCTCAACTAAAACCAGTAACTTCGTCGACCACGGCTTAAACTACAACAGTCATCAAAGTTTCGTATGTCTTGGAGCTGGGCTGTCACAAACACAGTTAAACTTGTACAAATATTTTAAAAAAGAAGCAAAAAGAAAAATATGTTCTCCTGCTCCTTGGAGGGCTATGCAAATGAAACTGCGCCAACAGCCAAGGCACCTCTCACTGCCGCAAACAGGTATACATTGCCATGTTTAAAATGTTTCCGCTTATACCTCAAAGTTTTACACTTACGTCCATTTGTTCGATTCATACGCGACGGCAGACGTTATTGGCAAAGTTTCGTAGCGGATTCTCGGGCGCCGTTATCAGGTCTACGGAGTTGGAAAATTCGAAAGCTCTCAGGAATTGTTATAAACCTAGAGCGTCTACATTTTTCGCAAAGTACTTGGCAGAGCCAATGGACTCGTAGCTCTCAAGTTCAGAGCAGCGCTTCTGGTGAGCAAAATACAATATTTGTTGGCAGCGTTTCGAACGTGCGTCACTACGCTTCCCCACTACAGTTTTGGGGGCGCTTCTCTAGCTATCATCATCATCGTTTGTGACGTCACGGGTAGGACAGACTGAACAAACCGCGCATAACTTGGATCCCCGGTTCGTCAGCTCGCTTCATGCGCTGTTTGGGTAACGCGCGGCAATGCTTAGCGCGGCAATGCTTAAGCGCGGCAATGCTGAAGCTTAAAACCATGGCACGCATAGTCGTGCTAAGAAACACTTTTGGCGCTGAGATGTCAAAGCGCTGGGATTGTGGTGTGCTGTTCTTTATCCCAGTACAAAAAGCTGGATAATGAAAATAGAATGTCCAGCGCTTTACCCCACAGTGCGTCTACCACGGCGAATAGGGTGCATTTTTATTATGATTTGCAAAAAATAAAACGGAAAAAGGAATATCTCATCAAATTGAAAAATAGTAAAGCGAAATTCGAGAACCTTTCGTGTGTGTAGTAAACACTACAGTGAAAGCGACCCAGTGTATCCTATTGGTTCCAATGTGTTCTGTGAGTTCTGGTCTCTTATTAGTTCCAAGTTGATTCCTTTTGAATTTTGTACACCAGTAAACGAACATTTCCTCAAAATAACTGGCAGAAAGAAGCGGTCGCGGGCTTCCGGAGTCGTTTCAACTAAATTCCTGATTATTCACCCGGTCGACGCGAAACTTGCGAGGTCCCCCTCTCGGTCGAGGTTTGTTAAATCTTGTAAATCAATGAAACTTCAGCGTCCCAAAAAATAAGGTATACATCTGCTATGAATTACTACCGTTTGACTGCTTAATTTTGCGGATCCAAATGCGCAAAATGCGTAATTCGCTTCTCAGCGAGCGATTTTAAATTTGTAAAACTTCTTTGTAAAATATGAATCGAACAAATATTTAAATGCCTGAATTTGCCGGGCCATATCCGGCAACTTAAGAATTTATGAAAATTTCTTCCTTTCTTTCGAACAGGAGTCGAAATGTGACAAACTTCTTTGCCACGTATTCGATGCGGAAGGAGCTAAGCGTCAGTTGCTGACGAGCATTTTCTCGTCAGCAACTGTCGAATCACATTTGGATAGAAGCGTCGGTATCGGCAAGCTCAATGTAGCTAAAACAAGTGTGCGGCGCTTTGCAACGCAACTGTACCCGCTTGCATAGTTAAAAAGACAGCACGTCACTTTACCCTGGTGAATGCAAAACCTTTTTCGATACAGCAGCCTCTACAGATACAAAAAGCAAGAACCAGAGAAGCTGTGAATAGCCCTGACGCACGCCGCGCAGGCTGTAATGTGAAGCTCCAGGCTTGTTTTTAAGCATTTTAAAGTTTTTTTTAATAAAAAAGCAACTTTGAGGCGCTGTTTTTAAGTAGTAGCAAAAGAACTCACACAAACGTCATTTACGTTTCTTTGACAAATAAGCCGTTTTGAATCAGCATAGATGCGAATTAACACAGCCACTCTATGGTGCCTGGAACGGGTCTCCGACTGGTGTGTTTACAGCGTCCAAAAAAGTGGTCCCTCAATTTCCGCCTGATGACGTCTTAGAATCGTCACGCTGTCGCCGGTCGCGATCCTGGCGGCGTCCCAGCAGCGGTAGTGGAAGTGGCACACGCCTGGTCTGCTGCAGGTCGCTCTCCAGTATGACAGTGCACGGAACCTTCGGCAGCCAGAAGTTGGGACGCCGTGACGTCAGCGACACTCACGTTTGCTCGTGCTCTTCGCTAGCATATCTATGACCAACCGCCAGGATCGCGACAAGCAACAACGTGACACTTCGGCTTCTGCGCGGCTTCTGCGACGTCATTCGTTGCCGCTTCGCGGGACCACTTTTAATGAATGGGCAGCGTAGGTACGCTAAGCACAACGGTCGGAAACGCGCTTCCAGGCAGTATAATTACATGGTCGCGTCGTGCGAATGCGCTCGCGCCCCCTGCCCGAGAGCCACGGGACTATTGCTGCAGTCATTCACTATAGTGGCCAAATCTGTGTCCGTGGCTGCTGAAAGCATGCTGACCCATAGCCTCCTCTATACGGAGAAAGCCTGGCACATCGACGGCGGAGCCATAGGGCGCGCGGCCGCTGAAAAAAGGAGAGGAGGAGCGCGCGAAGCGGTGACAAATATGGTAGCGCAGAGCAGAAAGGGCAGAGATAGTCCGCGAGCGCTTGGGTAATGAGCGGCCGCTCCCCGAACCACGTTTGTTTTTGTGTTTTCGTCACCGTCGTTTTCGTACTCCGGGAGAAACGGCTGCGGCGACGGCGGCGATTCGAAAGGGCGCTGGCAACAATGCACGATGCCGGCGGCGTTGGCGGCGTCGGCAGAGTTGTCGGTGTGCCAGCGGAGTGCGCCGTCGTCGGACCATCGTGTCGTGCCGCGGAAGAACCAAACAGTTTTGACTGAGTAGTTTCGACGCCCAGGTGCCGAGGACCGTCATTTCAGTGGGAGTCTCCGATTAGCCACATTTTGAACGTCGCGTGTATGAGCTTCAACTGGACTACAGGCGCAACAATGTAAACAGTTCGTAAAGTAGTAGTGAAAATGTTTATTGTGGACGCTGCTACCGCTCGAGCCTCCGTTGAGTAAGCGACGAAGAATGATAAGGTATGCTAATTACAAAAGTGAACACGTAAATGACAGGTGCAGACATCTACACTGTGTGCATGTCTGTCCGTGTCCACGTTTTATTTTTTCGTCCTTAGCACTAAAACGCGAGTTGCTGTCGTTTCTCACGGAAGCTAAAGTTGCGTATTATATTACTTGGTTTCACCTTATGTGCGAGCTAAACCAAAGCTAGAAGCGCGAGCCCAGCGCTTTTTGCGTTACTGCATCGCACACACGCTCGAGCAAAGCAGCAATGCACAAAGCGTCGATCTCGCGCTTCTATATTTGTTTAGTCCTATGTGGGAGCGAAGGCGAAGCTATAAGCATGAGAGGATAGCCCGAGGAAAAGCATTAACTGGATAAGCGCGCTTGCAAAGCAGCGAACGTATGAGTGCTCGGCTCGCACGCCTAGCACTGCCTTCGCTCGCACGTAAGATCAAACGAAGTATATCTTTGACTTCGTTCAAACCTAAGGTGAAACGAAGTATATGTCCCATGAATCGCCGAACGCTCCAAGCACCAGATACCGACCTTTCCGGGCAGTTCGTCGGCACAACCTCCAACGCAAACGAAAGCGGCGACCGGGACCGCTGCGGAGAGGCGGAGATGCGGACGCAGGGCCACGGCGAAGGGGAAGGGTTGACGTTGACTTTCTCTTCTCCGCGATTCCGAAAAAAAAAAAAGAAAAAAAAAAAGAATGTTTCTGCGTTTGGCCGCTCGCTCTTGTGTGGCGCTAGCGGTCTAGCTTCCCTCCGCTCTTGATTCCCCGCCCCTCCTCTCCTACTTTCGGCGGCCACTTTTTTTCGCGACGTGCCAGGCTTTCTCCGTATAGAGGAGGCTATGGCTGACCGCGAGCTTCCGCGTTTTTTTTTTCAGCGTTAATTGGGAACCGTAAAAAATTGCCGGTATTTAACAGGTTATTAATGTGATCTCGTTCTGAGCATGCGCTCTAAACATCGGCCACAAATATGGCGTCCTGGGAATACCCCCTACTCTCAAGCGCTATTAGGGCGTAAAAGAAATCGTATAAATCGATCGAGGAGCGGAGTGTATTGACACTTTTTTAACGAAGGTGTCTTTTGGTGGTGTACTTACTATCCTCAAATTTTATGTGTGCAAACATACAAATATTAAAGAGAAGCTATGGAGGTTCTTGAAAAAATGAGTTAAAAGTGAATTCTCCTGTATTTTTGCCCCGTAAATCCGAATACCCAAACCATTCGTCGCGCAAGTACTGTTAAACGTGAGAAAATGTGAAAGACAGTTGCTGTACGTGACGTCATCGACGGATCTTTTGGCTGCCCAAGGCTAGGGAGAAAGGGCCTCTGACACGCCAAAAAAATATTTTTTTTTCATGCTAGACGTTGAAATGGCATATCAGGACATCACAACAAATTGTTTCACCATAGAGTTGCGTAGTTTTTTTATAAAAAATAGAAATATGAGGTTCAATTCAAAGTTCCCGCCGTGCACTGTGACGTAACAGTGTACCGCAAGGTGTCGGGCGGTCAGAAGGGAGGCATCGACCTACGTCACTAAAAGTGAGCTCACCGGAAGTCACGTGAGTTTCACTCCTCGTGCTCTCCGCGACCGTGCCTAAGATTTTTTTTATTTTCTTATTCTGCTTTTCGTATGAGCGATCGTAGAAAACGAAGTTTCAGTTCCACTAGCTCTTTACCGCTGCACCGTTGGTTAGTTTGCGTCAGGGCCGTACCCAGAAAAAAATTTCGGGGGGGGTTTTCGGGGACAACGGCGGCCATTTTGAAAATGTCTATTGTCTTATTTTCGCCTATGAATGATGTGCATCAGTGGCATATAATGGAGAGTCATAGCAAACCGGAGAACCGGTCCCGGTTTGGTACCCGGTAGCCGACCGGCGCCACTGCGCGTGCGCAGAGGTGGAGATTAAAATCGGCTGGCTGCAAATGCACCGACCATGTACCACGCACTATACTATAAAATATTTTTCGGGGGGTCAGAACCCCCTAACCCCCCCCCCCTGGTTACGGCCCTGGTTTGCGTGCTGTAAAATTTGAGGACGAAGAGTCAGTGGATCGACGTGATGGAGGTCAATGATGAAAGCGTTGCGAGTACAAGCTAATGAATACGAAGTGCATGCCGTCAGTCCGAACATGCCGTCAGCTATACTGGGCGCAAAACAGGCTATCAAGTTTTGAAAAAAAATTTTTCAGAACGCTCGCAGAAATTAGGATTGCTAGCATACGAAACGCTCGATCGCATTGCTGAAGGTTCAGACACCGAGGTCGTTGAATCATCGGATAGTCTTTAGGCTAAAGATGCCTGCCATCTAAAGAATACGAACTGATTTGTGTACAAAGTACAAGTAAACGTCGAGCACAAAGTATGTATTTTGTCTAGAACGTGAGTAGAACTTGTTTACTAGGTGCACATGCGGCCGATGTATGTCTCTCGGAAATGCATGCTGTGTGATCTCTTCTTCAGTTGCTGAAATACCGGGACAGTCCCTCACACAGCACCTTCTAGGCATCATAGTTGATCACGTCAATTCACTGACTCCGCTTCTTCTACCTTTACAGCAACATTAAGCGATGAAAGGCAAATAAAAGAAACCTTGTCTGCTTCGATCGCTCGTGGAAATGCGGAAAATAACAAAAATATTAAAAAAAATATTACACGCGCTCGCGGTAAGCACGAGGAGGGATACAACTCACGTGACTTCCGGCGATGCCTACCTTCTGACCGCCCCGACACCTTGCGGTACACTGTTACGTCACAGAGCACGGCGGGAACTTTGAATTTGGCCTCGTATTTCTATTTTTTATAAAAAAACTACGCAACTCTATAGTGAAACAATTTTTTTTTGTGATGTCCTGATATGCCATTTCAACGCCTAGCATGAAAAAAAAATTTTTTTTTGGCGTGTCAGAGGTTTTTTAAGTTCTATCTTGAAATTGCTCTGATGGCTATCTGGAGCGTCGTATTGAAACATAATTGTGATATTTGTTATTCTAAAGGCCAAATGAACGCAATACAAGGTTTTTTTCTCAAATGCAGAAGTGCTTCATCTTCCCTTTAAACAATTTTTTTATGCACACGGAGGAAAACGGCAAAACCTTTCTGGTTAAGACTGATACTTACAAACGGCCCAACATAGAGAAAAAAAAGTGAAAAGGTTTATTAGAGGAATGCTTGGAAGCAAATCCAGCAGATCCGGGTGAGTGTGGCGCCATCTGGGAGTAGCAGCGTCGACCATAAAGTTTCCTGCCTCTACATGGGGGAGAAACGAATTATTCTACTCTTAATTCTCTCCCCCCCCCCCCCATAAACCTACATTTATAAAATTTGATAAATGGACCACCTTAAACCATTTGTGAAAAGCTTAAATTCACCCCGCTCATTAGTTTATTTACACGATTTTTGTTTTTACGCCTGTATTGCGCTTGATAACATTACTATAGAGTGTATAACCTTTCTCATTACAGATCTGTACTCCATTACCGACTCGGCAAGAAGCCAAGACGACACTTTCCAGGGACGACGAACGCGGCGAATTCCCTCTGTTCGAGAAGATGCAAGTCCAGCGCAAACGTTCCTGCGAAGAGTGCCGCCGCCCTCCTTCCGAGACGGCCGTGTCCTCCACCACGTACCGCTACATCCAGCTACCCCCGGGAGAGGCCATCGAGTTCAAGCGCAGTCCCATCAGCCACGTTTACGTGGACAAAATGGGCACTCGCGGCGAAGCAGCGGAGAGCAGGTCTCCGAGCAACAACGCACGGCACAGGGTCGGCACCCCGATTCAGAGGTCAAACCGGATGACTTGAGCGCGGACGGTAAGGCCATATCTGACAGTTGAGTACATCCTGCATGGGCATAAACTAGGGGAGAGGTGGCGTTCCCACGGGCTGGCTCACGCTTCCCTCGCCTTCCTCGGTTTCTGCCCGAATAGAACAAGGGTCTTCAAGCGTTTTGCCATAGCCTCCTATATACTGACAAAGTCTGGCAGATTGCCACGAGAAGCGGCCGCCGAAATGGGAAAGGTGACGTGGCAGACAACGAATGAGAGGAGAGCCACGTGACTGGCGTCCCGCTGCGGCGAGACGCCGAAACACTATTCTCCCGAGCGGTCAAGTGTATTTCGTGTCCTCGCCGCTGCAAAAGCTGTGCGCTGACATCCAGGTTCCCCGAGCAACGGCTCTTTGATGCTCTTTGCTACCAGATCGTCGCGCTCTAAATCTGCGACCGGGCATTCTATGGCTCCGTCTTCGAACCGCCAGGCTTTGGGAGCATAGAGGAGGCTATGGTTTTGCCTAAGGGTCTGGATCGGGAGTATATCGCTGTGTCGAGGGCCATAAAATAAATAAGACAATATAAAACAGAAAATACAAAATAAATAAATAAACCCAAATAAACATATACAAACAAAAATTTATATTAGAGTGAACATTTTGGAGTGTACAAGCCGAATGAATATATGTATTTTATTTTAAAATTCAATATTTTGCCAATTGGGACATTAAAAATAATTCGGGCCTATAGAAGTTACCAGGGATAAATGAAAGCGCGCAGGAACTTCGCCATAATCACACAAAGCAAAAGACTTATGAGAATGGTAGACCGGATTGTGACATTATGGAATAGTTATTTATGGCACAGCAGGACACTAAATACGATATACGCGAGAACGAAAATGAATTGTAATATAGCGGCACAGGCATGAAACAAGGTACTATGAATGGTTATGTTGGTGACGACAATATTATGGCGACAGAACCCGCCTTTTTTATGCATATTTTTTTTCTGGTATCTTCGTTTGCCCTTTTGGTGCGCGCCGCGGCGCCGTTTTTTTCACGCGCGCTTATGTGTGCCCTAGCGTAGCAGCGGCGGAACGCGGGCTGGAACGCCTCCGCGGACCGTGAGCTTCCTGTTTACAAGGGAGCTCACGTTTGCCCTCACCAGCTGTCGGCATTGCGCTTGCGCAGAAACCGGGAGAAGTGATGCGTCTGCGCATGCGCAATACCGACAGCAGCGCCACCGCAGTGACGTGACGTCAGAGGGTTGAGTTGGTGTATCCACGAACTCAACTGTGTCACGTCACGGCGTAATGGTAGCGCGCCGAGCGCACTTCCGGTCTGGAGCTGAGGGCGGAAGTCACCATGCGGGACGTGCATTCCTGTGTTGTTTGGAAAGAAACCGGACATAAACCTGCCTTCTCGGGAAAACGCCGCGACTGGGGCTGTATTAAAAGAGTCGAGAAAGGTTTGAAGGTCGGTTTTCATGTGCTCGGTTCGTCCGAGAACGTGGATGTGTGCCGTGAAAGGGAAAACCAGACGCCGTCGGACCACGATTGCTTGGGCGAGGAGCACTTTGGGTTGAATTCACGGATACTTGAGGTCGTCAGATGTATTTGTTTTGTTCCAATCTGAACGCGGGAAAAGCTTCAAGTTGTACGTACCGCCTGGGGACTATACGTTCAGTGCGTCTTCAAGTTCAAACGGCCGCCTGATCGCTCGAACTGTCGTCTGCTTTTCGAAACGTTTCTGCTTGTCGTCTGCTCTTTCAGACGACACCGACCCGTAGACAAAACGTTGGCCCGGTAATTGCGATAAGAAGTAAGTGCAGGCCTTAAAATACGTTTAAGTTTGAAGGTTGGTTGGGCCCGGTAAGCAGGCTCGGTGCAAACAGTAGATACAAGGAGATATTGATCACTGTTACCAGTGGCCATCATCGACTTGTTATGCATAATTCACTTAGTCGGATTCTGCTTGCGATTTTCAGTATCGACGTCGACCATCTCAGCTACGGTTCACGCTTTTGCAGCCCGAGCGATGTCGCGACTGAAAATGCGAGCGGAATCTCCTCATGCGAATCAAACTTTAGCGTCTATTCTGCAGCGTCCGCGCGGAATGAATCGCCACATGCCACATTATTCACGCAAAGTTTTGCGGTGTAACGAGTCTTGGTAATTACGCTAAGGCCGCTCAAGTAGTCAGACATTGCCAGGAAGACGTAGAATGAACAATTCGTACGCGGAAAAGGGCAGGGGGACTCACACCGACGCTGACAACTTCGCATTTCAATGGTTTGTTTATGAGCGATGGCGTGCTTCTTGCCCCCACTCCATGACGCATGCGCGTCGTCCGTGGCGTTGACTAGGGGCGCTCCGTTTTGTTTTTTAAACATGAGTTGGTCTATAGACCGTTTTACTGAAAGAGGGCAAGAGAAAAAGAGGAAAGGGCTACCGGCGCTTTCCTCCTTGCTGGGTAGTTAGGAACGAGCGGAAGACCCGGATGAACGCCTTGGACGCGTGTGTTGCTCCAAGTTCGCTTGTTTTCTTCGCAGTTTCCTCTAATTTCTTTACTTCCAGATTTAATTAGAGCTAGCGGATTCAATGACGACAATCCCCTGATCATCGGGACACTATTGTTCGATAATAGGCTGCACGAATAACAATCGAAAGCGCAGAATATTATCGGAGGACATCTGTATCGCGCACGGGATCCGACAAGGGAACTGCGGCTGCAATGTCTTCAAACTCCATCGCTTTCCAAATGACCAAAACCTCCGGCGGCAGTGGGTTGCGTTCGTAAACAGAAAATACTTTTCCTCGACGCCATCCTCTCGAGTGTGCTCGGAACATTTCGTGAATAGAGCGCGCACCGAACTTAACGCTGTACCGTCGATGAACATGACCTACGCTCGCAAGGTGGGTGCAAGTGTTCTCGTAAAAATCGCTGTTTCAGCTTGTAACTTTTCGTAACTTAATTTATCTTAATGCTGATATCTTGCAGTGGTGACATTGACATCGATTTTATCATCTACAACGCTCATAGCTGAAGGCTCATTTCCGCCGCCGGGTGTGGCTGGAAATTGTCGAAAAGTTAGTTCTATCGGTTTTCCTTAATCGCGATCTTCTGCGCGATATCAGAGAGCCGTAAACTTACGTTGACCGTCACAACGCGACTGCGTTCTTCTTATTTTGCAAATTAGTACATAACGTAGCTGAAGAAGAAAACTTCAATTTCTATTGCTGAAACATGCTCATGCATCGATTTCGAATCGTTGAATCATTGATCGACTTGCTCCGGCAATGGGCCCATCTCGACTTCGCTGTTTTCAGTTCTAGACAAAGGACACACTCGTCGACACGGGATCCTCAATTAAAACTTTGATAAACATCTGCAAGCCGGAGGAGCTGCCTTCGATCGTTCCCTGCAATGCTCTTATTTCGCGCGTCCTTGTTCACATTATATTTCATTGTTGTGGACGACACGAAACGCCAAAAATATTCTCGGTGTACTGCATCTAAAACGACATAAAATTCGAATCGCTGTAAACTGATACAATATTTTGAGTACTCACCTCCGATTTCTATCGGTGGCGCGTTCAGTGCCGCTCTTCTCAGGCATCGCCGCACTGGCGGATGCCATAATGCAGGGCAAGAAACGTTCCCAAATGAGTTGAAAAACGCCATCCGCGGCACACAAGAACACAAGACGCGCCCCAAGTCGGATACCCAGCACTTAGGAGCACCCAACCAGAGCACCCAACGCGGGAGCGGCGCCCCGAAGAGCACTTTCGCCAGCGTTTCTAACCACTCAGCATGGCCGCGGAACCTGACGCTCGCTAGATGGCGCTACAGTATTCAAAATGGCGCTACCCACGCAACCTGAAGAGGAGGGGATGGGCGCGCGCGGGGACGTCGGAGTGCCGAGCACTGGTTGGAAGGATTAGTGGGTAGACGCGAAGGCTTACTGACACTGTCTCTACCACTGTTTTCCTCCAATCAGAGCGAACAAGAGCGTCGTTTGTGTAGCCGCGCAGTGCCTCGCGTTGAACGCCGGACGCCGGCATTCAGAGCTCGAACACCGAACAATGACGCTTTCAGTACAAACGCGTTATATGTTAAGGCGTCATGAAAAGGAAGGGGCACCGACCGCCAGCGCCTTTTTCTTTTCCTCAATAAAGCGTTTATTTTTTCTTCAAGAAGTTTCATTGCGCATGCGAAGGCTTCCTCACGCAGCGGCGGAAGCCCGAACTGCGGTTGGCGTCGGTAAGGGAGAATTGCGGCGACCTCCACGCAGCTCCTGCCTCCTCCTGCAACGGCCGGAGAAGGCTGAGAATTAAAGCACCAGTATCTGGAAAAAGTGGCGCATTCTCTTCCCTCCTCCTGCGAAAAAAATGAAACCCTCTTGTTACCCGACCTCTAACTTCCGGTTTGCGACAGAGGCGCCCTCTGGATGTTTTTAAGATTCTTGACGTCTCGGGTAGCTGGAGCGGCGCGATGCCGGTCGTGTGGACTTTTCTCGTCATATAAGTGTCGCAACGACCCCGTTTAGAGCCTCCATTCGCATCCCACCGTCCTGAAGCCATCCTATACTCCGTTTCACCTTATGTTGTACCGCAGCGAAGGCTATGAGCGCGAGCTCATAGCGTTGGCAGCTGCCCTTGGTGCACGAGAGCTTGTGCCGCCGAGGTGTGCCATAGAGCAAGGGGCTCGCGCATCTAGCCTTTCCTGCGGTACAACACAAGGTGAAACAAAGTATAGATCTTTTCGTCCAACCGTGGATTTCAAAAGTGCTTTGGGTAATCGCCCCAAGCATCCCTACCGAGTTGCCTTATCGGTCAGTGTCTCGTGGGGTATACCTGTCCGCCCCTTCGGCTTCACAGAAATCGCAAATCGTTTTTATTCATCATACCAAAGCGCCAAACCAATATTATATTCTCCACGATTTCAAATGATTCAGTATTTATTTTTAGTATGTGGAGAGAAAGCATACTCGTGCTTGTCGCTCTGGCTTCACTCGCACTTAGGTTTAATCGGGGTATAAATACATCCACATGATCGTGTACACAGCCGCGAGAGCGTTGCAAGCTTATGAAGTTTGTGCGAAACAAAGGATGGTACGCAAGCACGTACGCCACACTTGACGAGGAAGGCTACTCGGCACCTCCGCACGCACCCGTAAGTGGGAGCGACGTGGATGCGCCAAGCACGAGCAGGAGCAGGTCGTTTTGAACGACGTCCGTGCATGACAAGTCGGTAGTGTTGTGGTCGATGTTACATCGCTGGCGCTTACGGATCGATGGAGTGCATTACTCGCTCTAAGCAGCTGTCCTTTTGCATTCTTGTGAGCTTCATACAGAGCAATTGCAACAGACTATACAGAAGTTTTCTTACCTAAGTAAGCTGCCTAAGTAGAAAGAGTGTTTTTATACTTTCTTCCAATTTACCTAAAAGATGGCTTTGCAATTTGCACGCTATCGGTCGATACGTTTTAATTTGGTCAGTCAAAAATTTAACGAAACTACCGCTTTATATATTTTCATCGTAGTGCTCGAACGTCATCTCATCTTTTCTTTATAGATTCTTGCTTCATCGAGCCCCGACCGAATATAAGCTGACGTTCTTCATCAGCTGATGCAATTAATAAAATTGGCTTGGAGATGTATCGATTTCATGGCGCAGACATGTGTTGCACCTTTTTCAGGATACAGATATTAAAAGAGTGAACAAGGAACAGGGATAAAGAAAGAAAGGAAAACACACACACAGACACGCACGCTCACCCAGACAAGGGCTTGCGCGGTGTATGTTCTTAATTTTTTTTATGGTTCTCATCTTATTGTGTTCTTTTCGTAACAATATAAATGAGTAATTTAGGTCAGCGTGCAACCGTCAGTTCGGCTTTCCATGAAACACGAGCCCGTAGGACGTTCATTGCGTTAAAGCGCTCGCTTGAACGCGAAATCGGGGCGCTTTTTGTTACATTTTATTGTAGAAGACCTGTTTTAATCTATTCCCCTTGAGGCCATATTTGTTTCGGTGCATAAATTGGGGAAAACAAAAGAGGCGGGATTGGCTTTCAGAATTTTCGCGACGTATTTGGTGATGGGGTTTTGGAGCTGTTCAACTTTTATCTGGAATCGACTTTCATTTTCTATGATGGCAGGCTCCACGTGCAAAAAGAAGGGATCTGTAATAGGTCAAGTGTGGCGCACGTGGTTTGCGACATTGTCTTGGCTAAGTGGGACTTGGCCATCCGCGACAACGTGGATGGTGTGCGTGTATGGGCTACGTCTTTAAATACGTGGGCGATCACTTGGTTGTAGTTTTGAGGGTCTTTCGGACGACAGTACTGTCACGGAAAGTTTGGATGTTTTTGGATGGTGCTCTGAATGGCTTAGATTCACTCCCGAAATCCGGGATGGATGTTTTGTACTGTGTTTGGACATCAGGTTGGAATATGCGAGTAGTCAAGTCTGTTGGCCATATATAACCCGCGTTTGAAGAAGGGTTTCCTACCCCGGCTGGCACCTCACACTCGAAACTAGTTAAAGGCCGATGACCAGTTCGCGCTTTCCACTTTTCCCTCGCTTTTTCCTCCCCCCCCTTCTACACTGTCCACCGTTTCCTGCCTCAGCATGAGGGAGGAGGATCTTCTGCCTTGCAGAATCTTGAGTCTTGTCGTCGGCCTTTAAGAGGGGTATTGCTTCGTCTGCAAAGCGGTCTTGGAGACAGTGGTGCGGAAGGGGCATCCCCATTCCATTCCAATTATGTTCCGGGGAATCAGAGTTTCCGACAATTCCATTCCTTTCAACTCCTCAAAATGGAGGCACTGGTCCTAGTTCCTCCCCTGGAATGACTGAACTCCACATTCCACTCCTCTAATTCCCAAACGTGAAAAAATTGCCATAACAGCCACATTGTGTTACTGAAAAAACAAAACAAAAACAAAAGCATAAAGCTTCTGCGTTATCAAACGCGGAGGTGACTGCAAAAGTATCCTAAAGCTTCCTCAAAGCACTCATTCTACTAAGCCGAAAGGTGGTCACACAAAGTGCTTCGTGGCAACCACTTGTCACTGCAGACATCGATCGCACGATCAAGCGTAAAAGGCTTGCGAGTCCCAACAAACTCCAAAAATAAAACCACCCATTTTCTTCGCAAACGGACCGGGTATACACCTACACAGATACATGGTTAGCGTGTTGTTTGTTTGATAAGGCCTTAGAAATGTCTAGTTGGTGGTGGCGCAAGGAGAAGCTATCGTGTTCTCTGTTTCGAATTCTCCGGAACGGCACCGGTAGTGCGCTGTTAGAAGGAAAGCCGCGTAAACCTTCCCCGAACCCCCATGCACTGCGGCAAGAACAGACCGCTGACAAAGTGCAGTCGGTATATGACGCCAGCACAAGGGACTGTACCGCCATATTGTGGAACCTGCCTTTAAATGTAAACTTTTACTTTTGCTGTATGTTCAATCAAATTTTTTACTTGTGTTCCACGCAAATACTAGAAGATCTAGGTACACGTAGCAAAGCGCATTGGATAGACTACAGTTCACACAGAAAGAATAAAAACAGTGCAAAGAGACGAGGGACAGACACTCACAGTGTTTTCAACGAGCAAGGACATTTATATGATGCCCATCACACTGCGAAAAACCACTTTGGCCACAGAGAAATTGAGGGAGAACGAAACTACACTCGAAAATATAAAAATAAAGATAACTCAAATTAACTTCCTGAAAAGGAAGAGGAAGAAGAAAATTGGAGGAGACTTTTTCTATGAAATACGAAAAGCTTCCTTCAATTTTGTTTAGTCAAAACTGAGCCACTGACGCCACCGTCGCGAATATTTAATTGACTTCGGGCCGCCAGCCGCAAGAAGGTGCGGCTAACATCTTTGTACGACGAACCGTTTTCAATGAACTGGTAACCGCCACATGAGATTGCGGTTCTGTTTTGGTTCGGGTTCAATATCCAATGTTTGATTTCCGTTACAGTCTTGTTCCGGTTCAGTTGAAAATAACGGTTTTGCTCCGGTGTTCGGTTCGGGTTCAGTTCGAAACCCTGGTTAAAAGCTGCATGCTAAGCGCGCATGATTACAACAGCCGCTTTGTCGCGTCTCGCGGCGCCAGGAACGACACCTTGTCCGCCTACCGTTTGGTTGCTTCATTGAAGGCGCGCCGTTTTCGTCCTCGAAGGAACAGAAGCCAGTGAGACAATGAATCCGTCACTCACCTCGAGTGCAATCATGCTGTCTCAAGAGCCACTTACCACGCGCGCAATCAGCCCGTGGGCCCTATATGAATTCGACACAACTCGCATAAGAACCGAGCCCATTCTGTTCCCACTTAATTCCGGTAAAAGGCATCTAATCCCATTCCATTCCTCCCAGCGCTGCCGTCATTCCTTTCCCATCCCATTCCGGGGTCGCGAAATGGCGGAATGATTCCAGAATCATTCCAACTCCGGAGTGGCAACTCCGCTACACTGCTTTGAGAAGTCGTGCCAACATGCAATGCATGACAGTTTCGGCAGGCAGGTGGAGCGACTAGTCGCGGCCGCGCACCCAACATCAAAGCTCTTGCCTGTGGCGGAGAACATAGAAAGAACAACTCTGGTAAATGTTTTGGGAAATTTAAGATTACGAAGGTTCTTAGCTCAGTCAGTGTCTCTGAATTATCAGGTATAATATTTTTCTCGATATTGTGTGCAGTTTTATAAACATCACGGCTAAAAGTTTGATTTCGGTCGTCTACGGCAAAACCGAAACTATCTGCTCGAGGGGGATGGCACCGCTGATCATCAGCTGTACGGCCGCGTTCTGACGTCACCGTGGTGCTCCGGTACGTGGTACAACGAGCGGAATCAACTGCAGCACCATTGCGACGTGACGTCACGGGGGTGCTGCGCTACGCGTCACCCAGTGTTGCTTGACTAAAAGCTAACCCGCTTGCCGCCCGCTAAACAGCAGCTGGTCGCATCTTTAAAGTCGGTTTTGGTGGAGTACGCGGCTTTATTTTGGCATAATAATTCGGCTGCGGTCATATTTCATGCCAGTGAAGCAATACCGGCCATTTATTTTGGTTTCGTTTTCAACCGGAGTTGCTCTTTAAGAAGATAAAAACAAAAACAACAGTTTCAGAAAAAAAAAGCCTAGCAAGAGGCTTCTAGTCATTCCATACCTTCATAAAATACACCACAATCTAAGGAAAATAACGCAGAGATATATGATGTTTCGTGCACCGTACAAACTGACGTAAGTGTGCCCGAGAGTAGCCAACAAAGGTGGAACGAAGCGCATTCGTTCAGTAAAGCATAAGAACAAATACGGGGAGTGTGTGATAGGCGTTGTGTACAGGATTTCGCTGACGTGCGGCCAAGCTGGCAGATGTATCAGTGAGATAGCGTGAGCATGCTTGGTCTTTGCGGTCGACAGTGGCAAAAGGGAGGGGGGGAGGAGTAGCACTTGCATTTTTATTGTGCAGATTGGGGATGTCACCCCGACTACCGTCACGTCACGGTAGTCGGGAAGGGGCGGAGACCGAATGACTAGAGAAATGTTAGAGGCTTACACAATCAAAAGAAGGGACCGAGCACTGTGTAAGCCCAGCGCATCTGCATAGCAGGACATTACATTATTACATTTTCAATTGTATAATGTGCTCCCCAGTTTAGGATGTGTTCACCATATATAGCTTATTCGAAGTAATGTCCTTTTCGTGAACTGCTCATTTTGTTCATTTTTTCATTTTTTTTCTGGTAAAATTGATTTCTTTTAGAAGTGATGCCTAGAGACCTTGATCCCAAAGATTTTGTGCATTTTGTTATATCTCGTAATAGTGGCGTGACTGATGTTCTCTATGTCTGGTGTTGCTCCATATTTGTTCCAGGGTATTTTCATATTTGTTCCATAGTTGTTTTATATTTGTTCAATAGTTGTTCCTTATTTTGTAAACTGTATATATTGTGTTGCTGAACTGTAAGGGGGGGGGGGGGGGGGGCAGAGGCTCCGTCAGGCACCATGCCTTTATCTCTGTCCCCATACGCGGAAAAGATCCGCAAACAAATAAAGGAAAAAAATATTTGTTATCTAGACACGTGGGGATTGGTCATAAAGCTGTTGTTTGCTGTTGTTTATTTCAGTGTTTGTTTTTCCGTTAAAACTTCAGTTGAGAGTCAGCGCTTGTCTTTTGTACACCCGTCTACTTCGTATTCGTGTTTTTTGTGTTTTCTTTTGTGCGCTGTATCGATTTTATTATAGTCGGTGACAGTATAAGAGTTCAGGGAAACTCCTATATCTTCCTGCCTCAGCAGAGCGAATGCTGGAGAGGAGGCGATCTCATATCCAGCGTTCGCTCTGCTAAAGTGAACAGAGGTGGGAGGAGCTTCCTCTGAACTCTTAACCGCTTAAAGGGACACTGACAGGGTATTATGCTTGCCAAGGTTTTTATTTGCACATGACATATGAGAGCCCAACTATCCAGAACCCAATTTGCGGCTCAAAATTGGTTTTCTTTCCGCCCGAAAACCGCCGTTCGAGAACTGGCTGGTTTGAGTCGCACTCCCTCTCTTCTTCCTGCTACACGTGCCGTTTTTCTTTTATGGGTTAGACACAACCACGAAAGATAACCAAAGTCGTGGGTCATCGGAGGCACACACTCAATACTAAAAATAGACCAAAATAGGATACCCTTTTCATGTGGCTACTAAAAAACTGCAAATACGTTGATTGAAAAAAAAAGGAAAAATGTTGCAAAGCCACGTGATTTTCGGTAACTTTCTCCTTCTCTATATTTCTTCTTCCTCCCCAGTCCAGTTTCGGTGTCGGTTTCGAGCAGTTGCGTTTTTTGACTTGACTACAGCGTCACTATACGTGACGCTGTAGCAAAAATATTGATTGGATAGTCTTCTGACACCATAATAAATCGCCTGCCCCCCCCTCCTAAAAAAAAAGGTTTGGGGGTGGTTAGTGTCCCTTTAAGCTTCGCCTTTAATACCCTAGTTACAATATAACTCCTAACTGTCATTAAGCCAACGACAGTTGACTCAATCGCGATCGGCTGGAGTTACACGGCGGCGCCAACTGTCATCGAGCCCCTAACGATCATTGAGTTTAAGAGACCTGGCCTACCTCATTTATACTCTATTTCACCTTATGATGTACCGCAGGAAAGACTACAAGAGCGAGCTCCTTGCTCTAGGGCACATTAGAGCCACTAAATGAGCTACGCTTGGAGTATCGGCACTGCGTGTTCCTCATATTGTTGTGGGCGCCGCCATCTTGGTGCTTGCGCAGGGGAGACGCAACTGCCGATCGTCATTATTGAAAAGTGCGACTTCCTCAGCATTAGATTCGGTGTTAAGAAGCTCATGAAATATAGCTTTGCTCTGTCGCGAACTGCTTAAACGGTCGTAGAGGACGGAAAAGCGTTTCCTGTGATTTTAGATAGAGCTTCATATAACTGGCAACCATGATTTTAAGCCACAAGATGGTTAAGTATCGTTACTCTAAAGCGTAGCTTATTTAGTGGCACTAGGGCACATCTCGGCGGCAGAAGCTCTTGTGCATTAAAGGAGCGATGCAACAATTTTCGTACTTTGCGCAAATACCGCTTAGAACGGATCCCTGACATTAATGACCTATGACTATAGGGAGTATTCACTGGCGGCCATATCCGTGTGCGTGGTTGCTGAGCGCGTGCTGACGGCCAGCTTCCACAGTTCTTTTGCAACGTGCATACCACACCATCAAGACTGCCGGTCTTAGCAGGCTATTAATGTAAGCTCGTTCTGAGCATGCGCTCTAAACATTGACCTCAAATATGGTGTCCAGTAATGCCCCCTATACTTCGTTTCAGCTAGGGTCCAGACGCAGCCGATGCTACAAGCGCGAGCTCCGGGCTTCCAGCGTCCCTGCCAAGCACGCGCGCTCGTGCAGTACAGGCACTGTTCAGGGCCACACGCTCGTGCTTGTAGCATCGGCTGCGTCTGGACCCAAGCTGAAACGAAGTATAAAGCGTTCGTTTTTCACCACACGCAATAGAAGTCCCAGTAAAAAATCAGCAGAACCCATCCTTTGGGAATGATTATCTACGTTAATGCGAATAGCATCAAACGGTGCGGAGTTATGCGCGTTCGTCAGGTGGCCGGCACACTCTAGATACGCCAGCCCACTCTTGAGGCGATTCTAAATTTGTTGACACTTTCACAGCCCTGCGCACGATCTCCGCAGCCCAGCACGTGCGTTTGTGTCACTTAGGAAGGCGAGCAAAGCACGCGCCATACGCACAAACACTCAAAATGGTACCGACCAGACTTTCTGGCGTCTCAGCTAGTCTCAACCAACGGTACTCTAAACGGTTGTTTATATCTTTACCATAGGACGCGCTTTACAGCGCTGTCACAGCTACCGGTGCGCGCGTTCCATGCACGAGGCTCATTCCGCTCTCGTGAGGCTGAGCACAGCCGCTACATCGCCCTCTCCCGAGCGCGGGAGAGGGTGAGCTAGCGAGCCGTGCTCAGCATCACGAGGCGGAATGAGCCCTCGTGCATGGACGCGCGCGCACCGGTAGCTGATTGCGCTGTAAAGCGCGTCCTATGGTAAAGTATAAACAACCGTTTAGAGTGCGTTGAATGACTGCCTTCATAGCTCTGTAGTTAGCGCGTCTGCCTGCTGATCAAAGGGTCAACAGTTCGAATCCCAGCCGGCGCCGGTCTTTTTATTTATTTATCGACCCGCGGCGTAAGAGGTTAGATAGCCAGTAGATAGATAGATAGATAGATACATAGACGAAAAGTGCGTGAAGTATCCAATGAATGCTATTCGCATTAAAAATTAAATAAAACGAGCAACGTTCGCCCCCTCAACTCGCAGCCAGAACAAGCGGCCACGTGATCTGGAGCTGATTATATGCCGCCAATGTTGATCATAGCCACGCGCTGGGGTTGTCAAAGCACAGGACACGCGCTGAGTTCCAGACATCGTTTTGGCTCGGCTATTGTCGTCATTGCAGCGATTGGACCCGAATGCTTCTCGAGCTATGTAATTATCACGAGACAAAATCGAGTGCCCACGCAATGCTCGGGTCCAATCTATGAACCGCATTCAAATATCGTCATTGGGGCGTACTGCGATCCCCACGTTACGTCATCAAATTTTCCAAAGGAGGGATTGAATGAAAATGATCGCTTTGGTCCTTGAAATTTCACCGCAACAAAGGAGTTTCTTGGCCAGTGGCGTTGCGTGCGAGTAGCCGTGAGTCCCGCTATGTGCCAGTAAGCTCGTGTAAAGTGAAAAACATCCCAATTGAATATCGTTGCCACGCTCCTTTAAGGGCACCTGCAAACGCTATCGACACAGCGTGAGCTCGCGTTTCCAGCCTTCGCTGCGGTACAACATAAGGTGGAAACGGGGTACAATAGACCGATCTCACTATACTTCGTTTCAGCTTGGGTCCAGACGCAGCCGATGCTACAAGCACGAGTGTGTGGCCCCGAACAGTGCCTGTACTGCACGAGCGCGCGTGCTAGCAGGGACGCTGGAAGCCCGGAGCTCGCGCTTGTAGCATCGGCTGCGTCTGGACCCAAGCTGAAACGAAGTATATCAGTTTAACTACGCCACCGCTGCCGCAATGTATCGAGGTCTTTCTGCACGTGCGACAACCGTGCTGGAGCTCTGCGCGTGTGGATCTCGAGCAGCACGAGCCCTCTCATGTCCGGCCGTTTACCTCCCGTCAACGTTACTATACTTCGTTTCAGCTTGGGTCCAGACGCAGCCGATGCTACGAGCGCGAGCGTGTGGCCCTGAACAGTGCTGCATTGCACGAGCGCGCGTGCTTGGCAGGGACGCTGAAAGCCCGGAGCGCGCGCTTGTAGCATCGCCTGCGTCTGGACCCAAGCTGAAACGAAGTATAGAACTCTCAGTTGGGAAACTCACCGTTGAAACCTGGGCCGCTGGCGTCCACCAAGACCGAGCTAAATGCGACAACAGCGCCACTCTGTATCATTTGTCCTAACTGTGGTCGCCTTGAGCTTTTAGAAAGCATGTTATTACGTAAAACCTACCGGAAAAAACTCTTTTTGTGGAAACTTTTATTGGAGTTTAGTACAAAACGGAGGGCGCGTGTTGTTTTCTAAGATATTTAGTTCGCAAGGTTTTGCAGTATAATTAATATTGTTTTTATACAATCGTGCCTCAGCGGGGATTTCGGGTAGCGCGTCCTGAGTTAGGCGCATATTAACCACGGTAGAAATCCGCGGCGCGTCCGCTTGGGAGTCGGGGGCGGTACTCGAAGCCCCTTCCACAGTATCTGTTCTGGCCCCAAAATGGCCGATTACAACGAAATTGGAAGTCACGTGCAGTTCCTGGACTGGCCGCTGCGGGAGAAATGGCGGCGTTGGCATCGCCATTAGCTCGGTTCTCGTGGACGGATCGGTGCCACTTTTTCAGGGCAGTCTCTATGGCAGTTTCCCAACTGAGTGGTTCTAGTAACGTTGCCTCCCGTGAACTAAAGCTATGGCGGCGTCACGCATGCGCCGAACGCTTAGTGAGATCGGACTATTGATGTGGGTTCGCCCCAATGGAACTAAAAATGGCGGCGTCCGCCGCATCACCGCCCATGGCCAGCTGCAGCAAACACTTACTGTTGTGGATGATCGCGGCAGGTATCTAGGACGTATCGTAGCAGCAAATATGGTCGGTAGAGGTATGATTCGAGGCCAGAGCTGCCGCTAGAACAGTCACGGCACGTCGCGGAAACCAAAGCCTCGGCGAGGGCTGCCATTGTAACGTCGGTGCCGATAAGGTTTTCCTTGTCTCTCTTGCTTAAACTCGTGTGAAACGTTCTGAGCGCCGTTTTTAGAG
This sequence comes from Ixodes ricinus, assembly GCA_037355805.1. Lineage (NCBI taxonomy): Eukaryota > Metazoa > Arthropoda > Arachnida > Ixodida > Ixodidae > Ixodes > Ixodes ricinus. The sequence goes on along the minus strand of JAZHYW010013671.1, from coordinate 243,322 downwards.
CGCAGCTCTTAGTCGCCCGTTTCCGGGTTGAGTGGCGTCGCCGTCGGCGTCGGCGTAACCGCACGCGTTGCATTATGGTACGTCACAGTTTCCCCGCTAAATATAGCGGGGAAACTGAATTCGTGTTGAGGCCACGCTACTTCATTTCTCCGCGAAATTTAGCGCGGAAACTTAACCCGCTAGATTTAGCTGGGAAACGTAACCTGCTAAAATTAGCGGAGAAATTTTCGCTAAATTTAAAGGGGAAATTTGATCGAAAATTTTCCGCTAAATGGGAGGCGTGAGCGAGAGGAGAGAAAGAGAGAAGGGCACGGAGAGGGGGAAGAGGCATACCCCCCCTCCGTACCCGCCCCTCCTCCTCCCTCAAGAGCTGCGCTCCAATTTCGGGTTACAGAGATTTGTAAACGTCTTTAATTTTTTATTCTTAAAAACAACAACAAAAGTTTATTTTATTTTATGTTAAGAGTTTATAATCAATGAAAGGTATGCATATAATTCATTTGCATCGCTATTAAAAAAAAAGAAAAGAGAATAGGGAGTTTTCGTAGATCGCTTCCGCTGTCTCGCAACGCTCTCTGCAACCCGCTACGAAATCGAGGTTTCTTCAGTCAAGTCTCGCGGCGCGGAGGCGCAATTGCACTCTCTTCGTTGCGGGTATACCTTAGCGGAGGAGGAAAGCGGTTTACGAAAACTCCCTAACGTGACATCAGTTTATGCTTCGTTTCGGTTTTACCTTTGTCTCCTGACGTGCATCTCAAAAGGGGTTGTTAGGGCTCAATGTATAACCTGTAACACAGGACAACATAGCTCAATGACGATTGGGAGATGTCAACGATCGTTTGCTTAATGACAATTGAGAGCGCTTGTGTAACTACAGGGTATAAGAGTGGAATGCGATAGCGTTATCGAGCCCCGTTAGCAAGGCCTTTTCATATAAACCCGCGCTCGGTCCCAATGCGTGGAAGCGTCTTTGCGTGGTCTAGTCGGTAGCGTCACGTGTCACGTGACGTCACGTGTGACGTCACGAGGGTAACGTGTGACGTCACCGGATGCATGCCGGGATTTTTCCGGTCCCACGGACGCCGACGCCGGATTTTCTGTGACACGAGCTTGTAAACACAATTTCGTTAAACTTTTTATAACATAATATTCTAAGATGGGTTGGCCAAACCGCTGACTCTCTCAACTTGTGGCTCGCAGAACTTCGTGAAGTGGGTGCACCCTCACGAGAAGTCCCTTCACATCGCCGGTCCAGACATCACCCCTCCTGCCCGTACAAGCGTCTACTTCCATCGCCGAATTGCACCGACGTCGCAATTCGAGAAGCGGCACGCAAGGGGACATCGGAAACATCTGCAGCGAGTTGCGTTGTCACTCGCTTTGCGGCTACACGAGTTCTGGCTACCCTCGTTCCGAACGTTGAACGAACCTATAGCCTACTCTCTTTAATTAAATTGTGGTTTCTCTATCTGCGGCCCCTGTCGAAAGGCCGAGCGCTCAATTTGCCCAGTCTATAGACTACTAGTCTCTTCAGTGATGTGTCAGCGCCGGGTTACTCACATACGGCTACTCTCGAAGGCTTAATGCCTGATTCACATGGTGGAATTTTGATCGCCATTTTGCGATTGCGACGTCGTTTGTGTGGTAAGAAAGCACGGTGGAAGCCGCGGTGCTCAGCGTCGCAACCGCGAAATCGCCAGCAAAATCGCACCATGTGAAACAGGCTTCTGCCAATTGTTCACCCGTTTGCGTTTGAACGCGGTGCGTTCAGCTGCAGTCGGAGGCTGAAGAACGTTGCGGAGAGTGTCTGCGCAAAACTCGTACAAACAGTTGCGCAGAACCTTGCTAAGCAGAATCATAAATCACTAAATCAACTAATTTTAGAAGGATTTAAGGCAGGGGCACCGTTTTACGGCGTGCCGAATAAAAAAAAAAAAACTTCAAACTGAACGCGTTTCTAGGTTTTCTGTTCCTTATCGGTGTTCATCTTTGCGCCCGCGGTCCTGCTCCCTGGTGACCGAAGCGCGAAGTCACTCGCCTCGCCTCCCTCGTAGCATGAAGGGAAGTGTTGCGCGCAGAACCGTAGAACCGAGGCGCAGCTATACGACGCCGTTTGCTCGAAACCGCCAACCACCTGGGAGGAAAGATTGGGCTCTTCGAAGACAACAGAAGGGCGGACCGTATAGGCGGCGATCGGGGGAAGCTGGGGTGGCTGCATCTGGAAAACGCAGAGTCCCGGAGGAACAGACCGGCTCCACGGAAGACTGCAGTATGCGGACCGTTGCGAGGTTGGAATTCCCATCCGTCGCCGAGTCGGAACCCCCTGCGCTAAATGCGAATGAATTTCGTCGAGAATCAGCGTAGCGACAGAAGCGATTTCGGCACCACTTTTTGAAGTCGTCTTGTGGGCGTGGTTTAAGATGTTCGTGCTTTCAAAATTAAATTCAGTTTAATTTCGTCAATACAATTGTACAGTCGACGGAGGCGTGGGCAAGAAGCCAACACATGCTGGCTTGACGATGCCAATCCCCGTTTCCTCGGCAAACATACGATGCAAAAAAAAAACACAATCTATTTACAAAAGAACGATATAAAGTAAATTTCAAACTCACAGATATACAAAATCACTCATTGTTACAGTTTACACACGTCTCAATATGGGACACAAACATAATTTAGATTAAATGTATTGTTAGCTTTTCAACAGTGGTGTTGTCTCATAAATTATTTAGTAATGATGGGAGGTTATGCCTTGGCATCTGGGTTCCGCAGTTTGTTCTGCATTGTGGTATTTTCCAAGCGTCTGTATTACGAAAGGTATAAAAGTTTGAAATTCGCGTTAAATCAGCTATGTGGTCAATTAGGTGAATGGTAATGATTTCTGCTTGTTATGACTCTAAGACTTAAGGTGTAATCATAGAAATGGATATCTGGGATGAGATACAGTGCTTTAAAAAGAGGTTCTGCATGGCATGCATATGATACATTATTGATGTACCGAACTGCCTCTTTTTGAAGAACATGAAATTTGTTAATGTTAGTTACTGTTGTGGTTCCCCAAACGAGATGAGAATGGTTCAAATATGAAGCGAGCAGAGAGTTGTATAACAGTAATTTAATGGTTACTGGGAGATTGAAACGAAACTTGCTCAGAACACCCACAGCTCTAGAAAATCTTACAGATGATAGGTTCAACGTGGAAATCCCATGACATGTTTCCTTGAAAAAATACGCCTAAAGTTTTAGCACAATGAACTATTTAAATAAAATATTTTGGTCGAAAATGATAGATTAGTTCTTGAGTTTTAAAAAGCACTGATGTAGATTTAGATGTGTTAATTTGCACTGAATTTACGTTACAAAACGTGTACAGTGATTCCGAAGTGCGGTTTGCGACTTGAGCAAGCGTTTCGTTGTCAACTGCAGAAAACAACAACAGCAACTAGTATCATCGGCATAAATTATAAAGGTTGTGTCGTTACTAATTTTAGCGATATCATTGATGTAAATATTAAAAAGCACTGGGCCCAATATACTTCCCTGAGGAACACCGGCAGTTAGAGGTAGTGAGTTGGAACACTGGTTACTGATGACAGACTGTTGACAAAATCGTAAATATAAAGCTATCAGTTCGAGTGTTATACCACGGAATCCGTAGAAATCAAGTTTTTTTAGTAGAGTAATACGATTATTACAGCCACAAGCTTTGGAAAAGTCAAGAAAACCCTCAAAAGTAATACACTTTTCTTCAAATGATTTCAAGATTATTCAGTTTTGTGGTAGTAGAGCAAGTTTGGTCGATCGTCCCTTACGAAAACCTTATTGTGAAGGCGTAAGAATAAAAAAATTATTACAAAAAGAACTGATTCTGCTATGTATGATTTTTTTAAGAAACTTGAAAAACACCGGGTTAAATTAAAATGGGCCTGTAATTTCGATTGCTCATTATTTTCCACCTTGGAAAAGAACGACGACTTGTCATTGTTATTTTTAAAAGTTCGGAAATTTTCATACGGCAATTTGCATACAGTTCGGCAATTTGCATACGGGGAGGAAAGGTTCATGTGGAGATAAATTATATATGAGGATAATACAGGTGCTAATGTGCACCTGTATTATGTATTAAATTTTAAATGAGAATAATACAGGTGCTAGTATGCACCTGTATTACAAATTAACCAATATGCTTAATTTGTACATCGTGGATGTCACTACATTTACTGTTATGTATCGAATTAGATTTGTTAAAAACCTCGTGTTGGTCAGTCGGGTGAAAAAACGCACTATTTTCATGACGGGTTTCTAGTTACCTCGTGGACTATGGGTTGTGACTGGTGTGGGTAATGTTCGCGAAATAGTTGTTAAATGAGTTAGCAAGTTCTTCTCCGCGTAATATTGTGTCACCAATTTGCAATTTCATGATGGAATCGTTTCCAGATTATCCGTTTAAGAGTTGGTTAATTATTTTCCAAATTAGGTCTGCTCTTGACATTTTTTGTATGAAATATTGAGTGAAAATAGTTTTTCATTGCTTGCTTGATAATTTTAGTCAATTGGTTTCTATACCTCTTGAATTTTTTAAATCGTCAGTGTTCCTTGTAGTTCTAAATTTACGGTTTAGCTTTTTTTTACGTATCATTTTGTAACATTCTTTAGTCACTCACCGTTTATAAGTGCGTTTTTTTATTGGTGGACTGGTTTATACTGGAAGGTTTTGTTATATACCACTAAGAAGTATTAAAAACAGACATATTCTTCATAAGCGGAAAAGGGATTGTAAACAGGGTTCCAGTTTACGCCACTAATGTGGGACCTAAATACTTCAAGTGTGTGATAATTTAGGTTTTTGAACATACCTGTGTTTATGGTGGCGTTACCGTGATTGTCAATAGTGATGTTTTTTAACATGAATCACGGCAAGTGATCGCTACATGGACGGCAATGACCCCACCAAATGTATTGGATCAGCATTGGTCACGAAAAGATCAATAAGCTTGGTTGATACACGTCTAACATGTGGTGGTGATGTAATGATGCTGACAGAATTGTTTGATTCAAGAAAATTCGGAAGTGAGTATTGCGTATTTGAGGCTGTTAACATGTTAATATAAAATCACTCAAAAAGTTTACACAGGTTGACATTTGAGAAATCGAGCAACTTATCAAAATGACATAGAAAACTTTAAGTTTCCACGTGGTGACGTATAGACCACGCTAAAAATATTGTGCCAGCACTTCACCGTCAATATTTCAAAATCACGACAAATAAAAGAAAAATCAGTCACAAGTTCACAACCAAAAGTAGTGCGTACACAAATCAATATTCGTACACCCCTTTTAAAAGAACTGCTAAAAAAAGTGTTATATTGATCCAGTTGAACCTCCAGTTCGTTTTAATACTATGTCTCGGTAAACATTGTCACATCGAAAGACAAAAAAAAAATTATTGAAACAGAGCACATAACAGAACGAAGGTTTTAATGAACAAACAATGTTGTGGCTCCAATCCACGCTGTGAAGGCGGTTGGACAGCGAAGCTGTGGTATCACCTGCAACGATTGCCCACTGCCACCAGGTGGTGCTCCAGTCTTTGATGTCCCAGATGACTTCCGGTTTATAAAAAAGTGAAGAAAGGCCACCTTAACACCGCTGCTTGAAATTTAGATGAAACGGTTAACGCCAAAAGAACGAAGGGGTGCGGGATCTTTTAAAATGTTTCGAGTATTCTTTTAAACCAACTTGACTCCTCCAAGATGTAATATTGTACAGCCGAAGGTCCTTGTTAATTCTCCAACTTTGTGGTCCATGTAGCATTTATGTTTTCTACTACTGGTGACATAAGCAAGCTCGACAGCATTGCAGAAATCGATATGACCGGAAGTCGCTTGGGACGCAAGTGGTAGTTCATGTTTGTAAACAGCAAAATGGTCTATACCAAATGATTGACGAAAGAAAAGTAAATGCACGGCAGCAAAACGTTTTATATTACCGCAAAACGTATGCGGGGAGCGCTACGTGCTTTGCATTGTTATCAAGAGCGCCATATTCTCAAATATGTGGTTTGGATGCTTGTTTTGTGATAATTTTTTATTAAAACAAATGCTGTGCTGTATGTTGCATGCGCGATATGCACTTTTCGCTTCAATCGCTGAAGGTTTTTTTCCATGAGGACGACGACACGAAGAAATTCCTAAAATCTGACCTGTGAGTAGTATACAGCTTCGCTGTAAAAATATCAGGCATGTACAAATTACTCAAAAAAGGTAGTTAAGTTAAGTTACTGAGTATCGACGCCAAAAGTAATTAGAGTAGAGTAGAAATTACGCATTTGTAATAGTAATTGAGTAAACTACTAACTACTGTAAAAAGTAGCGAGTTACTTTGAAGTTACTTTCGAAGTTACTTTTTTATATTTTTGTGGTAGCAAAATGAACAGCGGTTTTGATCCGTGAAAAACCCTGCGAGCCTAAAATAAATGAAGTCATCTTATGGCTTGCGTTTTCACCAAATTGTTTATTTGCTCGCAGAAGCAATTGACTTTCAAAGCTCTTGATAGGAGAGTCCTCCTAAAGACGTCCCCAGCCAAGCTAAAAAGACGTTCCACCGACACGCTGGATGGAACGGAAGCGTTAAATTTAAGAAACAGGCTGTGCAGGGTCGGGTAAGCGAGTGTCGGCATCTTAGGTGTCCATGACGAAACATGTGAGGTTTGCCTCGGCTAGAGGGTCTTTTATTACAAACTCTCTTCCTTTTTTCTATTTTCTTCGGCAAGGTGAGATTGTTATGACTGGCCCCTCTTTATTCCCACGACGTTCGGAGAGTACGCTAAGCGAGTGCACCTGACCGTCAAGGGTTCAAGTCTCGCGCCACGACGATGAGATCATCCGGATGACTGCGCGTCTCGTTGCAGTGCTCGTGCTACGCTACTGAAAAAAAATTTTGTTTTGGTTTACCAGAAGATGAATCGAAGTATACTTCGCCGCTGACGCCGGGTCCAACAAAAGGATCTCCCAAGGGTGACTCGCAATCCTCGCCGGCGACTACGGTATCCTGACGCGCCTGACACGCCTGACAAGTAAATCGTTTTCAACAAAGCGGAAGTCTCCCTGGCGTGGAAGGTCGGAAGGACGCGAAGGATTACGTGAACAAGCATCGTCGCTCGTACAGTTGCATCTGGAAGCGGGAACGTGCTCCCATGAACGGATTATCCGTGTCTGCGTTTGTGCGCGGGGAGTCCGGCTTTGCAAGGGAGTATGCGCTGACGACGAGGCGACCATGGGAACAGGCGCCCAGCTGCGAGGTCACGCCAGTGGCGTCTCCAGTGGAATCCCCAAACCGCTTGAGGCAGAACTCACTAAAGGCAGACAACATGAAAACAACAACCACCTTCGGAGTGTCCCCGTCTTTCACGGTTGCAGCTGGAAGCGTGGCGCCTGCGTGCATTACCGGATTAGGTCAATACTCGTGCGCGCCGGTATTATGTTTTGGCTGCTCGTCGCCACCTTGGCCCAAGGACGCCTGTGATGCAGCTTCTACGGCTGGAACGGAATGTGAGAAGGAGGCCCCTTGTTCGGGAATGCCACTTCATCTGTCGGCGTCTTATTTATTTCTGCGCTCAAACTTTTGTGATGAGCAAAATTAGCACTAGATTTCGAAAGTAGTTAGTAATTTGAGTAGAAGTTACTTGAAAAAGTAGTTAAATTAAACTACTAATTACCCAAATGAAGTTGTAATTGAAAGTTACCAAGTTACTCGGAAAAGTAGTTAAACTACAGTAGTTTGAGTAGAGTAGTTGAACTACGTCCAAGTCTGAAAAAGATTGATGTTTCCTTTTGGTAGATTAAAATAAGTGGTGATTTCATTTGTCATGAGATGCGTTTGAACAGCATTGCCCAAAAAGAAAACTTGAGGGGTAATAAATATTCTTACACCATCTTGGCTAGGTCATTTATGGAAGTGATATGGCCAGCCCGCGACTGCTCTTATTTTCGCGCATAGGTATTCTTTCCGACTCTCGTCCACGCGAACTTCCACCCGAGTTCATTCTTCTTTGGAACTGTCATGCCAAGCAGCTTTTTAGTTCTGGACACAAGTGTTCATTGACGTAGACTGAGGCACGTGTAGCATGGCTTAAATCTTAGGTTGGCAACCGCTTCTTCCGCGCTTTTTCGATTGCGGAGTCCCTTTTTGAGCGAAGATTAGATTGCGCAATGAAAGTGGGCATGACGATGAATTGCCTGGCGGAACGCGATGACGTACGTCGATATCGCACTGAGCAATCGGTTCGTCAAGCAACTCGCCAATTTTCTTTTGGACTTCTGATAGATTTTCATTTAACACCATCGGAACGTTCTTGATTTCTATATTGTGGTTCCGAGAGTATTGCTCGCAGGGCATAGCCAACGCCTACTTTGTTCGGCTCGTTTTTTTTTTTTTTAAGTTGCACATTTTTTGTGAAGACGAACGTTTTCGTTTTCGAAACCAGCAAGTTCTTTTTTTTTTTTTCCATCTCGGCCTTCTTTTTCTCGGGATTTTTTTTAAAAATTTTTATTTCAAATCAAGTTATACAAGGTTCTTGCCTTTACTCTTTTTAATATCTTCACAGAATTTAGGGAAGTCTACTGTCATTGTCCAACTTACCAGACAAACAAACAGAAGAGAAAAAGCACTAAGTGGCAGCAGCGTCAGCGCAACAAGACAATAACCTATATGCGATAAAATGATTTCTCTTTAACCTGTAAACAGGAGCGCGGGATGAGTCTCCAGCAAACTTTCGCTGCCGCCGCTGTCAAGAAAGAAAAGTCCAACGCACACACACACACACACGCACACCGACACGCACACACGCACGCGCACGCACGCGCACTCACACAGACACACACAGACACACACACGCACACACTAAAGCCGCAATGTCACGGCGTTTTCACTACATTTGATTTGGCCGATGGTCGCACAGAAACAGCCAAAAAAAGAACGAACTGCATGACCGTGCAACCTTGACGCTGCTTAGTTGGCTTCATCAGCCCGTAGTGTTAGCTGAGCCCTGATCGAAGGCGAAGCGAAGTCGACATTCAGATCTTGGGGTGAAACTAGTGCCACTAAATAAGTTAGGATTCAGAGTAACGACACTTACCCATATTTGGGCTTAAAATAATAATGGCCAGTTATCTGAACCTTTATCTCAAATCAGAGGAAACGATTTTCCGGCCTCCGGAAATGTTTAAACAGTTCGCGACAGAGCAAAGCAATATCACATGAGCTTCCTAACACCGAATCTAATGCTGAGGAAGTCGCACTTTTGAATCACGACGATCGGCAGCTGCGTCTGCTCTGCACAAGCACCAAGATGGCGGCGCCACACCAATATCGGGGAACAGAGTGCCTATACTCTAAAAGCTCATTCACACTGCCCCATTTTCTTACGTTAAGTTACGTTACATATCAGTCACCGAAACATTCGTGTCATGCTTTCTCCTTGAGCTGGTAGCCTCGCTTAATATGAAGCACAGAGGTGCCGGTAACTTCAACGTAATATTTCGTGACGTAACTTAACGCAAGAAAATGGGGCAGTGTGAACCAGCGTTAAGAGTAGTTCATTTAGTAGCTCTAGGTGAAACCAGCGTAGGGCATCCAGCACGCCCCAGCAGAAAAACAGCGTGTTAATTCTTGAACAAGTGGAGATCTTTTGTCGTGCAACCGAAATCTCGATTGCTTGGCGCCTTCTCAGTAGTAGGCTTCCGTCAGATTCCGGGCACCTCGGACTGGATTAAAAATTGCCAAATGGGAACCCGTACGCGAGCACTTTGCCTCAGAGACACCGATACTTTTTGTATATTTTATTTTCGGTTAAAAGCCAGCGAGACGGTTATGTAACTAAATGTAGTCGCACCGTTTCAACAAGCCCTAGTGTGACTTCAAAAATAATTTCTTCAATTGATAAAAAAAAGTAATTCGTAAACATGGTAGAAGTGCAACCGCCGGGCTCTTTTTCACAGCCTCAATTTCATTTGGGCATACCAATGCACAATGAAACGCGCGCAAACGAAGCTGTGGTCCACTCGGAGCCTCGCACTCGTTGTTTTTACACCTCTGGCTTACTCACTGTGGGCATCCAGGCATCTGCACACCTGGATGCCATTTCTGCCTCTCATACGGCGTTCCAAGCGGCAAACAACGACAAAGCAAATCAGCGCTATTCTTGAAGGCATGCCGCCATCTGTATTTGATATTAGAGAACTGCAACTTGCCGTTACTGAATGGGAAAAGCTTGTGATTGAATACTGGACTTCACGTGAAATCTATCGGCATGCAGTTTCTGGAAAATGTAATATCAAAACATGCTTCGTAATTTAATGTCTCATTATTTTCGTTAGTTGGCGTGATTTCAATGTTATAGCACGATGAAATAACACTATTTTAAACTTTGTTTTTATTTAGTAATGTACATTCTTTGTACAGTTCATCGCTTACTTTTTCATTTTTTTTATATCCAACAGACCGTTCATGTAAATTATCGCGTTCATTAGGACGTTATATTCGAGAAAACATTCTTCAATATCAAAAACTGTGATTTATTAAAAGTTAAATATTAAACAGAGAATAGTGCAATATGGAGACAATTATGTATAGCTGACATATTGTTCTTTAATTTGACATTATTTTATGACTGTAAAATACATAGAAAAAAGTTATAAACCGTCAAACAACAACCAAAACGGAATTCACAAAACAAAATGATGACTTTTTTTTTTTTTTGGGGGGGGGGGAGGGAGTTTTGTTTTTAGGTGGTATTGTTTTAGTCATGGAAGCCTCTAAAAAGTACCCTTTAAAATGTCATTTGTAAGTTCACTTTACCGCACAACATGAAGACAGCCGATAACGGCGCGGAAACAAGAGTCTCAGCGAATGACGCAGCTTTGAATCCGGTGACGTATAAAAAAGTACGAAAAGCGCAGGGTCAATCTGTGAGTGAAAAGCAATCCCCATTTCGTCCCAACACACATTCCAGATTTTTAAGTCATATCATGTCCCGAAATTCGTCCTTCGGTGAGATATACTTCCTATTGTTTTTGAATGATTGCCTGTCTCCTTGTCCTACCCAGAAGTCAACTCCCATACGTTTTTTTCCAGTGTAGACCGATTTCAACAGCCGATTCTCTACGCCGCCGCAGTCGCCGTGCATTGTGGGAACTAGCTGTACAATCTTTCTGCACTTGCGATAACCCCGCTGCTGCTCTGCGCGAGGAGAACACAAAACGGCACGAGCCGTCTCGCACACTGCCACCTGTGTCCTGTAGACCAAACTTACGGAGGGGCTGCACATGTGTTGAACGCTTAGGGAGATCGGCATACTTGACTTTGAGTGTACGCACTGTTCAGCACGATCAGCACAAACGCGATATCAACGTCTCTCTCTCTCTCTCTTTTTTTTTTTTTTTGCGCGCGCCTTATTAAAACGTTTTTAGCCTAATTTTGTGTATGACCTTAGAGAGCTTTGCCCACCGAAAATTCCAGAGTATATGTAGTTTCTGTCTTACATTACTGTAGTGCCAATTGCAGGGCGCTCTTCATACAATAGCTCATACGCACTGTTTGAACCAACAAGCTTCAGTAGGGAGGGAAGCTATGTTTATTTACAGGAAAGCAAAGACGTCTATCTGTTTTTGAGGGCTGGTTTGCTGCTTTGCATCAAAAGGAAGAGAGTAGGAAAACAGCAGACAGCATAGGGAAATAAAGAAAGAGTAGAGATCAAATATACAAACATATCCCCCCTCCCCCCCCACACATCACACATACATACACAAACACATAAATACGCACTCAAAGATTTGGGAAAAAGGAAATAGCCGCGCTTAAATTAAAAAGAGTGATGTCAGTTCGCAGCTCTTGATCCAGAGAACCGGAGTAAAGCGTTGGTTGCTTCGGATTGTTTTGCTACTGAAGTCCAGGGACCTAACATAAGGCTGAGCTCAAGGTCCTAATTATGTATGTTCAAGGATTGTTTTAGTGTTTTTTTTCGGGAACTATATAGTGAACAGTGGCAGAGTACATGTTTAATGTCGCGTGTTGTTGAGCATGCTGTACAACGCGGTGAATCTACTTGACCGATCATATGAAGATATTTTCTAGTAAATGCCACATTCAGGCGTAATCGATGCAGCACAGTTTCTGTTCGTCGCTTTATATTTCTCAGCATTCGGAACTTTAGCTCCGGGTCAATATTTTTTAAGTATGCATAATAGTAGCATGGATCTGTCCATAATCTGGATGATATCTCTCTCCAGATTGTTCGTACTATACATATCGTTTCCATCTGTCCTTGACAGAGGAATTGCATAGGTATCATCGGCTTCCTGGGCGTCCTTATCAGCTTTCTCGGCATAGATGTTGCCGGGTATGCCACTATGCCCCGGTACCCACTGTAAGACAACTTCGTGTCCCTGACACCTCACATCATGGAATTTTTGTAAAATGTCATAGATCAGTTGAGCATTCACGTTATTCTTTCTTTTATGCATGAGTACACTGAGAGCGGACTTGGAGTCTACGAATATTGTCCAGTTTTGGGGGTTTTGAGTGCTGATGTAGGCCGCAGCTGCCCGTATAGCGGCAAGTTCAGCTGCTGTCGAGGATGTAATATGGCTCAGTTTGGTTTTGATTGTCGTGCTAGTTGACGGAATATCGGCTCCAATGGACGATGATAGAAAGTTATTTGACCCATCCGTATATATATGTCCTAATGAGAGATAGGCATAATGCATATACACAAGAGTTAGCTGCGTCATAATAGGTGTTGGAGTTGCTGCTTTTTGTGTAAACCCGGGGAGGGTCAATTTAATATCGATTGAACTGCAAGTCCACGGTGCTTGCTGCGGAGTTTTAGCTAATTCAATGTTCTTTGGAATATAGCCTTGGAGTTGCGAGATGACTTGCGAAAAGCGAGCAGAAGCAGAGGGTTTAACCGCCGTAATATTTGCCAGATGAGGTGCCTGGCTGCGCGCTTGGTGTCGTAGGTGAACTCGAATAGTTTCTTGGGTTCTGGGGATACCGGGCGAAATCGCTCTAGCCTCAACAAGAGTTCCAATGTTTGATGTGCATTTTGGTGCTCCTAGGCAAACTTTTAAAGCCTGTGCTTGAACACTTTCGAGGTCTTTCATTGATGACTTGGAAATACTATGAATTTCTGAAATACTGTAGCGCAATAGTCTGACAAAAAGAGCGTTGTAAAGGGTCAAAAGTGCTCGTACTGAACATCCCCATCTAGTTCAACTTATCATTTTAATAATTTGTTTGAAGCTTCTTCAGCTTTTGCTTTACGCGCCTGATGTGTGAGGACCACGACAAAGATCGATCCAGGGTTACTCCTAAGAACGTATTCAATTTGTGTCTCCTCTATTAGAACTGGATATCTGCCTGTATCCTTTCTCGTTAAGGCGATAGCAGCCGATTTGACTGGTGAGATTTGCATTCCCTATGAATGGAGTTATCTTGTAGTTATATTGATTGCTTTTTGTAAACGTACTCTGTTTTTATATAACGATCTGCTAGAGACCCAGAAGCAATTATCATCGGCGTAAAATGATGTATGTAGAGTCGGCACGGAATGGAACGCGAACAGTGGGTGCATGGTTTTCGCTAGATGCTGCACCACCTGAACCAGATGGGAGCAGCAAGAAGATGGCTCCTCCTTCGATGTGTTAGACTCTTGCTCAGTGCGTCCAAACCTTCAATGCTGCGTCCCTAGGTGACTCAGCGTGGGTCGAAAACCATGCGCTCCTTGTTCGCGTTTCATTCCGTGCCGACTGTACATTTTTTGGAACCAGTTTGACAAGATGAATTAAAGATATGTTGAAGAGAGTGGGACTCAGGACACCTCCCTGGGGTGCTCCTCTTTTGACTTCAAAGAGATCGGTGTCTCCATCGTCAGAGTAAATAAAGATGTGTCTACCTTTTAGGTAACCGGAGACCCACGCACATAGCCTGGTACTGAGACCAATCCTTCTCATATATGTAAAAATGGCGTAATGATCCACAGAATCAAAGGCAGCTTTTATGTCAATAAAGACGGCGGTTGTTTTTAATTTGCTCGCATTTCCTTGCTCAACAGTGGATACTAGATCTAAGACATTGTCGATACTGCTCCTTCCTCGGCGGAATCCTAACATGCACGTAGGAAGTATCTTTCTGTTCTCGAGGTCTCATTCGAGTCGCGACAGTATCATTTTTTTCCATGACTCTCCCTACACAGCTCGATAAATAAATGGGTCGATATGAGTTCATCTCCAAGGGGTCTTGGCTGGCTTAAGTATGGGAATCACCCGTGAAGTCTTCCACTCTTTTGTTATTCTAACAGATTCCCACTAAGCGTTATAGACATCGAGTAAGAATGTTCTAGCCGCGCTACCAAGATGTGCTAATGGAGAATAGCTGACTCCATCTGGACCAGCCGAGTTCTTCTTTGTTGAAGAGAGTGCCTCTTTCAGTTCTATAAAGGTAAACAGAGCATCGATGACATCGTTTTGCATGGATACAGTCTTATGACTAGTTATAGGGATAGCTAAGTATGATATTGCGGAGTCGTGAGCAATCTGCAAGCAATAATCTTTTGCTACTTCCTGTTGTGCAACTTAGCGATGTAACGCGATCGAACGAAATGGATGAGTTTGCTGCCGTCTGGAACATAAACTTCGCGTCATATGCCATATTCGCGTTACAGGCTTCCTGGGATCCAGTCTACCACTGTTCGATCTCCATCGTTTGGCTCTAAGTCGTTCGTACTCCTAATCTACAGCTATTTGGGTGATCTGCATTCTTAAAGCTTTTGTAGCCGCCGATGTTGTCTGCTCTACAATATTCGAAAAATCTTCAACTGTGGTTATCTCCTGGCATGCTATTTCAACTTTTTCGCTGAAAATATTCTAGTTAGTATATGTGAGGAGTTTTTACGGCGACTGTTATTTAATCCGGGTATCGATGTGTGAGTTGGAAAGTGATCACCGCCATGAGTTTTGATCTCTACAAACCAGCGAGGCGGGGGCGAAATGAAAAACGATGCCAGCGTGATATCTAAGCAGGTGCTAAGTATAGCACCTTCAACAAATGTTGGACTTCCGTTATTCAATATAGTTAGGTGCTGTTGGTGAGCAATGTTTATAATATTTTTCCTCGTAATGTGGTTTTTACCCCTTCCCATAAAGGATGGTGGGCGTTAAAGTCCCCTGTCAAAATATGTGGAGACGGGGTTGCCTTAATTAGCTGGTCTAGAATGTCTTTGTCAAATCTCGCTCTTGGTTCAATGTATGCAGCTGTTACTGTTAGAACCGTAGTGTGCTTGCTAATTGTTTCTGCCACGTATTCATTGGTAGGATGGGTACTTACATCGTGTTCAACATATGTGAGGTCTTTACGAATCGCCAGTAAAAGCCTGCTGGGACTTCTTCTGCGACTTGAGTAGAATGCTTCATAACCGTACCAGCGTAATGTGTGAGGAACACGCGATTCCGATATTGCTATTACGGGGAAGTGATATTTGAAGGTTAATTGACGAAAGTCTGAAAGACGATTGTGGAGGCCTGGAGCATTTCATTGAACATTGAATGAGTTGTTACGGACCTTGTCTACCTGCGCCAGGAGCTGATCAGAGGAAGAGCGATGTCTATGATTGTGATTGTAGCGTGTGCCAGTGGAGAATCAAGGGAAACAAGAAGATTACGAAGCAGCGTTGCTATCATGTGTAGTGCATTTCCCAGGTTCTGTGATTTTGGTGTTTCACTCGATCTTAAAAGCAATGGGGCCTTACACTCGTTGTGGACTTGCTTTGGAGCCCACTGGAGCTTCTTCGATTGGCTGACGTTTCTTGGTGTTGGTCGTGTAAAGATCCAGGTGACGTTTTAACAAAATTTGTCCCGTCAGTTGAATGGCTTGGCAGCTGCATCATTCGCTAGGGGTATCACAACCGCTTGCGATGTTTCCTTGGTTTCTTTACTTCGGCGGATATTATTTTTATACTCAGGACCTTGATATCTGGGGTCAGATGGCTTCACCACAGACCTGGCAGCTGTGTAGTTGACGTTGTATTTGCTGCAGTATAGCTGATATCATCTTTTCTGTCTTGTAGAAGGTGCATTGGCATGATGTCGATTCGTGGTTTTTTTTTGTTGCAGTTGATGCACTGCGCTTCTTTTGCTTCACACCCACTGCGTTGGTGGTTGCCGCCACAGTGACTACACCGCTCCACCTTGTTGCATACACTTGCAACATGGCCAAAACGACTGCATTTCGGTCATTGTGGCCTAGAGTGACGTACTCTGGAGCAGTTATTGTGGCAAAGGCAAGCTTCAGTATATCTGATTTCCCTAGCCTTCTCACTTGGGTGACAGGGACAGCAGCGCGTATCCCTGCCTGGAGGTCCACGGATGATTCCAACAGCTGAATATCTCTGATGTATTTCATACACAGTGACTTTCATTCCGCAGAGGGCTGTCATTTTGAGCAGAGTCTTTATGCACTCGGTGTTTCTCGTGTCGATCACCAGAAGATTAAGTCGGTAGTTTGGTCTGATGAGGATCACTCCGTCCGGTGCAATGTCGTTTAAGTTCTCAGATAGCTTTAAAGGATTAGTCTTCGTGATGATTTGGCGCGGATCTGCAGGTTTGACGACGACGGTGAGGCCGTGGCTTGGCGTGATGATGATGGTGTCGTCACTGGATGCAGATCTCTTCGAAACATGCGTCCTGTTCCTGGTGTTTTTCGATTGCACCAGAGCAAAGCCTGGGTTGTCGTCAGAGTCGCTCATAATGATGCGAGAGTCATCAGACATGCTGCATGCTGATGACTGCGCTGCTCTGCCAGCCTCATGGATCATGGTGTTTGTCCCCAAAGGGACCAATTTAGGGCCTTTTTTCAGGCTTCGTCGCAGATTTGCAATGCTCTGGTCGGGTATACTATAATACGAATGGCCAGTTACCTGCACAATTTTCTGGATCTTGTTGTTTGATTCAAGGAGCGAAGAAATGGAGCCGTGTTCCCAAACACTTCGTCGTCATTTTCCAAGCTTGAGTATTACCTTAGAGAGGTAAATTAGAACCCACGGCCTGCAGCGGAAATGGCACCCCCCCCCCGGGTTGCCGCCATCTTGCCTGTTTGCCACATTAGTGATCACGTGACGTTAAGACGGCTGCGCCCAGAGATGGGCCAGATCAGATTGGCCAGATCACGGTCACCCTTGCGGTCAGCAGATGGGCCATCTGGGGTTGTGTTCCAATCTTACTCAAATGGATCTGAGTTATTCCGGCGGATCAAGTCACGTGACAAAACAGATACAGCAATGCTGGACACGGGTAGGTTTTCGAACGCAACGAGTACAAGACTTTACTCGACCTCACTCTTGGAAGACCCAAGAGGGAGATCGAGTAAAGTATTGTGCCCGTTGCGTTCGAAAACGTTGCGTCAAAAGTAAAAATCGTTGCCAACTTATTTTTTTATTTATCTTTTTACGTACGTTTGCATAATATTACTTTATGCCGTTAATACTTTGACCCAAGCACTACAGTTCGACGGCGAAATCAGGCTCTTTAATTACAGCACTAAAGTGTTACGAGAAGACGGGCGTGGCAAGTCCTGAGCATCTTATGCTCAATCCGCAGCCAATGAGGTAGTGGAATTAGCCAACAAAAAATGCCAAAGAATTAATTACGGAGCAAAAAGCATGAATATGAAAGTCTTTCGCTTCGTTTCTCGCACTCTCAATAGGGGGCCTTGAAGCCGTCTCCGACTGGTCTCCGACCATGCATTGAACGTGGTACCAAAGTGGCAACAAATGACGTTAGTAAGGCCGGAGTCTCATGCTTCTATGACGTCATCAGGCGGAAATCGAGGGACCACTATCTTGGACGCGGTAAACACACCAGTCGAAGACGCGCTCCAAACACACTACTGTAAGTGACTATATCCCAACTACCGGAGCTTTTTGTTATCTTTCGGAAGCTATTGATATTGCAGCATTAGCGGATATAAACGCCGAAGGACGCATTTGAAGCAACAGGCACGAACGTAATAAATCATTGTATTTTGAGACACAAACAGTTCAAATACGGGGTGTCATGTCTCCCATAAAATAATATACGGGGATTTTTTCACCGCAAAAATACTACGTATCGCCGAACAGCCATTCTCCGCCCAAATGTAGCGCTAGCGGTCCCAACCGGATGCCAAGGTTTCAGCCATAAATGTTATTTTATTCAAAAGTTCTAAGTGGTTTTCCGAATATTTTTAATGGGAAAATAGCAGCCGACGGAGCTCTCGAATACATGGAGCTCTATGGCACAAGTTACCAAAAGTGAACAAAAATGGGCCTTATTTTCCCATTGGAAGTTTAAGTAAAATCCCATACAACTTTTAAATAAGATCATTGTTAGCGCTAAAATTTTGGCATCTGGTTTAAACTGCTAGCACTTCGTTTGGGAGGAAAATGAGTGCTCGGGAATGCATAATTAATTATTGCCAAAAAATTTACACAAAAAAACGTTTTTTTTTTTTTTTAGGGGGGGGTTCAGGTTAGGGATCTGGAAATACCTTTGCTGACGTTTCACACTTTTCCTACCTTGCTTTTTTCTTTCTTTTTTTTTGGGGGGGGGGGGCGGGGGGGAGGGAGGCATGCGTGAGTGGAGCTAGCAAACAACGGAGCGCGCCACACATTGATTTTTTTTTCTTTATTGAAACCAGAGATACAAAGTTCGAGGGTTAGAATTTCTTCTGTAGTAGCCGTGGTATGGCCGGACTGACTTGAATTGGAGGTAGAAGCCATATAACGTATATATATACATCACACTGCATCAAGCGAGCTCGAGACATCTTGGAGGATCCTAGATCTTCTTGAGGGCATCGGTCAGCAAAGTCATGTCAGCTGTAAAGGGACGCGGGAAAGCAAATCAGCTTGCAGCTGGTGCAAGGGTCAGAGGAGCAAAGCCCGGAAGTAGAATCTGCCAAATCTGCGCGATAGATTGCAAAACATATGCAAGCTTGGTTGATCCTGGAAGTCATAATATTAACTAATGATTGTGCTAAAAAAGAACTTTATGCAACGTGAATTGAACAGGCAAACATATTGTTGCGTATGGAAACGGATCGAGAAGCGTAAAATTAAAAATATAGGATTAATCGGCGTATTTTTGCAACAAACAAAAGGAAGAACGAGCGTCAAGAAAGCAGAAACGAGCGTCGGAGGCGGCAGAACAGAGCGTCGAGTGTCGTCGTGACAGCTGGTTCAGCGCGATAGTGCCTGAGAGTCTCTGACTCGGAGTCGCCACGTTGGCCTCCTCATCTATCATCCTCGGTATCTCGAACAATCGGTCTACAATGTTCGAGCTAGAGCGAGACTGACTTGGCCAGACCATGTTGTCCTCCTTATCTGTTACATTCGGTATCTCGAACGTCGAACATTTGGGGTAAGAGAAACGCAAAGCTTTTAAAAGTATGGAGTAGCGTTCCTTCTTGGCCATTGCATGATAGGTGCGTTCAAAGCACGGGTAGTCGAGTTTATTAAATTGAATGTAAAGGACGGTAAAACTGTAAACATGGTATTTTTTTCATGTTTGTAGGTGTTTTTAGTAGTCTTGTACACATTACTCGAGGGATGTAATCAACTACAATTAGAATCAGTCTTGGTGAAAAAGCATTCGATTAGATTATATGATTGGTAACTGGTCTTTACCTGAGAAAGTAACAGTTACTTTTCCAATTGCTCCAGATTTTTAAAACAACGTATTTCTTCAATCGGTTTGAAAATGGGTCTTTCGTGCTGCCATCGTCATATTATAATCATTAAATTATATGCGGCTTATCTTAATCTAAAAATGTTGGCACCCCATATCCTCCTCTTGAAGGCTCTGTTATGGTATTTCTTGGTAGGAAACTTATAGAAACAAAAGACGCCATCGGAAAGGGGAGTAAAAAAATGGTAAGGGTTAAAAGTAATTTTAGTGCTTGCAAAATTAATCAGATTACTCTTGCGATTACTTCCTCATAAATGCATTCAAATCATTATACAATTACTCCAAAAAGGAATCGAAATTACAAGTACTTTTATCACGTTTGTAATGAGTATCATACAAGTCTGTTTGCTAAAGCGGTTCAAATGTTTTCGGCATTATGATTAGTAAGCAGATTTGACGTTGAGCATTGTCGCGTTTTATTGTCGGTCTACGCGTTTATATTCACCGACATCTTAAGAAACGCAGGACGTGGCGATAGTCGAGTATCTCATTATCGCCCCAGAGCCAATCAGATTGCGGCATTAGCCGATAAGAACAACGAATAACCAATCAGGAAGCAAGAAGCGCGAACACAATAAACCCCGCCCCGCGGTGACTTTAAGTTAACATACGCTCGCTTGGAGTAAGTACGGAAAACGAGTCAGATGTATATTCAGCCAATCAACGCTCGCTTGGAAGGAACACAGCGAATGGGGTCGTTGTTCTTTCAGCCAATTACCGCTTGATAATAAGAAGTATGGCGATGCGGGTCATCGTGTTCAGCCAATCACCGCTCGCTCGGACTGTGGTGTGGATCACTGCGTTCAGCCAATCACGGCTCTTCGTAGAAGAAATACGGCAACTGGATTTGTTTCTTTAGATCATAATCACGCTGTTTGGGGTGTCGTCCGGTGGCTCTGGGAGACACAGGATGTGTAGCGCCATCTTTGTGGTCGGCCACAGTCAAAGTGGTCTCCCGGCTATACGGCAAGTAATTGAGAAAAAAAACAACAACAGAGAAGATGAGCGCGCGAGGACGTCAGGAGGCCGTGCTCTGATTGGAAGGATAGAGGGTAGACGCCAAGACTAGCTGTCTTCGCCTCTACTCACAGCTGGAACACTTTCGAACGCCGAACGCCAGCATCTGGCGTTCGAACGCGAAACCTTGTGCGAGGAGCAGACGACACTCTTGTTTACTTTGATTAGATGGAGACAGTAGACAGACACGAAGGGAGCTAGCCTTGCGTTTACCCACGAATCATTCTAATCAGAGTCTGGTGTTCTGATGCCAAAGCGCGCCCTCATTTTCTCCTCTCCCTCAACTTCTCTTCGTATACAAAGAAGTGAATTTCGGAGCCGAGGGCCATCGATGCACTCACACTGAATGTCGCAGGCCAAGTTTTGAACCTGGATGTTGGTGTCCACGATCTCGACGTTTTGGGTGTACGGGTTGTAGCGGACCGTGAAGGGCCTTGGAATCGAGAGTGCGTACTCACTGCAAAAAATATCGTAAGATTATTGGTATTAGTATTAGTAAGCAAGGGTTCTAAGTTTTTTTGTTTGTTTTTTGTGAAGCCTTCCATCGCTGAGAGTAAACTCACCAGCACATACCCCTAACACAGAGAAATGGAAGATGGTCGCTCAGCGATCAAAGTAACTCTTTCAACTATTAAATTTTACTTTACCATATATATAAAACACTACGTGTATCAAAAGCGTTGATCTAGGCGGCATAATATCTAAATGCCAAAGGTTCTACATTTGTCTAATTTTATAAATGAGTTTGCAAAATATGCGGTGTTGTATTGGTTTGTGCGTTTTTCTAACATTATTAAACTATGTTTGTTCTAGTGAATGTGTTTGTTTTTGTATGTATTCTTCCTCTGCTTGCTGTTCACTATTGTAGGGCCCCGAGGGATTGTCCATAACGTTTTGAATACTGATAATGCCTGTCCAATCGACAGTTGCCAGCCATCACCACACGGGTGCGCCACTTCCTCATACAAGACAGAAAAAGGTGAACGACGTTTACGTCGCGAAAAAGCCTCTCTCGTGCGTTCTTGCATTCTTGGTACTGTTTCTGGAGCTTGTCGTTGTACCTGTGGGCAAGAACGTGCCGGGGCTGTCATTTCACGAGACCCGAAGCACCACCCGGGACCATGGAAAGAGATTGAAGCCCATTTCAAGGAAATACTTGGTCCCAAATTCTACCTCCTGCTACTCAACCGTCCTGTCCGGTCCCCCTTCGTGCATCCTGCTGAGGCTCCACTCAAAGCCCAGCTTTACCTGGGCTTCCCTGCCGTCAAAACTGGATCAGCCCATGTACAGTGCCCCTCGAACTTAACGCCGCAACTCGGTTTCGCAAATATTGATCTATTGCATGCTAGCCGAAGATAAATTGATCGCTGCAGCTGCTGGAATACCTTTCCCTGGTTGGGTCTTCGTCGGGGACTCAAATCTTCACCAACTATAGTTCAACCGCTAGGTTCAGGAATAGCTCAAAAAGTGAAGTAACCGGACCATGTCGTGGCGGCGTTAAGTTTGGGGCGGACCGTACCCTTCCAGGTCCTTTTTCGGCCCTGCTTGACTGGCTCTCAATGCTAACCTGTCAACATCTTTCTTGCGACCTCGAGATAGTGACGGGTGCCAGACGACAGGCCCAGTGCGTCATTACAAAACGTGAGCCCCAGCACAGCTAACATCTTCCACATTGCTTGGGTGACTTCGTGCATTGCAAGGCTGCAGAGCCCCAGAGGACCCTGTGCCTTGCAATTCCTCATCACCTTCTGCTCTTCACCTGGTTCTTGACCTTAGAAGTAAAAACTTCCAGTGTTTCTTAGTTTCGACATTGTGAAGGTTTACCATCTCATCTGTCTGGCCTGTGATTTGTGTTGGGTCATCCTACCGTGCACTACATTTATTCAGATTTAGAAACTACACACGTTGCTGCTCACCCGCTATGAAATATGGGTTTCGAAAGTATTGGAATCACGTATGTTGCGGTAATAGCCAGTGCACAGCGGAAAAGCATTGTCTTCATTGTATGGGGAGCTAGCGCCCCTGGTGGTGGTTGCGTGAAGCAGGCTTGCTTTGAAGCAGGATTACTGTTGCGATTGATTCCCAATATATGTATTCAAATAATGACATAATTACCCCAAAAAGTTATCGATTGAGTAATTTGAGTGCTTGTAATGAGTACCGCACAAGCCTGCCTTTAACGAGACTCCAAGATGACAGCTCGCGTTCACCGGCTATGGCACTATACGTGACCACGTATAGTGACTTGGGCGCACTCTGCTCCCGGAGGGATAGGTGACTTTGCGCAAGATTATTACTTCACTTGTCTAGTCAGAGCGAATAGTACATTCCAAACGCGCGACCCTTCGTGTTTGAGATCAGGGGTCCTGAAGACTTTCACATCGTCTCACACTATACGTTGGACCGTAGATGGCATTACGAGCTGTCCCAGTCTAGAGTTCCTGTATAGGGAGCCTATACAGTCGTGTTGTATACGCTCCTTGGCGCTTGATTGGCCGGGATGGCCCAATACCATTTAGAAGACAAGGCTTGCGACTTTGGATGTATGGATGGATAAATTGAGTCTAAGCCCTTTAAATCGGGCGGTAGCTTACGCCACCTAGCCAATGTTTTTGTTTCCTTAACATTTAGGTAACATTTTAGCGGATCCACAGAGTGGCTTATATAGCTTGCGTCAGTATCGTCGCCAACGAGTCCTTCAGCGTCTCGGAAATAGCGCGACACAAGCACGCGGCGACGCCAAGTCAGAGCCAGACTTGGACGTAGTTCAACTACTCTACTCAAACTACTGTAGTTTAACTACTTTTCCGAGTAACTTGGTAACTTTCAATTACAACTTTATTTGGGTAATTAGTAGTTTAACTTAACTACATTTTTCAGGTAACTTCTACTCAAATTACCAACTACTTTCGAAATCTAGTGCTAATTTTTCACCACAAAAGTTTGAGCGCAGAAATAAATAAGACGCCGGCAGATGAAGTGACATTTCCGAGCAAGGGGCCTCCTCACATTCCGTTCCCACGAACTTATACTCGGCAGCCGTAGAAACTGCATCACAAGCGTCCTTGGGCCAAGGTGGCGACGAGCAGCCAAAACATAACACCGGCGCGCACGAACGCAGGAACAGATGCTTAACAAGCCTTGGTCGGGTATTGACCTAATCCGGTAATGCACGCAGGCGCCGCGCTTCCAGCTGCAACCGTGAAAGACGGGGACACTCCGAGGGTTGTTGTTGTTTTCATGTTGTCTGCCTTTAGTGAGTTCTGACTCAAGCGGTTTGGGGGTTCCGCGGGTAGGCCGTAGGCGCCACTGGAATGACCTCGCAGCTGGGCGCCTGTTCCCATGGTCGCCTCGTCGTCAGCGCATACTCCCTTGCAAAGCCGGACTCCCCCGCGCACAAACGCAGACACGGATAATCCGTTCATGGGAGCACCTTCCCGCTTCGAACGGCAACTGTACGAGCGACGATGCTTGTTCACGTAATCTTTCGCGTCCTTCCGATACCGTAGTCGCCGGAGAGGATTGCGAGTCACCCTTGGGAGATCCTTTTGTTGGACCCGGCGTCAGCGGCGAAGTATACTGCGTTTCATCTTTTGTTAAACCAAAACAATTTTTTTCTTCAGTAGCGTAGCACTAGCACCGCAACGAAACGCGCAGTCGTCCGGATGATCTCATCGTCGTGGCGCGAGACTTGAACCCTTGACGGTCAGGTGCACTCGCTCAGCGTACTCTCCGAACGTCGTGGGAATAAAGAGGGGGCAGTCATAACAATCTCAACTTGCCTAAAAAAAAAAAAAAGGAGGAGAGTTTTTTTTTTTATTTTTATAAAAGATTTTTTAGCAAAGGCAAACCTCACATGTTTCGTCATGGACACCGAAGATGCTGACACTCGCTTTCCCGACCCTGCACAGCTTGTTTCTGAAATTCAACGCTGCCGTTCCCCCCAGCGCGTCGGTGGAACGTCTTTTTAGCTTGGCTGGGAACGTCTTTAGGAGGAAAAGGGGAAAACTCTCTGATAAGGACTTTGAAAGTCAATTGCTTCTGCGAGTGAATAAACTATTTTGGTGAAAACGCAAGCCATAAAATGACTGCATTTATTTTAGGCTCGCAGGGGTTTTCACGGATCAAAACTGCTGTTCATTTTGCTACCACAAAAATATAAAAAGTAACTTCGAAAGTAACTTCAAAGTAACTCGCTACTTTTTTACAGTAGTTAGTAGTTTACTCAATTACTATTACAAATGCGTAATTTCTACTCTACTCCAATTACTTTTGGCGTCAATACTCAGTAACTTAACTTAACTACCTTTTTTGAGTAATTTGTACATGTCTGGTCAGAGCCGTATCTAAGACGCGTCCGCCCCATTCGCGGTGATTATTGGCGAACATGCGCGCGTGTTCGCCACTTGGAGCAGGTCGGAGATCTACTAACTAGAGTGCCTTCATACACACGCGCGCGTTTAGCCGAGTGGTGACATCTCAGCCATTTTTACGCCCAATAGTGTTTTATGCATTTTGAAGCACGCGCAATCCGGTGTCGATCAGCTCGAACGCGTAGCTTTGGCTAATGCAGAGACGCCATTTTAGCGCCCAAGTCACGCACCGAGTGCGCGAGAGCGTCACGCGCTGAACATTCAGTGCAACAATGGATGTCTTCACCCTGAGACAGACAGACATGTAGGCACCCTACTACTAACGATGACGTAATGAGCCCTCCTTGTTTTCTAGGTGGTACTGGATGGCTGGTATTCGCGACTCCAGCGAACTATAGGGGGCGCGCTGGTCAGGCAAGATGGTGGACAAAAGTAGGTGGTTTTCGTCGTTCAGCACGCGGACCAACATAAATTTCTGAACCGCCGCGTAAAATCGGTGTTACAATGTTACAAACGATATTTCGACGGTAGAAACCTTTCTTTAGTCAGTGCGTAGGAATGACACGGCGGAAGCATAAAAATAATTACTGGAAACGATGTTTGTTTCTACGCTGCCTATACGAGAACCAAGCGGCGATAACAGACGACAGAGTCGAAATGACCTGCTCTCCTGAGCTTCCCGGAGTTGCCACTACGCGGTGTGGGTTTCGCTGGCGTCGCCAATAGCGTTCGCTACGTTTCAAAGGCCATAAAACGAAATGCAGCTTTCTTTTTGATGCCGTCAATTGGAGTAGGTGAATCGGGATGTGTAGAGAAACCGAGTTTCACTTTTGTTTGCTTGTGGTTTTGTTCGGAAGTGGGCAGGTGCGCGCCAAAGCACCTTACGGTGCTTGGACGGAATTGGACTGCGACCGTCTGACATTGGATTGCCTTCCGCGCCTTTGGCGAGCCGAGGACAAATTGCCAATTCTCTTTGATGGACTCTGAGAAGTGAGTCACGCGGCCCTGGTGCGCAGTTCTTACAAAACACTCAGTGAAAAGAGAAAAAAAGAAATCCCGTTTCTTTGCTGTGTCTTGGGATGATGCCACCCGAAACCAACCGCTATGCAAACGGGAGCTCCGGCTTTTATTGCCTTTTCGCTAGAAGCGCCTGGCTCATGCCGATACGTCCCTGAGCTGCAGACGTTAGAAACTCGTACCGCTTACGACATATGCACGCGGTTTGCTCCCTATATGCGTAGGCCGTTCCCCGAATCGTGTGTACCTCGATGATTACGGAGCGCTTAGTATTTCCTAAGGAGAAATGAGGGCGGACGACGCGCATGTTGGATATCTGTCCCGGTTGGTTGGATCAAATAAACCGAAGGGTGTGTGACGGATGCAGTAAAATGCGGGTGATTGCGTCAGCTAGGGTGGAAACCCATCTCGTCCTGGGAGACACGAGCATACTCCGTTTTACTTTTAGTCCGACTGCGGCTGACGAATCCGACGTCGCCGATCAGGCAACACCAAAAGTGCGTCGTCATGGGGCTCCTTGTATTTACGCGTCTGCTATCCCCAAGTAAAGCAGCGCACCGCTCGTATACCGCGCGGGTGAAATGATTCAACGGCGGTTGGGAAGGGACCTTATAAATCGGTTTCTTAACTTATTGCGCTGGGATTTACTACAGAGGTGCTCAAAGCTGGGGCATTCATTAATTGAGAGTATGAACACACGAAACATCCGGAGTGAAAAAAAAAATGAATGAATAAAAAAACTGGTATTGTCTATGGAAAAATTATCGTCGTGGGCTATTCTGACGTTTACTGCGATTGAAAGTTTTGTGAAAGGAAAAGAAAATAGAATTGGCTTACCTATTCTTCACTTCATTTGGCCCAAATAAGTGCCACAGTAACACGTATTTCTTTGTGTACATGCAAAGTGTAGGGAAGACGTAGTTTTCTTTATTTTTCTTGATTTACTGGGGCAAGCCAATCTTTCCACAATTTTAGCGAAAACTTCCATTAACTTTAGGCACCTATGAAGTAAATCCTAGCGCGATACGTTAAGAACCCGATTTATGGCGTCTCTTCAAACGGACATCGAACCCTATGACCCACGCTGTACATCGTACGAGACACGCTGTTCGCTACAGACAAGACGACGAAAGTATCCGCGGACGGGCCCCGAGCATGTTCAAAGCATGTTTGGTCAAGATGCGCATGCGGACGTGTGCTGCTATAGCTTTGACTGCATAGCTAAAGAAGGGTTTCCAGGAGTATACATACACGAAAGCTCTGTGTTTACAAACAAGCCCGTGCTTGCCCACACCATGGTGGGCATTGCGCGTGCGCAGAGAGCAGATTCGCGTGGAATGAAGCGTCTGCGCATGCGCAGTGCTGGCAGCAGCGCCACCGCAGTGGTGGGACGTCCTACAATCGAATCGTTGTATATAGTGTGGTAAATCTGGTTACGGGTAATGGCAGTTAAAGGCCGACGTACAATCTCAGTTTGCAGCATGAAAAATAATCCTTCTGGCCTCTCCCTCTCCCATGCTGCGAGGGGAGCCATGGTAAAAGTGGAGAGGATATAGGAAAGGAGGAGGCGGGCAAAAGTGGAAAGCGCGAAGTGGACGTCGGCCTTTAAGTATGCCCGCGTAATTAGAGTATTAGAGCCTGAGCCAAAAAGCGCCGTTTCACACGTTACAAAGTAGAAAAAAAAAGGTAAGAGAGGCGTCGCGATTATGGATCTCAGCCTTTTTTTTTCCGCCCAATCTTTTTTTTGTCTCGTGTGTTTTGAAGCAAGCGCAATCCGGTGTGACTCAGGTCGAGCGCGTAGCCTTGGACCACTTAAGCAAAAGCGAGTGTGCGTATGAAGGCCCCCTCTAATCACAACACCAGATATTCTGACGTCGCACACCCAGCGATAGGAGACGCGTATGCCCTAGGAATGGATGCATAAGTTCCGCACTTTCGGTTCTTTTGCGGTATAGAATGGAGGCAAATGCGGACGTCGAAAGAAGTCTTTAAAGGCCGACGACGAGACTCGAGATTCTGCAAGGCAGAAGATTCTCCTCACCATGGAAAGGAGGAAACAGGCAACGGTGGACACTGTAGAAGGCGGAAAGGAGAAAGCGAGGGAAAAATGGGAAACGCGAAATGGTCGTCGGCCTTTAAATTTTTTAGCACTAGTAAAAAAAAACTTATTGAGCGTGTTACAAGTTGTGCAAGGACCAATAAGCCGAGCCTGAACTACCCAAAGAAAGGGCGCTACAGTTTCTTCGAAGCTTCAGCGCGGGAGGCCTATGTAACTCCGAAATCTACAACAAGATACCAAGGCCGGAAAAAAATTAAAGGAAGATACATTGGTGGATCTCCAGGGGATGCATTAGCATAACCCTTGGGCCAACGCCACATACGCCCCCTTCGGGAAACGCTAACGCTGTCCCCTTCACTTTTCTGTATTGGCTTTCTCTTTTAGCCTTCTCTTTTGCTTCATCTAATTATTATTTTCGCTGCCTGTTTTTGACTTTGTTACGGGGTCAGTGTTAGCGTTTTTCAAAGGAGGGACGGGTGTGGCGTTTCCCAAAGGTCATGCTAATGCAATCCTTAAGGATCCACCAACGGATGTTCCTTGAACTTTTTTCCGGCTTTGGGGATTCTCGTTCGTCCGCCTTGCACGCTTAGCAGCGGCGTCCGCCGCTTTCGTTGTGCACCGGCTTCGGCGGTCCGTCTCCCTCGTTCACAATTCGTCTTCTTTTGCCGCCTACTCGGACCAGCGCTAGTACTAGGCTTCACACTCCATTTTGTAGCACAAACCAAGGCATACTCTCTCCGCACACCTGCAAGTTCAGACTCGCCCCAGCATCCGTCGCGGGCATTGGCTTCGCTCCATGACGTCACCTCCCTCTCGCACTTTGTCCTTCACTACTCTCCTCCTCTACGCGGCGTGCTTCCCTTTCCACTCTTTTGTCCACAGAGGGATGCCGTCAGCTTTTTCTCTCATGTAGATACTAATGCTAACGCGTTAATATTAAAAAAATGCGTCCGTCCGCCGTCCGCCGCCCGCCGTAGGCCGGCGTCGGGTGCTGTGCTTCTGCTCATGAGATCACGGTTCTCACGAGGGCACATGCTCACGTTCTCGTGTAGAGCAAAAAAAAAAAGAGAAAAAATGATAAAAAAAATTACGAGCTCGTGAGCTCACGTGCTCGTGTAGGGCAAAAAAAAGAAGAAAAAAAAGACACAAGTTGAAAGAAAAATGATGACAAAAAAATGTTGAAATCTGTTTGCGCAGCGACAGGACGAGTAGGGCACTCTGAGATGTGATAGTAACTCAAGACCTGAGGTTTCTGTCATGGATAAAACGTTGCATGTAACCGCTCAACGTCTATACAGGAGAGGGCGCTGCGGTCAAATGCGTATATAATCGCAATTAATCTTTGCATGCATTGGCTCAACGTTTATAGACGAGAGGGCGCTGCGGTCAAATGCTCAAATGCGTATATAACCACGTTCCATACCACACATCCTCTTTCTGACATGGATGAAAACGAACGAAAGGCTCGGCATGCTGCGGCTCAGCGTCTACGCAGACAAGCACCACCAGAGCTTCGCCCAACCACGGTGGCCCCAACCAACATCATTCACCACGTGGAGATGCGGTCAATTCTTGTTGTTGTTTTATTTTAGACATTTATATTTCCACGCGCATGACTCAGAAGGAACGCCTGTCCGTACATCTAGAGGATTCGTGTTTATTCTTACCCCGAGTGTAAAAGATAAGGAGGCCAACATGACCTTGCACAGTCAGTCTCGCCCTAGCTCACTCCCAAACATTCTAGGCCGAACATACGAGAAGCCGAGAAGTAGTACCAAAGTTGAAAGCTGGGCTAGCTGGTTGTAGGCTAATTATAGTTGTGCTCCCTCAGCCCATCATTTAAACAAGTCTCCGTCTGTTCATTATACATTTTGCAACACGAGAGGGGGACCTTGCATACCACTCCGGAAACACAGCCCACAAACGGCTTTGCGTGTTTCTTTGTGGTACACGTGCTCTTTGACAGCCCTTCTGCCTTGGCCCTTACCCTGGAACATATCTTGCTCAACTTCTGAGGGGCGGGAAACAGCACAGGGACGCTGTACCGACTTCCTACTTTCTTTAACTTGTGAGCCACCGTGTGCAGGTATGGGATGACGACAGTCATCCTTCGCCTTTCCACCACTTTCTTAGCGGGACAGGTCCCTTTTACCTTTTTAACAAGGGTGCCGGCAACGTCAAACAGCAAAGCACGCGGAAACCGAGCGTTTCTTAGCTTATCGCACTGCGCCTGAAAGCTCTAATGCACCTACATTATGTTTACCGAGAGTAGTACATAAGGAGCCCGGCGCGGCCTTGCCGACTATCTCGGACCTCCCGAAGATCGAAGCACTCTTTCGCCAGGGCCCCTCGACTCTGCGTTTCCTGCCGACTCCAACGCCCGCGACGCTCCGTATACTTATTCTTGTATTTACCCTTTTTGGTTGTTCGTTTCTCTTGGGCGAAAGCTCTCCCCATCAAACGTTCATTTCAGTTCATTATGCATCGCCTCTTCGCCATCATCCGTGACCACGTTAGGGGCTTTTAGCAAACCGTTGTCAGCGTTCCGCATATGTACCGCACCACTGTAGACACTGAAGCATGCTTTTAAGCGCGCGCCCAAGTGATACCGCGACCGCGGGGCACGCACTTAGAAGCGTTCTTCAAATGTTCCTGTAGTGCGGTACTGAAAAAACGGTAACGGTGTAGCAAAATGTTCAAGGACTTTTAGCAACACCTTTACCGTGTTCCGCGTTTCTAACCGAAGAGATGTATCTCTCAAAGCAGCCCTCAATTTATGGGTAATAGTAAAAAAAAAGAATATCCAAAGAGGGGAAAAAAAAGCAGTGGTTTTAGGATACGCAGCTGCTCTCATACTCGCTAGTCGTTAGCTACCTTTTTGGAAAATGTCCTACGCCGTTTTTTTTATTTTTTTTAGTTTGTTTGCACAGGGCGGCTTTTCCAGGGAGTTAGCTTTTATAGTGTCTCTGATATTAGAAAAGATGGCGCGTGACAGTGCCAAAAACAGAACTGTAATATCGGCGGTGCATCTTCGGGTAATCTAAATCTTCGCTCACGTCGTGTTTTATTTTTTAGGGGCGAAGCTCTTAGGGGCTAGCCATTGTCCGTGTGTCCGTCCGCCGTAGGCCGGCGTCGGGTGCTCGTGCTTCTGCTCGTGAGATCACGTGCTCACGAGCACGTGAGCACATGCTCACGTGCTCGTGTAGGGCAAAAAAAAATTAAGAAAAAAAGATGAAAAAAAAATTATGAAAAAAGAAAAAGAAGAAAAAAAAGAGTAGGGGGTCCTGAGATGCCATCCCATCTGTCTGCTTAAAAAAAGAAAAAGAAGAAAACCACACATTCTCCTACTGCCATGAATGAAAAGGACCGAAAGCTCGGCATGCAGCGCCTCAGCGTCTACGTAGACAGCAAGCTGCTCCGGAGACCAGGGCGTGAGAAGCTGCTGCACAGCGTCAAAACGCTAAGCGGACCCGAGTTGAGAGCTCGGGAAGCGGCGGCAAAGCGTCAACGCCGACAGCAAGCAGCAATACCTATGACCAAAATCAGTATCATCAGCACCACCCGAGCTTCGCCCCAATCAACATCATTCACCACGTGGAGAATGCGGTCATTTTTTTTTTTTTTTTTTTTAGTGACAAGTACGCCGCCGCTATTTCGGTCGCCGATCACACGACTGCTCTTATCGCCCGTTTCTTTTCACTCTAAATAACCTGTTTTGCCTGTCATAATCGAATATGAGCCGATGCTCATATTCCATTATGAGCATCGGCCAACGATGTAATCACGCTACATTTAGCGGGAAATTGACATCCGTGACCTTGACACCAATTCAGTTTCTCCCTAAATTTAGCAGGAAATGGTCACATGACTTGGAGTCACGTCACCTACGAACAAATTCAGTTTCTTCGCTAGATTTAGCGGGAAAATTCACGTCACGTGACCTCAACACCAATCCAGAAAATCGACGTCACATGACTTGGTGTGACGTCACCTATTAACAAATTCAGTTTCTCTGCTAGATTTAGCGGGAAGATTGACGTCACGTCATCTCGTTAGCAATGCAATTCCCCGGTAAATTTGGCGGAAAAATTGACGTCACGTGACCTCAACACCTATTCAGTTTCCCCGCTAGATTTAGCGTGGAAATTGACATCGCGTGACCTTGACACGAATTCAGTTTCTCCTAAATTTAGCGGGGTAAAATGACGCCACATGACTTGGAGTCACGTCACCTATGAACAAATTCAGTTTCTTCGTTAGATTTAGCGGGGAAATGGACGTCACGTGCGGAGGAGGAAATGAAGGTACGGAGGAGGAGGAGGAAGAAGGAGAAGAAGGAGGGAAGAAGAAGGAGGGGAGAAGGGAGGGGAGAAGGAGGAGGGAGGAGAAGGGGGTGGAAGAGGAGGATGATGATGAAAGGAGGAGGGGAGGAGGATGAAAGGAAGGGAGGATGAGGAGCAGAGGAAAAGGCTAGGAGGAGGATAGGCATACTCTCCCCTCCATACCCTCTCCTCCTTCTCTGCTCCTCGTCCTCCCCGCCTAACGCTCCGCGAACCTTTGGTCAGCGGAGTGGTGGAGGTGGGAGCGGAGGAGGAAAGGAAAGGTGGATGGGGAGGATGAGGGTAAGAGGAGGGGCATAGCCTCCCCTCCGTACCCTTTCCTCCTCCTCCTCAAGAGCTGCGCTCTAGTTTCGCATTACAGAAATTTGTAAATATCTTTCATTTTTTCTTTTTTTGTATGTTTTTTTTTGTCTCGGGGTCTTATAAGTATGACCATTCACTAGCTAGCCTGCACAATTACCTTTATTTCTGTGATCCTCTCCGACAAGATAGTGTAGAGCAGATCGAACTGTAGCGGGGCTTTTGTCCAGCTTGTTTTCCACAGAGTTCGGTGTTTAGTCAACACAAGGTCCGAGGACTGGATTTGTTTTGTCACCTGCGTGGACCGAACGCAGGTGCACTGGTCGGATACGAGAAGCGCGTCAGCGTTCGGATGCGAGTTGCGTTCGATTGTTGCTTCACTGATTGAAATCACGAGTCCAGCTGATCGCTGATGCGGCGTTCGACTGCGTTCGCCGAGCACAGCGGCCGAAAGGTTAACAAATGTTAAGTGTTGTTGTTTTCCTGATGGCTTTAGTTGTCAACTTAGCCGCTAGTGGCGCGACGGTTTGACCCTCCGATACCATGAAACCTATTGCCACGTTGCGACAATAATAAAATAAGAAGCCCATTCGAATCTCCCGCTTAAGAGCTTAACGCGCCTGGGGGTCCGATGTTGGTCAAGGTGAAAGCGAGAACATCGTCGACTGATGATTGTTCGTAGCGCCACAGCTTGAGCGTAATCGACTGTTAAGTAAAGAAGGATTTTGTTTGTAATAAGTAAGGTTTGTTTTTAGAAAAGTTGATCTTTCTATAGTTACATCGGCATTTTTTTTTGTAATCTTTTTGATGTTGGTGTCGGCGTTTTGGTGAAAGCATTTGCAGGGGAATAGTGGCCGCGAAGTAAGAGCACTTCCCTCGCGATCGTTAAGAAACGTCTCCGGGTTTCGGGATGCTGCACGGACAGATCCCTGGGAGAGCCCGCGCTTGGAGCTGCTTGTGGCTTTTAAGGGCACAAGGGTAAGGTAAAATTGAAAAAAAATCGATTTTAGTTTTTCTTGCAATTTAACAAGTTTAGTTCTTTCTGCACATTTTCCATTGTCACAGTGTTCTTAGAAAGTTATATTTCGGGCTGAAAATCACTTCTTCCGAAAGCAAGTAGCAGGTGACCACGCCTCCTTTTGGGATACGCTCCCTGTTTATCAATTAATTTTCCCACAAAACAAATTCAACACCAGACCTAAAAGCTTGTCCAGTAACAGATAATCTTAAAAAAAATTATCTGACAACTATTGCATAGCTTTTTTTCAACCAAGACAATCCCGAGACGCTCTGCACGTTTTTTCCAGGTGTGTACTATGTGTACTTTCAAGTGTTTGTGTTTTTGTAACGACAAAATGGCGGAATTGGATGCTGTTCTTTCATTCAATGGTGGTAGCAATGCACAAGCCAATGTTTTGAAGTCCTGTGGATGGAACCCTGTGTGGAACACCATCAAGTGGCCGAGGGAAGTTGTTGTCACTCGAATATACTTTACGGACCAAGCAACACGGCAGGTCACAAAAGAGGCCCGGCAAGCAAGGCGATAAGCCGAAAAGCGAAGACATGACTTTAGCAATGCCTTCCAAGCTGGCGGCTATCGAAAAAATGACTGTAAGGCTGTTGGTGCCAATAGAAATTTGTTATTCACCAGTTTTTTTACTTTAAACTCAATTATCTCAAAACAGTGTTTTTTAGTACATAGGTACCATTTTTTCCTTAACCTGACATTACACAGGGTTGATTTTTTATTCCTACCACCTACATGGGTGTTCAAAAATACTGAACTAGAATTAAAAACATGCACCTAGCAGTTTTTGAGTTATAATTTTTTTAATACATGAAAAAAACTAAAATTTCAGTACTAGACTAAAAAAAATTGAGAAAAAACCAATTTTAACTTGGTTCAAATAATTCTAGTTCAGTAGATAAAACACAAAATTTCAAACAAAATGATATATAAGTGACAAGAATACTCCTAATAGTCACTGAGAAAAATGTTCCTCAACATGGCCTGAAATGCATGGGGAGCATAGGACTTACCCTGTGCCCCTAACCGAGTATGCCTGTGTATAGAGGGTTTCGCCGTTTAGTGTCAAATTGTCGCTTTTTTCCCGATGTAATAATTCAGCTGTTGGCGCCAGCCGAGACAGGGAAAAACGCAGGCAATGACTCTAGAAGGAATTTGGTTTTGGCGTTTGGAGCGCCAGGCTGACAGCCTCCGACCATTGGGTAACAGTGTACTACATGGGAGTGGTGGAATTTGAAGAGATTGGTCGGTCCCTGAGGGGAAAGGGGGCCCCTACAAGTCTACAAAAGGAGTGCCGAGAGGATTCTTGGGGATTAGACTTGATTCGACATTGGGAGACTTAGAACAAAAGTATGGGGTTTTATTTTGGGATTTTGACTCACTGTTGAGTTAATGTTGTTTTGTTTTGTAATAAACGTGGCCACACTGGCCGTTGCAAAGCCAACCAACGTCCTAATGTGTGTAGCAGGATCGAACAGCTTTCAGTTTTTTTTTATTCGACTTCCCAGGAGCTTCTATAGTGCGAACACTATCATCAGTCGTCACCATCCTGACCGCCCCCCTTCCCCCCCCCGCTTTCCAATCGGAAAGTCGACTTCGACCAATGAGACAATTCTGACCAGTTCGCGAGTTCATAATCGGACAAAATTATAGTGACAACGTCTCCCCGACGTACAAATAACGAGAGAGGTTTCACTGCCTCTGGTGTGCTTCTCCTTAGTACTTTTTCACGTACCGGTCGATGTCACATTGTGCATACCAAAGCAGAACAACCTGAGATTTGCATTCGAAGCACTTCGAACGTGAAATAGCAGGCAATCACAATATCAGTCCGGGTTCGGTCTCACCTCGCCGCGGCCCTCGGATTATTTATTTTAT
Organism: Ixodes ricinus; assembly: GCA_037355805.1. Taxonomy (NCBI): domain Eukaryota; kingdom Metazoa; phylum Arthropoda; class Arachnida; order Ixodida; family Ixodidae; genus Ixodes; species Ixodes ricinus. The sequence goes on along the minus strand of JAZHYW010013671.1, from coordinate 207,536 downwards.
TTCATTTATTTACATTGTACCTACATCGCCCTGTGGGCATTATTGTAGGGGGTTTAAGAAAACATCATGACAAGTGGAAAAAGAAAACGTCATTGTCATCAATGGACACAATATCTTCCGGGAGGTCGTTCCACCATATCGCGGTTCTGACAAAGAATGAATTAGCAAAACTGTCAGTCCTTTAAGCGGGAACAGCAACCATTTTAAAATGATCACAACGAGAAGAGACGTAGGATGGCTCCATAAGATAGGTGGCTTTATCAATCTCTGTTTTGATGTAAAAGACACGGTGGAAGAATTTTAGTCTTAGTGTTTTTCTTCTACATTCGAGTGTTTCCCATCCCAGCATAGCTTTCATATCTGTAACACTAGCATAAGGGTCATAGTTGTTCAGTACAAAACGCGCGGCCTGATTTTGAATTTTCTCTAGTTTATTGATAAGGAAGTCGTGATAAGGGTCCCACACAACGCACGCGTAATGAAGGATCGTTTTTACCAAAGCAAACTAAAGTAATCCTTTAACGTTTCGTGACGCAGATCTAAAATTTCGGCGAATAAAATAAAACATTTTACTAGCCTTTCCGATTGTACGTTCTATGTGGCTGTTCCATTTTAGGAAAATCCGCAAATAGCACTCCTAGGTAAACATACTCGAATACAGTACATAAAACGGTCCCGTTGATTAGGTAGCTTTGAGAATCGTGCAGCTTACTTCTCGAGAAACGAATATGTTTGCATTTACTTAAATTTAGACTCATTTTCCATTGATTGCACCAAGAGGATAAAATATTTATCTCGGTTTGTAATATGGCAAGGTCGCCTGACGTGTTTATTTCCCTGTATAATACGCAGTCATCGGCGAACAGTTTAATATGAGACTGTATATTTTTGGTGATGTCATTGATGCATATGAGAAAAAGTAATGGCCCTAAGACACTCCGTTGTGGCACACCCGGCGTAACCCGAGTTGATGTTGATATTTTACCGTTTAGGACAACACGCTGCTCTCGACCTTCTAAATAATTTCGTATCCAGTTCAGGACGTTTGGATCTATGTTTAGCAAAGCCAATTTATACAATAATAACTGATGTGGGACCGTGTCAAATGCCTTTCGAAAGTCTAAGAAAACGCAGTCGACATATTTCCTGCTGTTTAGTGATCTGGATCTACGATGATAAAAATTCTACCAGCTGGGTGTTGCAAGAGTAGCCGCTTCGAAAACCATGCTGTGAAGGGGAAAGAAGTGTATTGAATCGAGGAACGAGTAGAGGTTACTATAAATAATGTGTTCAAACAACTCACATGAGATCGATGTAGGAGACGATTAACTTTGTTTTTTTCGTTTACCAATGTTGTAATTGTCTTGTGTGCATGTTTATACGGCCGGAAGTTAGCACCAATAGGCGTGGGGTCCCAGCTGTTGATTTCCTCAATTCAGCCAGTGCGGTACAACCGCTTTAACGTGCACCACACAGTAGTGATACACGACCGCACGCCTGTACAATGCTCATCCAGATCGAAACGGTCCCCGGGGCATGGAGATTGAGCACAGGATCCCCTGGGCTCTGCAGCGCGAGCTCTCGCTCCAGGTGCTCCGGGCTGGTGCGTGCTAGTCCACTCGGCCATCGATCTTCCTCGGTTAGGAAAAAGCGTACGGTGTTTTTTGTTTGTTTTATTCTCTCCTGCGAATGGCGCTTCGTAGCAAACGAACCGCCTTTTTCGCTCCCTTTAGCAGACGAACCGTGAACGATCGCAATCATTACTCGCTCCGCGAGGCGCCGAATTGAATCTCGTTCTCTCTCTCGCGGCGACCAAAATGGGATCCTTGATGGGCCCGGCATGCCACTTCTGCCACTCCGTCCTGAGCCAATATCACCTAGAATACAAGACCTGCTCGTGACGTTATCGTTTGTGGATCACCGACCCACTCTAAGCGGCAAACACGTTCAAGTTCGACTAGAGTACACGCCGCAAAGCGACAGAGGCGTGCATCTTGGCGTTTCCGCCTGCTAGCGTCGCGCTCGTTGTAAGACGTAGCAGTATATCTACCTATATATCTACACTTACATCTATAAGAAAAAAAATATTACAATTGACACTCTCTTCGAGCCGGAGCAAACACCTTGCGTTTTATTTGACAGTTTCAAAGATTCGTATAGTGTTCTGTGGTGCGTCTCTCGGCATGGCCGGAGCGGGTTCCCAAGCCATACACCGTCCTAGTTTTTAATGGAGCCATCAAAGCCAATCTAAAGCCGCGTGAGTGTCACGTGACTCTGGGCATAGCGACGCGCGTGGTAAGTACAGTGGCGTAGCAAGGCCAACCGGTGCCCGGGGCCCTTCTGTATTTCGTAGTACCCCCTCCCCCTCTCCCGTTGCTACGCCACTGGGTAACTATGACGCAATACGTTCACGGCATTCGATCGGCTGAGATGGTATGTAGCATCCGCTGCTGTCCATCGTATAGGTGAGACCGAGAGTAGCTAACGCGTGTTTGGTTAGAACCGCAATATACCACGGAGCTTTATTGATAATGATAATAATGTAGCGCAAAGACAACACAGGAAGGAGACAGAGATAGGAAAGAACGCTACTCACAACTAGGTATTTACTGAATGTATCGTGAAAGAGGTAAACGAAGTGACAAATGTGATGAAACGCAGAAAAAAGGAAGAAGACATTTCGATCTACACTGATGATCGACTTAAATTACCCCTCTAAAAAGAAAGAAAAATTTTAAAAATTAAGAAAATTAAAAAATAAAAAATATATGGAAAGAAGAGAAAAAGAAAAGAAAAAAAAAAAAAAAAGAAAGAAAACATAATCGAAAAAAATTTCAGTTACCCGCTAGAATTAAGAAAAATGTTCTAGATATTGCTGCTCTTTGTGAGACAGTGCAACAGAGGGCGCACTTATGCACTTGGTCCCGTGAGTCACGATAGTTTTTGCCTCATAGATCTCTCTTGCCCTCTTGCTGGGATTGCGCTTGAGGACTCTAGTTTGACTGAACACAGGGGTGCAGGCACAGTCTCTGACATGGATCGCAAGATGCCCTGATGGAGATGATTGAAGAGCCAAGGCATGCTCTCGTAATCGCACGTTGACACATCGCCCTGTTTGTCCGACGTACACACTTCCACAAGAGCACGGAATTTCATACACCACATTAACGTCGCATTTCACGTACATATGTTTATGATGAACTGTGCATAGAGTGTGAGTTTGTTGAGGTCTGTTGATTTTCGGACAAAGCCTCTTAAGTTTATCCGGGGCTGAGAGTACGACTTGTATGTCATATCTTGATGCTATTCTTTTCAAGTTATGCGATATTTTGTGTATGTAAGGAACCACAGCTGGCCGTGTTCTTCTCTCAGCACTTCTTTTTCTTTCGTTGGGAGTTGCCAAACTCTCTGCAACCTCAAACAACAAAGAATTGGGATATCCTGATTCTTGTAGCCTTACAACCTGTGCCTCAAAGCTCTTCTTGGCTGCATGATGGCAGGACTTTTGCAAGGCGGCTTTTAGACAGCTCTGCACAATTCCTCGTTTTATTATTTTTGAATGGGCCGAATCAAACTGAAGAAGTCGTTTCTTAGACCGTGGTGAGTAAGACCAACACGTATGGTTCTCTCCAAAAAGAAGTTGGAGGTCCAGGAATTGAAGCTTACTGTCGGTTGGTAGTTCATATGTAAATTGCAATCCCTTGGCCTGTTTACAGAAATTAGACTGGATGGTGTTGACTGTCATTGACTGATGTTGGGCAGGTCTTTCATGCAGGAGTACAAGGTAATCATCCACATATCTAAAAACACGTGTCACCAGGTTGTTAGGAAGGATCTGGGATATGTCACGGTCACACTGGGAAAGGAAAATGTCACACAGTACTGGGGCAACACAGGATCCTATGCAAATGCCTTGCTTTTGTATATAGGAGTGGTTGTTGAACACGACAACGGTGGATGTAAGGTAAAATTTCAGGAGTTCCAGGAAAGACTCAACTGGTAACCCACATTGGTTTTGAAAGGCCACGTTGCCATTAGCTTCGATGCAATTGCCTACCGCCTCAAACATACCCTTATGTGGTACAGAGTAGAATAGGTTCTCCACGTCTAGAGAAAGTCCAAACTTTACTTTTATCGCATCTTGCTTTAAATATTCAATTCCGATTCAATAATATTAACTAGATATTCAATTCAATTCAATTCGACTCATTCATAAAATAATAAAACGAGGAATGGTGCAGAGCTGTCTAAATAGCCGCCTGGCAAAAGTCCTGCCATCATGCAGCCAAGAAGAGCTTTGAGGCACAGGTTGTAAGGCTACAAGAATCAGGATATCCCAATTCTTCTGTTGTTTGAGGTTGCAGAGAGTTTGGCAACTCCCAACGAAGAAAAAGAAGTGCTGAGAGAAGAACACGGCCAGCTGTGGTTCCTTACATACACAACATATCGCATAACTTGAAAAGAATAGCATCAAGATATGACATACAAGTCGTACTCTCAGCCCCGGATAAACTTAAGAGGCTTTGTCCGAAAATCAACAGACCTCAACAAACTCACACTCTATGCACAGTTCATCATAAACATATGTACGTGAAATGCGACGTTAATGTGGTGTATGAAATTCCGTGCTCTTGTGGAAGTGTGTACGTCGGACAAACAGGGCGATGTGTCAACGTGCGATTACGAGAGCATGCCTTGGCTCTTCAATCATCTCCATCAGGGCATCTTGCGATCCATGTCAGAGACTGTGCCTGCACCCCTGTGTTCAGTCAAACTAGAGTCCTCAAGCGCAATCCCAGCAAGAGGGCAAGAGAGATCTATGAGGCAAAAACTATCGTGACTCACGGGACCAAGTGCATAAGTGCGCCCTCTGTTGCACTGTCTCACAAAGAGCAGCAATATCTAGAACATTTTTCTTAATTCTAGCGGGTAACTGAAATTTTTTTCGATTATGTTTTCTTTCTTTTTTGTTTTTTTCTTTTTCTTTTTTCTTTTTTCTTTTCTCTTTTCCATATATTTTTTATTTTTTAATTTTCTTAATTTTTAAAATTTTTTCTTTCTTTTTAGAGGGGTAATTTAAGTCGATCATCAGTGTAGATCGAAATGTCTTCTTCCTTTTTCTGCGTTTCATCACATTTGTCACTTCGTTTACCTCTTTCACGATACATTCAGTAAATACCTAGTTGTGAGTAGCGTTCTTTCCTATCTCTGTCTCCTTCCTGTGTTGTCTTTGCGCTACATTATTATCATGCAAAACCAACTAGCCCAACAGCTCATATTAATAGAGCATCGTAGGCGTAATGGAAAAGGGTGACACTGGGGCAAACTTCTGCGACAGTTTGACATCCGTCAGTCAGTTCTTATTAATTAGGTGGTTTGAGTGCTCATGTGAGGAAGAAAAAAAGAACCTAAAGAGATAACGTTCCTTGACAGTCTATACTACGTTTCATCTATACTGGTGTTCCCCTCAAGAAACGTATATGAAACGGAGCCCGGGCTCCTTATGGTGCTTTACTAGTTTAAGCGTTTATGTAGAGGATTGGGATATGCGCAGATGCGTTGAAAATTAGATACGTTATCTTATCAAGACTTACCGCGCTAAAAACGCCAAAAACATCTATTCTTCCTCCAACGACCACGTCTTGCAAGGACTACTTCGCGCGGCGTATGTAATTAATGCGCAAAACTGTTGCTGTTTTGGTTTTGGTGAAAACAAGTATGGAGGTTCTATATAAGCTATACGCTTAAAGGGGCACCGGCGGGTCAAAATACCATATATATATATATATATACATATGTATATATATATATATTATTATTATTATTACTATTATAATACGACGCGATTGTCAACGACGCCTGGGCATTACCCTCAAAATTAGTAACTTGGGAACTCAGTATTTGTCAAGTAAAAAAAAGAATTTCCCAAAGCGGTATTTGAAGTTCCCGCGAGATCAGCGACGAGTGCAGTGACGTCAAAGATTGAGTCGTCCTGCAACTCGAGTTTCTCTCACGCCTCCGAACCGTCCCGACCCGAAGTGTCGTGTTCGCCCGCGTCCAGCGATCAAACGCTCTTTCCCGTGCCTGCCGCCTATCGCTGAGAACAGACGACGCTTCGCTTTCGCGTTTGAAGTTGTTTAAGGGCCCTTTAAGCGATCTCAAATTCTCTGAAACGGTGTGAGGTCGAAGAGAACGCGCAGTGGACGTTTGTGAGCGACGTGAGAGGCCACGTCGCGCCGGTTCTGCGTGTAAAGGCTACCCCGGCGAAGTCCCAAGCGAAACAACGGTACGCAGACACCAGAACCAGTTCTGACCGTTTGACCATTTCGTTTTCAAAGTCTGAGAGGTCGTCGGACATCTAAAACACAGAACTTCGTCCCATTCCGCGACTCGCCGATCATCCTCAGTGCTACATGTGCAGAGACACCGCCAGCGCCGCCATGTTTTCATAGTAAGAATAGAAAGCCAAGAGGCGACATCACTGCCGACTCCGATTTTGAGATATTACAAAAAGAAGGGCAATAGTGCGTTTGGGATTGTGTCTAAATATCGACACAACCCATATTATTATTATTTTATTCGTAGTAGATGTGATGACGCAATTATCCGCGGACAATTATCCTCGGTACTCCGCGCAGGCTGCCCGCGGTTTGCTTCATACATTCGCGTACGCTTTGAACACGTCTGCCGACAGTTTTTGTGTGACCCATCTAACAGGGCCGTCATACAAGAAATAAAGAACGCCTCGGACAGTGACCGCATGACTGTCTTTTGTATGATATATCAACGGCGAGTCAGCGGAACTTGGTTATGTGGCACTACCATTTCCCGATCGTTTCGCGGGCGCTGCGAATTTGTTGCACTGAACGGGCACAATCGGCGATCGTTATCTATTCGAAAATACTATTTCCTAGACTCTACGAATGCGGCTACTTGAAACTCTGGCAATATTTGTTTGCTCCGTGGCCAACATTTTTTTTTAAAGATTTGTAAAGAACGAAAATAAGATCGCTCAGCAATTGCGTTGCATACATGAAACGCGCAACGTTCTAGAATAACGTGACATCCGATCGCGTGACGTCAATTTGCGCACTGAATGAAGCGGGAAACCTGGATCGGTGTGTAGGTCACGTGACGTTAATTTTCCCGCCAAATTTAGTGGGGAAACTGAATTGGTGCGTAGGTCTGTGACGTCCCATAATGCAACTACTGTGCGCGTTGCATGACCGCCGGTCAGAGGCCACGGCTTCACGAAACGCGGAGCAAACAACCAAAAAAACGATTCACGTTAAAAAAAAAGAAAAAACACGTTTCTTACGGTTTTATTTAAAGCGAAACTAAGCCGGTTCTGTATTACAGTAAAAACACTTATATCGTCTTCACATGGCATCCAGGATCACGAATATCGAGATTATTATTTTTTTTTTTCAATTTGGTGGACGGAGGTTGCAGGAAGTCTCTATTCAAAGTACCGCTGAAGCCTCGCCTTCCTAAATGGAGTTTTCGGAATCTCCGCTTTACCGCATCTTCAGCGCCTATCAAGACTTATGCACGTGCCAACGTCAGTAGATTACCTCAGTTGTGTAACTCCCTCGGAAGGGTTGATCCCCCCCCCTCACTCACTTCATTCCGCCTCCCGTCGTTTGAAGCGCCATCTATAAATTTTCGTTGGATAACTCTGTCTTCCATACAATGCGGTGGAACGCCATCTACTAGACGCTGTGCTTCGAAAGGTAAGCATCCCATATATAATACGCTGCCGTTACCGTAGCAGCCGCCCGGCGCGACGATCGATGGGAGGCGAGTAGTGGTGAGTGAAAGGGGTACTTGTGCAAGCAGCGTCTGATGAGGAGTTGCTAACTGGGCTAATCTAATAACGTTGGCACGTGCACTCTTTGTTATTTTCAATAAAGGTTTGCAAAAGACGTCACGACTGGTGTCAGTGCGGCGGAATGTACCTTCAAGCTTGCGATTGCACACGCTGCCGATACGAGCGACACGTACGCGCTTGCCGGCCGAAAGATACTTCTGTGACGTAACAACTGGTCGAAGGTTTCACGTGTTTTCTCGTGTTTCGTTACATCTGCGGGGCAAACGTGGTGTTCAGATTCCGGGATAAAAACACTCTAGAATTCACCTCTAACTCATTTTTGTTTAAAAGAACCTCTTCAGCTTCCCTTTCAAGCTTCAGAGAAGTGGCTACAATGATTTTAACCAACGAGGTGACCGAGCAGTCGTTGCTATGAAGTCGTAGCTGGTTTGGTGTGTTATATTGATTCGCAGTGAGAACGTTACGCAGTTCATGGGAGAAATCAAGTATCGCCATAAGTGCAACGTCACGGCGTCCGCGTCGTCTTTCGGTGCGTCCGTCGTCGCCGGCTAAACTGGTGAATCACAGTGACCTTGTGTTTTATTATTCTTGCGCATGTGTTTATGTATTTTTGCGTATTTTACTGCGCGCTTTGACGTGTGTTAAAAGGAAGTATTGTTGCATGTTACTTTTGGCTGCAAAGTGTTTATTAGAGACACAGCCATTCGTCAAACTGGGGCATGACACTTGGTGGGTTTCAGAAAACAAGAAAATAAAATGAGTAGATATTGGGAAAAAGGGGGAATGCGGGGATTTTCAGAAATTCGGGGGTCAAAATTGAGAAATAATAAATGGGGACCACACGGAACATCGGGGAATCCTTGGGAATGTTAAAGGGGCCCTCCGGAGCGTTCTGCGATGGTCTATCTATAGCGGTAACTCGATCTACGGGCACTAAGGATCATAAAAATGATAAAATTACGGTCATGCGCGGCGCATTTCCCTATTAAAATTGCTATCAAAGTCCCCGGCACGCCCCCCTTTCTGAGATGACCCCGAAAAACGGGAGAGGGGCATCTCTTTACGCGTCAGCCAATAGCAAGCGAAGGATACCGGTGTCACTACGCGTCACCAACGCGGCCGACCGCCAGACCCGCGGAGGAATCTCTCGAACACGCGCGGACCGTCGTCAAAGGGGCCCGGACTTTGTGCTCGGCAGTCGTCGTTCGTCGCACCGCACCGTCGCTCTGCTACTGCAAAACGCAGTCGCATTCCGCAGATGACAAGGAAAAGTTTGACTCGTTGACGTGGAAGGATCGCAAAGCTGGCTTCGGAGTCGGGATCCACGGGAAGAAGGAACACGTGTCCCGCAAACGCACTCCTGCACACGCCCCGAGAAGCAGACGAGCCGACGCGCCGACGTATCACCCCTAGCAACAAGCTTGCGGGGAGAAAGCATAGTTCGCTGGTTTTGGAACGATAATTGCAAACTATGTTTCCCGCACCACAATCAGTTTACGTTTTCCTCAAACTCTAATTTACAACAAGCTTAAAAAGTGTTGCAATAATAACGTTCGCATTCCCCGCGAGATGCATGAATTTCCATTGGTCAAGTTTTAGCGATGGGCAGGGAATGGGGGATTGTCTTCCAAGAAAAAATAGTCCCGATATATTTCTACTGCCATCTGCTTAATAAACGGTTTTTGTAATCTAAAACTTTTGTATACATATTAACTTGCGCCTACTACGCAATAGAACAACATAAACAGACGATCCCAGAAAGCTCCGGAGGGCCCTTTAAAGGGATACTTCAACGAAATTTGAAATATTCCCGTCGTGTTCAAAAATAGGTTGAATATGATCCACAATATCCGTAAATGACAATCGCCCGTTTGTATTTTGATCCTGGTGGCTGTATTTTTCGTTATAAACGGCCCACTCTGGCAAGCGCTTGGAGAAGGCCCAGCGCAATCGTGACGTAAGTCGTCTCAAACGAGCAAAGCTACGGCGAGGCTGACGTCGAGAGGATGGCCTAGTCGGTCCAGCCACCGAAGCGGCGGCTTTTGTACGAATTTTGAGTGACGGGTTAATCTTCTATAATCTTGTAGGGGGACAATAGCGACTTCTGCGACAGACAAAAAGGATTCTCGGAAAGAGGGAGTTCCTCCTTCCCCCTTCTCTCGTCGTGGCCGGAGGCGAGACGATTTCCGTCACTAGCTCTCAAGGTTCCTAGACGAGCATTACAAACGAGGCGTTAGCGACATCCACCAGGTGCTGCTTGCTAATCGTTTAATTCGTTTTAAAATTCCTTTTCGTGACTTTTTTAACAAGATATTGGTATGTTCCATGTGATACTGCTCTTTTGGACACATATAGACCAAAAAATGAGCGCCGAAATTTCGTTGTAGTATCCCTTTAAGTAAAATGAGGGACTTAGGTATTTTGGGGAAGTTGAGGATTTGAGGAGTTTCGTACTAAACGAAGAGAAACTGTCGTTGAGTTGAGACCGACTTACCGCATTTTTTCTGCGCGTGCTGGAAACTCTCGGCAACGAAGTAAGTGGGCTGGTACTCTGTGATGGGGTATTTCTGCTCCCCGGTAACGGAAGGATCGAAGGGCTTCATCTCCGGCTTGCCGCTCAGGCAGTACTACGGATGAAACAAAGGGGTCCAAAGAATTAGCCTGCTGCCTCGAAATGCTGGGCTCTGGTATCCACAGCTTTTTAGCTAATAATCCGGCGAGAGCGATATATGGCAGCTAAAGTGTTTTTGTTTTCATTATTTGGAAACATGAGTACAGTTGAAACAGCAGTACAGATTACAATGATGCAAGGCGCGGTACATATTTATGAAGCGGCGTCCACGAGAAAACTCACGCAACACCCAATCTCAAGGTTGCGAAGCTGTTTTTGCTATGGCTGTTACCTTACTTTTTCTTCAAAAGGGATGAATATCTCGAAGACAAATTTGTACTTAGGGAGATCAGTGTGTACTGCGTTTCTGGTGCCTCTCACGGTAAACCCCTCGGAACGTGACTTCTTAATTGTAACTTTTAAATTTGAAAGCGAAGACGGCGTTGTGTTTAAGCGATCAAAGACTGAATATGTTAAGAATCGCAAACAACGGATAAAGCATAGGTTCGTACACTTTCTAGGAAATCTGTTACGGGTCCCAGGCTTTTGATACTTTTTTAAAAATCTCTCGTGGTGTTCAAGGGCTCTTGTCTGGCCGGGATTCGTTAGATTAAAAGTCGTTTTAAGAAACACCATTTCAGAACTCACATCGTCGTCTAGCTTTTCTTTGTGAAAATTTAGTCTGGAAAACTTAATTTGTACTTTTTGTTTTATGCACCATTCGGCAATTTTCGCGTTTAAAAGCATTATATTTTCTTCGGAAATGGCATTCCTCTTGCTTAGTAAGAGCAGTAATCTTACTAGTTTGTTTGCCTTTAAACATTAATCGACGAAACGGGCGCATTTTCCTACTAATTCGTTCGGTGTCTAATGTTAGATCATGCGGCGTCCTATGATACAAGACTCCGTGAAACGTCGTTCAATAAAACGCCAAAAAAAAAACGAAAACGAAATGTTCTGCATTAAAAAATTGTTCGATAAAAAAAAAGAAAAAAGGACGGCGTTTGAACGAGGGGCGTCCGGTGAGGTCCCGTTGCGTAAATAAACCTCGGGAAAAAAGAAATCCCCAAAGAGCCGTGTGCAAAGAGCGCATAAAACTATGGAAACGTCCTTGCACCCTCAGCATCTATCACGTGACACTAAAAAGAGCGAGAGAGAAAGCAGGGGTGTACTGTAATCCGTTTCACGATAGCTTGGCGAACTGTGGAGGCTGCTGTCCCCGCGACCCAATACTGGCGTCGGAGGAAGGCACGTGGCAACACTCCATCGTCGAGGCCACGCGACAAGAGGTATAGTTTTAGGCTTCTTGTTATTTTAGTAGTGTTGCGGTCAAACTCTTCTGACCGCAACACTATTTGAAACGGAAGACTTTACTTTTCAACAATGCTTAATACGGATCAACACTTTTCCGAGAACAACACATAACTTTTGAACGATGTTCGAACAATCAGAGCCGTGTAATTGATTGCTTCCACTAAAAGACATCGCCGTGACATTAGCACCCGCCACATATTCGCTGGTAAATTGAGCTTATGGCTGTCTCATCAACTGTTCCGGAAGAGCTCGCTACTCTAGCGTACGGAAATGCTACAGCGGTTGACGTTCATCCGAAGTCGGTTGGTTTCGCAGCAGACGAATCTTGGCCAGCAGACGACAGCCGGTTCCTCCGGGCCTTGCATTTGGCGCAGTGACAAGAACGCACTGGTGAAGCGTGTCACGCGCCTCGCTGCGACGCTGTTATTGGGTCGCGGGGGCCATAGCCTCCACGGTTCGCCAAGTTATCATGAAGCGGAGTATAGCATAGTTATTGCCTGCCTTCGTCCGCTCGCATCCACGCCCCCTATTCTTCACGCTCGTCACAGTCGTCTACTATTGCCCGTTCTATACAGCCAGTTCCCTGCATTCCTTTCGGCACCGCAGACGGCGCGGCGCGTTTTCCAAAAAGATATGTTGGCGTTCGATTGAATGGCGTTCAATAGAACGCTGAAATCGTGATAGTTTAATTTAACTCGAAGTTGTGGTCTGTCGAAGGAAATGCAGCTTCTTCACCTCGAGTTCCCCGAACGAGGACAGCAACCCGGCACCATAAGCCTTCAGCTGACCGTCCTGGTTGCAGATGCCAAATTCCACCGTGAACCAGTAGCACTGTGGGAAAGAGGAGAATACATGAGCAACAACTAAGGAACGAGCTATTCAGAAAGCGCCCACCCAAAATTTGAAAATAATCCCGAAAAGTAATAGTGGAGGATGGTGCGTTTGTTCAAGAGGTGCCAAAAATGGCACATGATAAGGTGGGCTTCACCGGTTTGTACCAGAGTGCTGGTGAAGTGGTTGTGGCTTTCTTGAGGGATCTATACTTGTAATGTTCACATTGCTGCGTAAGCGCTCATCTTCCCATGCCCTTGCGTTAATAGTTTTGACACTAGTAATAACTGTGTAAGATGTGTCTTCCGGCAACACCCGCCGGGAGACACAATCTTGCAAAGACCTGTCTCCGGGTGGGAATCGAGCCACTGAAGGGCGGTCTAATCCAAACTGCAAAACAAATCAAATACCCGGGACCATTTTTTTATATAGCTTGTTGCGAATCGAAAGTGTGCGGTAGTGTTTGGACGGCGGAGCTAGCTCATCGGCAACGGGCGGACCGGGGGCGGGGGGGGGGGGTCGAGGGGATTGTTTGTTGTATTGGCTGCAGTAAGAAACAGAAAACGCGGAGGAGTGGACCGGACGAGAGAGAAAGAAACAGCCTCTTTTGTGGGATTTTCGAGTAACTTCGAGGAGGAGAATACAACAAAAGCGACTGCCTCCCGTTGTTCTTTTGTAGGATTTCCGGAGTGCGATAAGCGCACCTGACTCCCCATGATGGCTCCCGCACACGGTTTATGAGGAGTGCGAAAAGAGTGGAGATCGCCCTCTCCTGATTGACTACTGCGAATTCCTGTCGCGTCGGGGTCCCGAAAAGTTGAACATTTTAAATTTTTTATCCGTCCTTCCGGAACACGGTAAATGTTACCGTGAAGTCACCGGCGACGTCACTTCCAAGTTTTGGTCGTTCCCGCACAACGGGATTCGGGGCTCAATTAGACCACCTGTCACTCACTAATCTGACACCCTACCCTCCACTACACTAGCGGTCATTTTTTTTAAATTTATTGCCTGCACAAGGAATGGTTAGGTTTTGTTTGCATGGTTATCGGTAGTATACATGTAGTCGTGTCGCGACTTTGTCGCACCAATGGTGAGAGCTGCTTGAAACACGCTGGACATTCTTTGCCTTCCGTCTTTGTCCATGGGATTAATGTACACATAAATTGTTTCTGACATCCACTTGATTACCGAGCATGAATACATAGTTCAACTTCATTCAAGTCTTCATGTTCGTACTCAGCTTGGTGGTTTTTTGGTTTTGTTTGTTTACCACTTACAAATGGAGTCGAGATGTGAACCGTACCGTCGCGAGACGTTCGATGTAGTCGTCCGGAGCCCCGAGGGAAGCCAATCCAATTTCCTGGGAAAACCTCGCAAAGCTCGGGTCGGCAAACAACGGAGCATGTCCCAGAAGTTCATGGCAAATGTCACTGCATTAAAAAAAAAAACAACAGCAAAGAAACGCTTACACTTTAGGATACTTTCTTTTTATAGCAAGTCGCCGACCAGAAGAAGTTCAAAGGATAGCCAACGAAAATGGCATTCTAAGTACACCCGCACGATATGTGTGTTTATTTATATACTCGGATTTCGCGGAAAAAGAGATTCCTGTTTGTTTTCTTTTGGTCGGCGTAAGTCAATTACGCCATGCAGAAAGCTGGAAGTCAGTGAGAATGCGACACTGGCGGTTGTTACAGAACGGCAACAGTTTGAGAACATGGCGTTACCTGCATCAAAAGATAAAAGGGAGAAACGAAAGTCCACTATGAGCAGACATCACCCAAGCAGACATCCACCCAAGGCTCCCAAGCCTGCTATCGTCAACACAAGAAATTACAACATGGGCACCTGTAGCATCTATTCCAGCGAAAAAACGTTTGTCAGCGAGAAGAAAAACAATATATTCAGCTGATATAAATGCTACGTGCGTCTAGAATTTGAGTTCTTGTGGTGTCGGTTTTAGGTTAAGGTGGACGTCGGTTAGAAAAAGTTCGTTTTTCTCAATTATCTTTTGATCCCAAGTAACGTCATGTTCTCAAACTTTTGGCGTTCTACCCCGATCGCTCTGCGTCACACTGTAACGGAGCTTTGGCTTTTTGCGATGAATAGTTTATTTACGCGGTGATAATAACACAATAATTATACGAATTGGGCGTCGCTCTCATTTAAGCAGAAATGAAGAAATATCTTAACCTGTTCCAGAGGACTCCCCCCCACCTCTCTCTCTCTCTCTCTCTCTCACACACACACACACACACACACACACACACACACACACACACACACACACACACACACACACACACACACACACACACACACACACACACACACACACACACGCACGCACGCACGCACGCACGCACGCACGCACGCACGCACGCACGCACGCACGCACGCATGCATGCATCCTCAGATGAGATCAATAAGAACGTAAATTTTGTAAGGCAATTTTTGATGTAAAACTAAGAACATTGAAGGAACTCCGCCAAGCGCTTTCTCATTTGTCGGTCGCTCTCACTTATGCGGAGATACTTAAATATCTTATCCAGTTCAAAAACTGCACCTGAAAACTTCGCATTTGAAAAAGCAAACAAATGAAACCAACACATAAAAAAAGAATACTTTCCTCTCATAGTAAGTCGCCGATCAGAAGAAGTTCAGAGGATAGGCAACGAAAGTGGTTTCCTGAGTATCCCCGCACGATCCATTTATTTATTTATTTATTTGTGCACTGGGTATTCCGGAGTATATATCTGTCGTGTCTTTGGCCCGAGTAAATACATTACGCGTCGCAGAGAGCTGGATCTCCGTGGGAGCGTGCCGCTGGCGGTTGTGATCGAAAGGCGAAAGTTTGAGAACATGATGTTATTTGGGTCGAAAGACAAAAGAGAAAGACGGAAGTCCTTTATGAGTCGATGTCCACCCAAGCCTAATATCGTCAAAACAAGAAATGACGCGGGCACCTGTAGCATCACTACAAGTGAAAAAAAGGTTTGTCAGCTTACAACAACAACAACAACAACAACAACAATATTCTTTTCCGTGCTGACAAGTTTTTTTTTTATTGATAAAAATGTTACGTACGTCCACAATTTCAGTTGTTATGTTGACCATTTTAGGCATGGGTGGACGTCGGCTTATAGAGAAATTTCGTCTCTCTCAATCATCTTTTGATCCAAGAAATGTCATGTTCTGAAACTTTCGCGCTCTACCCGACCTCTGTGCGTCACATTCTCACCAAGTTTGAGCTTTCTGCAATGCATAGTTTATTTACCCGGTGATATAATGACACATGGTAATTATACAAATTGCTCGTCACTCTCATTTAAAAGGCAACTCTGCTTCATTTTTGTTTGCAAAAATGCAGTCCTCTTTAGTATCACCCAGGAAGACCACATGTCAAATATTACGCCCTAGTTCTGTCTAAATGATTCTTACACGGTCCGGCTGACCTTCCAACGCGCCAAGTTGCCGAAGTCGGCAGCGTACGCAAGGCTACGGCGTTGCCAACATTGAGCTAAACGTCATCACCATTGCCCCCTTTTCTTGTTATTACTTCTCCGGGCAAGCGTAACGGGTGACGTCAGCAACGTTTCCACTCTGAGCTCAGCGGCGTCCACGTGATCGACGTTACGCGCCTGCGCAGCGCGCTTCTTGGGAGCCGTCCGTCCATCCCGCCGTTACCGCCATCTCCCGCGTCAAGACCGCCGTCGTAGTCTCACCGTTTGTGATTATTTTCTCTCGGAGTTTCGGTCACACTACGTGCGCAGACTGATGCCGCAGTTGTGCTGACGTCGTCGAATGTCGTAGACACCAAAATGTTGTGAAGAGTGCGGTGTCAGACGTCACTTGCGCCTGGCACACGCCCGCCCCAATCCCGCCCGTCGTTGCGTAGAGGATCACGTGACATCTCGTACCACCTCATAGCCATGTTTTAGCGGCCCGAGGTCAAGGTTGCCAGACTGAGCCTAAGTTTCGGTTTCGATTTCTGCTCATGTTTAAAGTAAGATTTCGCAATTTTATATTGCATTTTTAGCGAAGCAAATAACGTTGTGACTTTTATATGTGTCTTTAAAGTGAAAGCACTCATATCCCGAAATTTTCGGAATTGGAGTGGAGTTGCCCTTTAAGCGGAAATGAGCGCTCTCATTTGCGGGTCGCTCTCACTTATGCGGAGATAATTAAATATCTTAGCCAGCTAAAAAACTGCAGCTCCCCTCCCCCTCTTCTTCACCCTCCCCCCCCCCCTACAGACACACACACACGCACACGCAAACCTTCAGATGCCCGACGAAGAGGAACGTAAATGTTTAAGACACTTGTTCTCGACATGAAATTAAAATCCAATAAGCGAGCTCCGGCATGCGTTTTCTAATTAATCGTACATTACGAAATGGAGCAATCAACGGTCTGGGGAAACCCAAGCTACGTGCATTGTTTAGATTCTTTTCCAGAAACTGGATCAACGGGATACCTCCCACCTCTCCCTTTTCTTCTCTTACGAAATTTCTTCACGCAATCTCCCCTTTCTCACTCTCCCCTGTCGCTTTGTATCCGCCTTCTTCCGCTCCCTAAGACCCCTATTAGCCCCGAGAAGTCTGGGTGGCGACCCCTTACGGCCAAGCCGGGGTAACATCACGCCGAGGACGAGCATTTTTCCCTCACTCGCCCTGCTCGCCTCGCGGACGCTGTGACAGCGTTAGCTGTCGGCACACCAGCTTCTGTTTCCCCCTTTGTTTTTGCGCACGTTCTTCGTAGGAAACGTGAATTATTATGCGCGGCCTTATTAATGTATTGTCTGTAGCAGCAGGTGAAACTTCAATTAACATTCCCAGCATGGTTTCCAGGGCAGGCAGCGCATAAATCACAGCTGGTTTATGAAAGGAAAGAAATGTTGCCGCACTATGCAGGAGCATCGCAATATCTTAACATCTCAGACAATCAATGCTGCTGATGATTTGAATAAATTAACAGTTTTTTTCATCTTCTGTTTCTAAACAAAAACGCCTCAGCAAAAAAGCTGTATTCTGCTCGAGCGACGTGTTAAATTATTCTAGGCCGTGAAAGAGAATCACAAGCGAGACCGCCCAAAGGTCTTTGATATAAATGCCATTTGTATGCCCGCAAAGCGGGGTGTAATGTTCTCCTAACTGATGAACATTTGCAAAAGAACAGAATTTCAGTGTCTGAAACATTTAGACCGCCACTTCTCCCGACCCCTCGCACGATCACCTTATATCGTGTGGAGGGAGCGGGGAGGTTCATCGACAGGAATTGCCTCCGCTGATAGCTTTCTGTACTTATAATCTAATTATAAAGGTAAGCGTGACAAATACATTTAGAAAAAAGGTACGAAAATCCCGTAGGTATAAGTCTCACCCAGCGTCTTGTACAGTGGGCAAACGAGGTCCCGCTCCTCAAAGTGCTTAGCGAGTGACACAACGGCCGACGTTGACGTTGCCTTTCTCATCCCTAGTCTGACTGTCCATGCTTCCTTTGATCTTGACGTCATCGGGTGGTAAAATATGAAGCCGGCTTTCTTTTTGGAATTGCTTTGCGACAGTGAGCAGTAGGTCAGCATGATCACAAACCTACGATCGTGAGGAAACGGGCGCAGGGAAGCGAGCCGGATGCCAGAACGCAAAGCGGAGTCCTTCGCCTGACGTCACGGTACACCTCACCCAATCAAGACGCGGCGACCGCAGCGACGCTTGTGTTCGCTCTCGGGGCTCAACATTTCTCTGCAACACGCTCGGGTAGGCGCAGTTTTCGCCAAGACTAAAAATAATGCGATAAATAGACAGAAAAGATGGACAAACAGACATCTTCCCCTCTTCCTCTCAGCTCTTCGACTCGTTTCGTTATGGTGGTAATGGTATTCTGCGATACCCCCTCACCCTCTAAAGCCTCAGCCACACTGCTCATATATCCTCCAAAAGACACGGAGTTCTCCGCAGAGATCTATGAGAGAATTTATCCGCGGAGACGCGTCAAGAATGTTCGAATCAGGTTTGCATGATACGTATGCGTGCTACGATCACGCCTAAAGTTCCTTGTATGAGCGATGTGACGGGTCCTTCATACAGGGAGAAAAAACATGCCTCAGACCCGCGTCTGTAGACTGTCTTCTGTATAATGTATTGGTAGTGCGACCGCGGCTTGAGCCTTCAGCAGTGTGGAGATGCAGGGCTGCGGAAACCACGCTAGCCTCGCCCACTTCGCACATTCATTTTGTTGGTTGATGAACCCTCCTGTCCTGCGAGGAAGGAAGTTTCCTCTGGCATTTGCCCTCCGTGCTGTGTCACTGCCAACGTTACTAGATTACCTCAGTTGTGGAACTCCCACGGAAGGGGAACCTCCCTCACTCACTTCAGTCCGCCTCCCGTTGATTGAAGCGACATCTAGATTTTCGTTTCATAGCTGTGTGTTCCATAGGGTGGTGTGGCGGAACGCCATCTACTAGACGCTGTGCTTCGAAACGTTAGCAATTCCATAGAACACACTGCAGTTACCATAGCAGCCAGCCGGCGCGTCGAACGACGGGATGAGAGCTGTGGTGAGTGAGGGGGTACTGTTCGTGCAAGCAGCGTCTATGAGCAGTTCCGTAACTGAGCTAATCTAATAAAGTTGGTCACATCCCACACAAAAAAGATTTCCTCGATGATTTGTTTTTCTTCTTTGCTGGTATCGAAATTTCGAACGACAGGACGACTGGCTTCGCATACTTGTATAAAGAAATAAAGATTTTTTTTTAAGAGAAGCGGTATTATTGCGAGTTATTACTCTGTAGTTTAATTTATTTTCTATAAGAGGACTGAGATAGTTCAGGCTGTTTTGTATGTCAGAAAGCTGCCGGAAAACCCTCCTGCTTATCTTGTACAATGGGCTGCGTTTGATTCTCTTTTTGCCTAATGCGTTCGCGCTCTCATTTTTTGTCAACAAATGCGGACGCTCTGCCTGCAGAAAGACGATAACGCCGAGACTCAAAAAGAGTGTTTCAGGCCGAACGGAACTATGCTCGCGAGTTTTGACAGAAACGCCTCATTTTTTTATTTCGTCTCAATATTTATATATATTTTTTTTACAGTATGAAGAATGTGTATTATTATTATGAGTATGACGTCCGGAAGCTGTACCACGCAAGACGAAACTCGCACTTTCTGAGCATGTATGTCTCCACAATCCGAGGCATCAGGTAGAGGCGGCGTCCTGAGCTTAGACGTAGCAATCTAAATTGCTCGAGCCGTGACGTAAGACACTTGTAGTGGCTTATATAAAGTTCCACGATGGTGTTTGGAACACGCCCCCAACGGATGTGTTTAGTCTCCTATCTTTGCCCATTCGTCGAAAGCGGCTCCGAAGCGGCAACAAACGACGTCACAAAAAGAAGACGGTAGTGTCATGTTGTCGGATGTCGTGATCCTGGCGGTGTGACGTAGAAAAGCTGGCGAAAAAGGCGCGAACAAACGCAAGTGTCGCTGCCGTCGTGGAGGCGTCCCAACTTCTGGCCGCCGTAGCTTCCGTGAACTGTCACAGTCCTACCACCTACCACCGTGACGCCGCCAGGTGGCAGCACGCCACTGAAATGACGTCACCAGGCGGAAGTCGAGGTACCACTTTGCGGTAAACGCACCGTTTGGAGACGCGCGTTCCAGGCACCATATAGTCACACGCAGAGGATGAACACTCACGGCTCGGGAGTGTAGAGGGGCTGGGACGGGTGCCTGATGTACTGGGTCGAGTGGAAGACGCGGAACGCGAGTCCCGCCAGGAAGTCGCGCGACGACAGGAGTCCGGCTACGGGTCTCAGCGTAAATCCGGTGCAGTCTGCGAGAACACGCAAGAAAAGAAAGACGTAAGGTGACGTTGAATGAACGATTCAATGGATAAATGCGCGGGTTTTAACAGCATATGGGCTAAGTTCTACCAAAGAGGGCCACTGACGTGTTAACAGTGGCCTCCGAACAAAGGGGGGGGGGATTCCCTTTCCCGACATACTTCTAAATTGTCGAAAAAACATATATATATTTCTAAAACTTCAAATGAACAGATACCTCTACAACCTAAAGTAAACATAAACGACACACATAAAAGGCTTTTGTTACATCTGGGATGCACCACGTTGGTACACAAGGCTTGCATTGACGTCACGTCAGCCGCCATTGCTCCGTATCATGTTCTTGTGCCCGTACCTTTTGCAGCATACATTTGGCATCATCGAACCTAATTTTCTCTACGAGGCTTGCCAAGAAGAACAAATCTGATTTTGCGAGATGTATGCTGCAGAAGGAAAGGGCTCAGGAGCATAATACGGAGCAATGGCTGCTGCGACGGTGCCATATGACGTCACATGCAAGGCATGTATACGACATCCGCCACTTTCCCCATTGGTCTGCTTGCGGACGTTCAGCAATGGCCGAGCCCCACTAGAGCAACAAGCAGAAACATCCGACAGCGACAAGTCGCAAGCACGTGCAAGAAGCACGCGAAGGTATCTTTGACAGGCTCGCAATCACAAGCGCTTACTTCACGAGCACCGAGAAACTACAAGCCTGCCAAGGGTAACTTTCGCGTGCCTGCCGCAAGTCCTTGAGACTTCTCGGTGTCGGTTGTTTCTGTTGGTCGGTCAAGTAAAACTCGGCCATTATCGGCGTCGTTTTTTTCTTGTGTTGGTGAAATACCGAAACATGGTGAGTGGCTCTTTTGACGTCAGTTTACTCAGTAAGCACGACCGGAGGCGTATTTAGGCTGCATAAACTAATGCCTACCCCACCCGCCAGCCTCAGGAATTTTTCGTCCGTGGCATGTGTCCTCGATGATGTCATGTGACATGTGGACGTCACGTCGCATCTTAAGGTCGCGTGACACCAAGTCGTGACGTGATGCTGTGACGGTTTTATATATTCACCAAACCTTGAGTGCCCTCCTTAGTTTACACGCAAGAGAAGACGCTTTTCCATGCTACGCGTTTAGAACACCTCTGGGAAATGCCGAGCGAGAAAGCCAGTCGTTTTAGACCGTGCGTACCTTTGAGAAAGTTGGAGACGTCTTCGAGCTGGGGAACATTGTCTTCCCGGTAACCGCAGTTCTCCATCAGGAGCGGGAAGATGTGGTTGTGCTCCCGGCAGGCGTGGGTCTTGTACAACTTGGTCAGCTCTCGAAACACGATGCCCCTGAAGACATCGGAAAAGAAACCATTACACAAAGTTACTTGCCGTGCAGAAACTAAAAACGTAAAAAAAAAAGAAAAAAACCTGCAAAAAGAAGAGGAAAGGAAACAAGCGACGTTTCGAGCGCACGCCCTTCGCCAGACTATGCGAAAACTATACTAAGTTACAGCTCAAGAAGGTAGGGCGAGGGAAAGGAAGGCTAGGAAGGGAGAGGTAGACGAAACGCTGGAGGGAGTGAAACCTTCTCCTCTCTCCAGCTTTCCGTTTGCTTCTTCCTCCCGGGCCTTCCCTTCCCTCGCCCTACCTTCTTAAGTTGCAACGAAGTATAACAGCGAGCTCGTTTCACGGCACTCGTGCCCACGAGTGCCCGCTCGCAGCGTGGAAAGGGTTCGCTTCGGCGGGCACTCCACGAGTGGCTGCACTCTCCGAGTTCGTTTCGGCGCCGGCACTCGCGTGCGTGCACTCACTGGGCGCGTTAAGTTAACGTGCTCGAGCGCACTCCAGCGGTCAGAGTGCACTCCAGCTAAACTGAACAACATCGCCTCATTTCCCGTGCACGGTGGCGGAGCGCGCTCCGCGAGCTCCGTCTTCGGAGGTGGTGCGCGAGAACTGTAACAGCTCGGTTTCCGGTAAGATGACGGCGTTTCCGCTCTCGCGGCCAGTCTCGCGGCAGTCTCACGTCTCTCATGTTCTATTCTCGCGCCTGCTTGGATACGTGGATACTTCGACGGCAATCACTTGGCAGTTCGTGCAATCGTTCGTCATCGTGGGGAAAAAAATGCTGGTGTGGTCAGGTATGCGTACATCCTTCAAATGCTTGTGGAAGTTCTTCGTGATCCCTACCACAATTTCAGGATCAGGCGAGCCGATGAATTCGTCCATTCAGCCGTCATTCTTTAAGGCTTTTGGGCATTCAGAAGACGTTCGGCGCACCTTTAATCGCCACACCAACAGCGTGCAGCACAAATACAAGCTCTTGCTGTTGCCGCCGTCTCCGCGCACCTATTCCATCGAAGTCGTCGTCGACCAAACACTTAACGATTTTCGACGTGACGGGAGATATGTTTAAGCGCGCGCCGGAAAGCCGGAACCGGAAACATTAAAAATAGGCGTCAGATGGTGCCTCGGTACGAAAAAAAAGCAGTCGTTAAGCTACGCTCCGAACCCGTGCGCTCGAGCGCAGATGTCCGGAGTCTGGAGCTCACTAACGTAACGCGTCCACTGCAATGAGAAAATCGATCGAGCTCCAAAATGCAATCCCTTCATGCCTCGCTCAGGCGAGCAGCAGGGCGAGGAGCGAGAGCAGACGACGAGGGTTCGTCTGCTACGATGTGTCATTCCCACAGCGAAAGTAAAAGAAAAACAAAAGCTGATTTTTTGCTATATATCGAGTCCCGCGGGCGACGGAATCAAACACGAGTTTGAATAGCGAGCGTCTGCTATTAAAGCGATAACTTTATGGGGACACTTTACAGAAATTTCGACCTCGTACCTTGTCGTCGCCGCGGGCCTGAAAAAGGGAAAAATACTTCTTCTCTCCCTCTTGCCTCGAGGAGAGGGAAGTCGTGACTTCCCGTTGACCATGCCGCGCAAGGAAAGCAAAGAAGCCTGCCCTGGTGGCTGGCCCAAACGAGTTGTTCTCAAACAGTGGTCGCGTTATGCGAAATCCCACTTTGGCAGTATCCAGTTTCTACGCGTAATGTTGGATGGTTTTACAAACTTCCACCCCGCTTACCCACTTACTTCACGGATCACTGGTGGCAGACGTCGGTGGCATTCACGACGCCAACCACGACTGCTATGAGAATAACCCACGTCGCACCTCCGCCCTTAGGTACGTTTCGGCACCATTCCACCCTCACTGCGCGAGCGTGCTACAGCTGACGCTTTCGTTTTTTCAAACAATGTGGGCGAAAAATTCTACTTTTTTATGAAGAAATAAAGCAACTGACAACCGTGCTTTATTTGCAAGTTTTGAGAAGCTCTCTTGCCGTACAGACGCTGAAATCTACGAGTGTGTAAAGAGGGGCTTAGGACAAGCACACCAGCAGCCCGCGAGATTTCTCTCACAATCCGTGTGCTGGTGAAGAGTTGAACATTTGTCGACAAAGCTCCCCCAGCAGAAACCTGTGACGCGAACCAATCAGCATCCGGGAAGGCTGAACGTAGTGACTTTACCCGAGGCTCGGGCAAAATCATTAAGTTTAACATTAACATACGTCAGCTATCTTGTCCCGCCGTACTTTGTCTGAGAAAGCTCTCGTGTCTCGATGTCCTCACCAGAGCTAAATTTTGATCCACCTGTATATACGACGATCGAAATAAAAAATCCCACGAAACGTGTCGCTGGATATTCCAACGGACTAGTTTTAAGCAGTATCCTTTCGGCGGCCCACGCATAGCAGCATGTTTAAAACAGTTAAAGCTTTTGCGCGGACAGTATCATCAGTTTTCTCCAGTACAAATGATTTTAAGAATTGAAATATCGCAACTAGCTGTTTTGTAGTCAGCTGGTTGCGGAGACTTGCGCCGCCTGTAAACACCTCTACGACAGCCGAGTTGCTCGAAGTCATCGAAAATATAAACTACACGTCGCAGCGACCAACCTTTAGGAATAAACGTTGGCAGCAACTGCACTCTCGCATTTCCATTCATCACGTCCAACAGAAAGGCGCTAGTTTTGGTTCGAGGCCGGTACTCTTACTACAAGACAGGTGAGGACAGCATCAGTCTGTATTCGACACATTTGGCAAGTTTGTTTGAGGCCGGGTTCTCCGTGCGTTACTCCTGTTCTGTGACAGAACTCGCCCACGGTGCGAGTTCGTGTGAAACGAACGCGCCTATAAGGAAAATCAAGGAGAAGAACGCGAAGGCTGTCGGAACATGATGTCAGAAGACAACGAGAAACGAAAGAAAAAAAAAAACCGAGGAGGGCACCGCAGGAAACAACGACCAGGTGGGGAGACGAAGGTCGGAAGAGGGTCGAAACCGTTACGAATGGGGAAGGTCGGGGGTACTGAAGGAAATTGGGAGGGCGAGTCGACTTTAGAGGAAATTTAATAAATAATAATAATAATTATTATTATAATAATAAAACAATTCACGAGGAAGAAGCAACAAAAAGATAACACGCAAGACACAGAGCGCTTGTGTACGCCTCACGTGTTCCTCCTATGTTTCTACCTCCTTGGTCGCTGTGTTGTTTTTTTTCTTATCGTGTCTGTTACCTAATAACTCGCTCAGCTTACTACCCTACTGAAGTTACTCGCTCTGTTACGAGCCATGTAGAAACGACTTAGGCTGCTGCATTCCGGGCGACACTACACTCACGGCCCTGTCCAAGACAATACAAACTGCATTACCCCAATTGTGCCGCACGACTGAACTCGACCATGCATACACTGACTGGTTCAGACATTTTCGCTTATTGCATTCACATGTCAAGCAAACAGACTTAGTCGCTCTGTCCCTGTCAGCGTCGCATCGTCTTTAAATGTTCTCCTTGCAGGACGAAACAAATTGAATCACCACGCTTGCGACATGGCAGAACTGAACCAATAAACTAATTCAGACACGTGCCGAAATTCCGTTCGCTGCTACCGAAAATGAGAGTAACACGGGGCAAGGCGAACGGCAACGGTGCTTTGCAATCTGCTCAAGAAGCTATGAAATTGCAAATATATGGTTGTGCTTGTTCCTCGCCGTTTTTCGCGTCTATCACTCGAAGAAAGGCGTCCGCCCGAAACGTCGTGTATTCCTTCTTTTCCACGTTCTTCTTTAGAGTAGCACAACCATTTACTTCCGATTTCGTGTTTAAGCTCATTATGCTCGGCAGCGCCCCCTCTATAGCATACACTCTAAGAAATGCCTGGGCGGCTACTTACCCGCAAAACACTCAAAGGGCCAATCATTGTTATCTAGGAAATCAGCTCAGCGATTGATGGGGCGGATCATCCGTTTAGACCTAAAAATGAAGTCTGCGCTGTGGCATTACGCAATGCAAAGCGTAATGCTTGCATTGCGTAATGCAACAGCGCAGACTTCATTTTTAGATCTAAACAGATTATCCGCCCCATCAATCGCTGAGCTGATTTTCTAGATAGCAGTGATTGACCCTTTGAGTGTTTTGCGGGTAAGTAACGCCCAGGCATTTCTTAGAGTCTAGGCAATGACAACCTAAGGAAAGGAGGGAGTGGCGAGCCCCGAACATCTCATTATCTCCTCCCCACAGCCATGGTCAGAGTGCGGCATGGGCCGATAGCAACTCCAGAGAGCCAACCGCGAAGCGAGAAGCGTTAAGCCGCGTTCTGCATTTAGTTCAGCTGGCCGCGGCTATAGACGAGTCGGTCAAGTCAGTTACCACCGTCTAATCATAGAGAAGCAAACATATGATCTCGGATTTCTTTTGACACGTGATTAATTCTCACGCAGATTTTTTTTTCTTGTTGGAATTGTTACGTAGTGTATGACGTATGTGCGAGTGTCCGGGTGATTCCGTTGTAGCGTTCACGTTAAGGAATCTGGAGCGTCGTCTTTCCCGCAAAGCAGTTAAGGGAGCCAATCGCTGCAATCTACCAAGGGCGCTTGGTGAATGACGGGGCTTAAATTGTTTCGAACTAAAATATTAGTCTGCGCCGTGACTTTGAGCAATCATGTCACTGCGCATGCTCAGTGAACTAAGCACAGACTGCTTTTAATACGTCTAAACACATATTCAGCCTCATCATTCGCCGAGCATCCTTCGTAGATCGCAGCGATCGGGAGAGGCGATGCATGCTCCAGAATACATGAAGTACTCATTCGCCGCGATGGCGACCGACGCTAACACACGAAGACATATCTTTAAGGTCAAGTACAAGAACTGAGCACATATATTTTTTCATCATATGACGCAACAATGTTCCTCTATACTCGTGTCGTGCACGAGTCCCACTAGAGCCACAGACGGAAACAGCCCACACCGACGAGCCTCAAACACGTGTAGCATGCACGCGAAGCTATTTTTTTTTGGCAAGCTCGCAATCGCTCGTGCCATCGTCACTAGATTACTAGGGGGGGGGGGGGGGAGGGGACCTTATATAGTTGATACTATACTACTAAAATGTTCAAGGTAGAAAAGCCGATCGACTTGATTCGTTGCTTCTGCGTCGCTCAAAGCCGTGGACACACTCCCAATACATCATACGAAAAACTCTCTGCAGTCACTGTCCGAGGCGTGTTTGTTTCTTGTATGACGGTCACACTGGCCATACAAAAACTGTTTGCAGACATATGTTCAAATCATACATATGTGCCAAGCAAACGTGCTTCAAACACGATCCAAGCGTTCCGCAGATAATTATCTTATACATCTCTGCGGAGAAAATTCCGTGTCTTTCTTTTTGCATCGATGCATACGGGCAATCTGACTGCTGCTTGAGCTGGGGTCACACTGCTTATGCATCATACAAAAGACAGTGTGCATTCAAATTCAAACACGAGTCTCCACGAGGTCTGTGCTTCGAATGCCCCATGGCAACGAGTTCAAGGAGAAAACTTGTGCATGCGGCATTCGGACCACGGTTATTGCGCTGACTCGTGCTTGTAGAATGTCTTTTTTCACGATGTATGGAGCAGTGCGACCCCGGTTCTAGAAAGGTTCCATTTGGAAAACACGCAAGAATAAAACATGTAGGGTCAAAAAGACAGACAGGATATAGTTCTTCCGACTAGCAACCGACATTTTTATATCGACTGCCAGTTAAATTACGGTCGCTAGTTGAAAGAACTGTACTGTCTGTCTCCGTCCCTATATGTTTTATTATTTCGTGTTTTTAAAATAATCTTTACCAGCACGCATTTAGTACGTTTTCGTTAAAGGTTCAGGTGGTCACGTTCTTTTGTAAATTTACCATACCCCGGATTTGAGCTTCGCACGCTTCTCAAGTGTTTACCAGCTTTCTCTGTCAGACGTGGTTAAAAATGTGCGGCGATGCGAAGTACCTAAAGCAGACGAAGCATTCGGTTTTACTGCCCTTATTGACAGCGCGTCAATAAACGAAAAGCGAAGTTAATAAACGTTTAAACCGCGTGATGGCGGAGGCGAGCTAGTGTAAATATATCCATTTCGTAGTCCAACTGGGACTGGGTGGAGAGCGAGAAGAATCCAAAATGGAAGAGAAAGCAACTGTTTTTTTCTCTCTTAGTTTGTTCTATTCGTCTCGTTCTCCAGTTAGCCTGAGGTGGTTTAAAAAAAGTGGTCGATAGAAGTCTAGCTCGTCTTATTAAGTTTAAAGTCCGTGCGTCAAGAAACTTTGCGAAGTCAATAAAGCCCTCAGTTTCATTGAATTATCTGCGTTCTATTGGTCCAGGCAGACCTCTCCACCTTTCTCGTTCCGTAACCTCTCTCTCTCACTCTTTCCCTTTCTCTTTTGCATTCCTTCAAGGAAGTGTGACACCCTACCCGCGTCTTAGATGTCTTTGTTTTTTTATTTTGACGAGAAAGAAAAACAAGGTCTATTGATGATATGCCTCTCGTAATCATATTCGAGTGTCCACAAAACAGCCACGAAAGCCCGGGGTCAAGCTACTTAAAAACCGTCTGCAAAGCAGATTTGAACGCACGTCACCGTGAGATCCCTGCTTCGAATGCCGCATAGCATTGAGTTCAAGGAGAATACTTTGGCACGCAGCATTCGAACCAGCGACATTGCGGTGCATGTGTTTGCATATTGTGTTTTGTATGAGGCACGAGCAATGGGACTAAGGTGCGAAAAACCTTGAACAAAAGTCTGTTATCCAAAAAACGGCCGAAATCAATTTACATCAAAGTAGAAGAAGATAAAAAACACATATCGAAATTTCTGTTAAACAAATGGACTAGAAATTGCCAAGTTGCATCGCAAAACTTTCAAATCCTGAGCTTGTTCTAATGTTCCAACACAACCACAAAACATTCATGGAAAGAGAATCCTTGTCGCAAGAGTATATACTATTTTGAAAGATGAGCCGCAGAAAATTTTTAAAAAAGTAATTAGAATTGTACTGTATTGTATTCCATGTACACACTCGCTCTATTATTTTTTTTTCTAGAAATGAAGAGACAAAAAGCAAAATTACTTACCATGTCTTTGTTTCTTCTTCAGTATACTCCACCCTAGGGATGGGTTGACCGCTGCATAAAATAATAAATAGAAAAACATTCAAAATAAAGGAATTGGCTTACGAGAAGCATTCATTGTTGTAAATCACTTTTTTATGGTTTTATGGCTGGCGAGTTTTCGTAGCTTTCGACGGCACTCAGAAAAATGCAGTACCCGAGAGTTGTGCACAGTAAGAAACATTGTGCGTCGACTTCTCCACAAAGTAAGTTCAGGGAGTCAATCAATGATTTCCCTACACACCCCCAAGGGGGTTTGTACACCCCCTTTTTTTTCTGTAGGAACCCCTTACTTCGCAATGACTCCTCTATTCTATCATCTATCATTGACTTCAGCTACTTTCTTAGTTTTCTTGTGTGTTTAATTCGGTTGCGTATTACGCTTTACAAAAAGGCGCACCTTTTCAACGCGATGTTGCAGCACCGATTGCTAATCTGTCAATTACTGGGATGAAAAAAAAAGGCCTATAAGTGACAAAGTTCAAAACGATTACCGCATTTACCGGACTCTACAATTATGTGGTCTCCACGTGTCTAAAAGTTTAAAGTTTAAGCGGCGCGCGCGGACTTTCTACCAAGAACTCTCAAATAATATTCCAATGTAAAAAAAGGAGGAAAAAATCGTGTTTGAAACGAACATACCTTTAATTGGGCACGCGAAGATAGTTTCGCCAAGCGTTCTATGTCTATTTTCCTTTTTTTTAGAGCTAAAGTTAAAGGTAGCAAAATATTAGAAATACAGCGAAAATTGCGGCCGTGCATTTCCTACGCCCTATATCGGATGTTTGTCGTCTAAACACTACTTTGTGAGCTTGCTCCCAGGTGGTCATTGGTCATATATTTCGTAAAATAAACTATTGATAATCGCGATTATCTCGCTCGTCGCCATTGCCATTGGTTCTCAGCGTGTTTGCGTTCAGCAAGCCGCCCGGGAGCGAGCTCATAAACCAGTGTGCAGACGACAAAACGGCTGGTATAGAGCATACGGAGATACACGGCCTCGGATATTTTTTTTCTTTCTAATATTCCGCTACCTCGAATTTTAGCTGTGAAAAAGAATTATAAACATAAATCTTTTTATGAAACTACGTTCGCGTGCCCAATTTCAGATACGTACGTATGAAATTCTAATGTTGCGCGGCGTGTCAAATGCGTTGGTCCTTACGGTTCACACCCTGTATACCGGGCTACGCACAACGCAGCGATACTCACTGTTTGTACTCGTAAGCAATGTCAGCGAAATACTTGCGTCGCTCGCGGTACTTCTGGTCAGTGAAACCCTGCAGGACAGAAGAAAATCTTCGTATACTACATGCCATAAGTCGATCATTAGGTAAAGCCGGATGCATAAATTGTTCACTATTTCCGAGAAGATATACGATAGTCACGACAACTTAATACATTCAGGGCGTGGCATTTATGGTGTTCATGCTCATTGCTTCGTGAACCATTTTTTGGCGTTCTTATGGGTTAATGCCCATATGCCAACAAACCCATCAGACACTAGCCAATGGGCATTCGGTACGATAAACGAATACTTGGTACTCGCCATGTCCGGAGTTTCTTAAATTATCAGTGAGTATATCTAATAATAATCAGCGTTAATTACAGAGTGAAGTGTCACTTCAGTTTCAGTTTAAGAAAAAAGATTTCTGGAATTAAAGAAAAAGAAAAAAAAAGCTCGGAATAACGTGTTTCGTAACTTTTGTTTTGTTTTCCAACTCAGGGTATATCATAGGGCAGGACTAAAAACGTTCTTCGTCACGTTAATATATATATATAATATATATATATATATATATATATATATATAGGGCGTCAACCGCGAGTGAGGAGCCATGCTGGGCGGTGACATTGTGCAGTGGCCGCCGAACATCAAGATGTACCGAGTCAATAAAATTCACTAAATTTGGTAGGGATTGTCCCGCCCGCCATTTTTCGCAAATTTAACAAATAAAAAAAATATATATATATATATATATATATATATATTTATTTGTTAAATTTGCGAAAAATGACGGGCGGGACAATCCCTACCAAATTTAGTGAATTTTATTGACTCGGTACATCTTGAATGTTCGGCGGCCATTGCAATAATGTCACCGCCACAGCATGGCTCCTCCCTCGCGGTTGACGCCTAACTTCCATTGGCTGGCGTAAGTGATCAAGTAACCCCCGTGACAACCAATGGCGTTCTCGTTAAAAGTCGTGGTATATGGAGTATCGGTACGTAAACGATACCGCCTAGACCAACAACCACCCCCCTCCCCGCAAACAAACAAACAAACAAAAAAAAACGTAACCTACATGTTTTGATTTTGTCAGGTATGATCAAAGTGCTACCGTAATTTTTTTTGTTGACCTTTTTTGCACTATCAGTTTCCAGCTTTTACTTATACATGTCTCGTTAAGAAACTATTTTATCGTCTCTTTTACTCACCGGATGATCGGAGTCCAGCTCAGAACCGTAGCTGAGGATGTGGTTGGCAAATATGTCAAGGTCTTTGATCTTCCTCGGGAACCAGGGCACAGCGTCTGAAGAAAAACGAACAGCAAAAAACGTTTATTAACTTTTCGCTCGACTGGTTTCAATATAGTCCGGCGATTCGCTGCTGGATGCCCGTGGCACTCAGCGAAAATTAGATTTTTTTCCCCTCTGATCCTTCTTTCCCGGCGATCTATCTTTGATCGTGTTTGTGATGCGAAAATGAAATGTTAACATATAAAATTATTTTACATCGTTTCTTTTTATACTCTACGCTTTACCCTTTGGACACTGCTGCTGCCTCAACTCAGAGTAAACGCACAACTAAAAAATCTAGGAACACGGACGAAATATCAAACAATAGTGAAAGACGAATACATTATTGCGGTGGAAATCAAGCGCGATTAAAAACACATCTGGAACGGTCTTGCAATTCGTCCTTGACGTAAGATTGAGTTGCTCAACGCATTTGCGAAAAGAAAACACCATCGATTGGTCGCGCTTCCCGTTTTTTATTAGAAAAAATGCAATCAAAAATAGATCGCCAGTGGCGGGGGAGCGGGGAAGGACAGGGAGAAGAAAAAGATCGATGCAGACAAATAACGGCGAGTATCCCGCAGTAAAACGCGGGCAGCAATTTGCTGCCTTTTAAAAACCTGATACAAACTGCTGTCTGTTTTGTTGAAATATTCGGGTTACTTATTTCTATTAGCAGTTTATTTGCTACTATTACCAAGCTAGTCAACCCTACATTTCTAGAGACGTAACAGAATGTACGGTGTTGTACATCTTCCACTTGCCACTATACTCCGTCTCACCCTACGATGGACTAGGGCCCGAAGGCTGGCGGGCGGAGCAGTTCTTCAGAAAAGCTTGCATCCGCATTGCGAAAGAGTGCGCGAGAGAAATTCCGATACGAAGATTACGAAGAGCACTAATCTCACGGATATGGTTTCCAGTTATGTTAGCTCACTATTTTATATCGGTGATGTAAAGGTACATGGTGTTTAGTTTCATAAAAGTTCTTGCCTTATTTCGTGAACCTGTCAACTGTTTGGAGAAGTTGGAGGGCGCGCAGGCAACACTTACATAAAGTCGCTTTGCCTTAGCCATAACAATCCAATCCAGTCCAACTTTCATGTACGTAAAACGTACCCGGTCCGCGGTTCATACAGACGCCCCCGTGTGGAACGCTCTATCCGACTCATCTTCGTTTCTTAATGGCCGCTGGTTCTGATCCTTGGTTTTCTTCGCCCCATCGCTTCCAGACGGTATTTAATCCCTTCAGTAGTCTTCAGTAGTGGCAAGCAGACGGAGCCGCCGCGAGGGCTCCATAAGCAGATGAAAAACTGGCCTCCGCATGACGCTTCTTGGAGCACTGATACGTACGACGGAGCAAATATACCACGTGGTTTCTAACAGGCTCGTTATTGGACCCGGTGGCCTGTAGCATTAAGCTTTAGTCCATTGTAGGATGAGACGGAGCATAGTAGAGAGTTTTAGCAGATCGTTCCGATGACTCCGATAACGATACCCGATACTCTGCCTCCGCCTTCGCGCTTACATATATAGTATCGTTATCGGGGGATATCGGAGGTATCGGAACGATCTACTAAATCGCTCTAATAAGTGCTTTTTGGCCGGTAATTTAAACGCTGTCCACACAGGACATGTTTTGTGCAGTTCAGATCCTTTGCTATACCGGAAGTGGTGGTTTTTCTCCAATTAAAACCCGCTTTTTTTTTTCTTTTTTTTGGGGGGGGGGGGGGGGGCAGTTTCGTTTTGTTTCTCTCATTGGGTAGGGCAGGGGTCTCAAACTCATTTGGGTGTGGGGACCATAGGCTAGCTCCGAAATTTCGAGGGCCGACATAGGAAGGGGGGGGGGGGGAGTAGATATATTTTTCCATAAGAATAAAAAACAAATTTGCAAAGCAGCCGTTTTTCAGCGAAACCCAGAGATTTCCCAAAGAAAGAATCTCGTGCTATTTGGTAAAATCTTCGTTTTACTGCTATGACGTGTCTACTTTGGTTTGTTTATACAATTATACTTTGGGGTTTTACCTCGTGTGATTGCAAGATTTAATATGCCACCATTCCGCCAACTGGCTGGATTTTTTGTTTTCAATACAACAAGAAATTAAGCACACAATCGTTGCTATGTCGCTCAAGTCACCCGGGAATCACCCGAAATCAATACGCACCGGAAAAAAATTATTTTTCATACGGTAGTTTTTGCTTTTTTGTCAATTTTTATAGTTGAGTTATGAGAAAATGTTCCATCTTAAAACGCCGTTCACACACTTGCAATCGAGTAGGATGGAGAGAGACAAGACAGGTTTTAAGCCTCTTGCGAGGTCTTAGGACCTTATGCGCTGCTGCGGAGCTGATCCTAAGGCGTCGCTAGAGGCTTAAAACCGGTCCTGTCTCTCTCCGTCCTACTTGGCTGCAAGTGTGTGAACAGCGCTTAACGGTATGTCAGACGAAACAATCCTCCATCTGAAAGGAAGCAGATTAGTGCCAATATCCTAAAATGTCATAAGAGTGGAACTACGTCTCCAAAGGAATTGAATGGACGACAAGAGGTCTTTATTTGTGGCGCATGCAGCGCTCGAGGCACAGAAACAGAACCTGGCAGCCACGGGATACTTGCTCATCACCAGTGGCGTACCAACTTGCTTTTGAGGGGGGGGGTAAACCAGCACCCCCTCCCCCTCCAGGGCCGGGGGCGGTGCCCTTGGTATCCCTTGGGCGCCGCCGGCCAGTGTTTGCCCTGCCCAGAGGTGGCTGTTTCAGGGGGGGGGGCAAAGCACATGCCTTGCCCCCCCCCCCCCCCCCCCCGGTTGGTACGCCCATACTCATCACGTTTCTGCCGACTGCAACTCGCAAGCTCTCCTGGCTTTCGTCAAGGCTTCCGTTGTAATTGTCAGTTCCCAACCTCCCAAAAACAAGAGAAGGGAGAAGAGGACAGCGAGGGGGCGGAAAAAAATCCGTGCTGTTTGGGTTTCGTATGTTTTTTAAAAAGCGTGCACGCGTTCTTTTTATTTTTTTTATTTAGTGAGCAGGTAATTTGCAGTGTCCAGTTTGGACAGCCACTTAGTTCTCGTTTATGCTACAGTTTGTGCCTGCGCTGTAATGCACACGGTGACAAGATAAAGATAAGCATGAATTACGTACATCACTACCAGGAATAATGCAGTGTCAATGTCTTAGCAGTAAAAACGACATCTTTGAGCGGCGCTAGAAAGCAAGACGGGAAAAGGGGGCCGCGGGGAAGCAGGAAAATTTTGATTTTAATGAGGATGAGTCTTTCCGACTATGGGCGCACTCCAGCGAAATTTACTGCACCTGGCGGCTAGAAAAGGAAGCCGTGGAGGCAGGTTGTCCAATTCTCTCGTGAGCATTCTCCAGCGAATCAGATATGCACAGTGCCTGGCGGTCTAAAGGCGAAGCTGGAAGGTAGCTTGAAAGCAACGAGGGGCCTAGAGCGATAAACTGGTATCCCATTCACCACGCAAAAGTGCCCCCCCCCTTGGCTGTCGCCATGTTGTACAATTTTGTCCACAAGACACGTGACCGTACCAAATCTTGAGGCTTTTATGCAAAACTGAGCCGTGATTTTTATTGCGATCGCTGTAAAAAAACATGATAAACTATTTTTTCAGTACTGTTGGCTCCCCAGAGATCGGTGTCTAGCTCCGATAAAAGCCCGAAATATAGCACTGCGGCTGAAGGCATCTAGCGGAGGGATTGCGAAGCTGCCCGAGTTTTTGTCGTAACAGCAGATCTTAGACTTAACAAACAAAACATAACTTATCTCGTCGGTATTGTTATAAGATCCATAACGAAATATTTGTGCGCGGTACTTCGTTAAAATCTAGAAGTAGAGATCACGTGTCTAGTGGTCAAAAATGTGCAACATGGCGGCGGCCAATTAGGGGGGTTACTTTCAGCTGCTAGTTTATCGCTCTAAAGGCCCGTTCACACACTTGCGACTTCTAAGAACCGAGTGCCTTGGAACCTCTTAACATCTCTCACGACGAGAGGACACACTGGCGCCATCTACTGGGTGGCAGTGTAAACTTGGCAGTCCGGTGTATGTTCTATTTCCTCACGCGTCATCGTTCCTTTCTTTGTTCGAAAAACTTTTGTGAACGCTATAAACGTGCCTTTCTCATAGTTATTACGCACATTTGACCTCGGAAATCCAGCAAAACCTTCGCTCTTGTGAAATGCAGTTCCAGGGTCTCCGCATAGATGGCGCCAGCGTGACAGTGTCTTCCCTCGTCCTAAGAAATTTTAAGAGGTTTCAACAGGTCTCGTTTCTCTCGGTCGTACTCGGCTTCAAATGTAGGAACGGGCCTTAAGGCCGTCTACCTCGCTGGTTGAAAGGCGAGCGAGTGTTCCCAAATGCGTGTTTGACGCATCAGAACCCGAGGAAAGGCACGCCAGAAAAAGGGCTCTCTATACTCTAACGGCACAGAGCACAGGCAAGGGTACAAAGCACGAGCTTCGTGCTCTTAGCACTTGATTCCAGTGCGGGAGTGCTGCCTTGGCGTCTCCCGTGGCTTCGACCTCGCGTCAGTAGCACTCGTTCTGCTCCAGGTAAGTGTAAGGCAAGGCGTAGTCCAGCTTTTCACCACATGAGCTGTGCCAGTCAAATCTCGAAGCGAGTACCACAGAAGGGAGTAATCCATAAGGGGGCTCTCCAAACCCCGGCCCGCAAAAAAAAAAAACGTTTTTTTTGTTTTTTTTTAAATTATCTAGCTGCTGGAGGGTCGAGGCCAACAACGAGTTGCCATGCGTGAGAACAGCCGTCTGCCGAAATTGAACCCAGTTTTGCCATGAAGGTGTGTCTCAATTTTAGACGCGCCTTCACAGGAAAACAGGGTTCTAACAGGAGCTTATCCTGATATTCTTGCAAGTGACTGTTCTTCAAACCACCTTTGTTTCTTTTTCCATTTGTCTTTGGTGCTTTTTTTCTCAATTTTAGTGACTATGGTATATACCAGCTAACTAGGCTTCCCTTCCTGTAGATGGGAATGGGGTCGCGCGTGGATATAACAAATTCTGGGACACCTTGCTACAAAATGGTGGTGTTCAGTTCATCAAAGAACACCGACTGTCAATTTTCGAAATCAAATGTATCGAGATCCCCAAGCCTGGCACAGTATCGCGATACAAGCGATCCATCGCACATGTATTTCACACAGAAATAAATACAGAGTAAGCCTTCCGTTGCAAGTCGAAAGCCTGTGCTGTCTGTTATTCTTCCATGTCCCTCTTTCGTTATCGTAAACATTCTTCAAAGTATCTCGATAGAGAGATAAATATCCGCGAAAGTATGTTTAAAATACAATCGAGATACATTCGCAACGCAATGCTTTCCAACCCTACCAGAAAAAAAAAATGTTTTTGTAAGGCGAGTCTTTTTGTCTCATTATTCACTGAACAATGACTTCACCAGCATGACCATTCTTAGACGCTTTTTTATATCTGTGTAACTGTGTATGTTAAGATTCCTGTGCGTTCTCATGCATAATTGTGCTCAATGCTTTTTGTCATATCTACAGCAAGTTGTCAGCATCAGTTCTATCCTTCTCATTAGTTTCTTCCCCAGTTTGAACATGCCAAAGTTTCTAAGCACTTTGATTTATGCCTGGTGAGTTTTCTGGGTCGGCAATTGTGTAATGTCATGGTGTTTAGCTAAATACTAGATTTAAAAATGAAGATGTATTCATAAATATTCGAAAATCATCGAGAATATTCTTCTTTTCTGAAATAGTTCTCGCTAACTTTCATGTTTGTAATTAATAAATGCTTACATAGAAATATTTATTTACGATTAAAAATTAAAGAGAGCGCAAAGACACCAACAGAAAAAATAAATTACTGCAGCGTGGGAAAATGGAAGATTGGGGAAAAAACTGTGTCAGCGCTCCATCACTATCTCTGTTCTCTTGGTCTGTTTGTTTTGACGTTGCAGTCCTTATACTCGATGTGAGCAAGCACGAAGAAACTTCCGCTGTAAGTCAGCGCCTTATTCGTGTACTTTCTAGGTCTTGTCCGCGTCTTTGAGCTGTTTCTAATTTTGCATCATTAAATACCAACTAGCCCAAACTTCTACGAAGTCAACTTTATTTATTCACTCATCTTTTTCTCATTTATAATTACTTAGTCTTTTTCCTGAACCTCGAAACAGCGATAGATTCCTGATCCGACCCCATAGCAAAAAAGGTTTGAGATCCCTGATTTATAGTCTCAAAGATTTAACGAGGCAAGCCTTAAGCTCTTTGTGTGCCACTGTTTGGTGATTGTTAAACAGCCCTTGTTTTTTTATCTCTCTTTAATCAATTTGATGCGAAATAAAAAAAAAAACATTGTAAACTATGTTTGCGAGGATCTATACATATTGATGAGGTCATACGCCTAGCTACCTTGCGGACGAAGAAGAAAAAAACTGCACTGGATTTCTTGTTTTTTAGAATAGAATAACAGAAGCGAAAAACACACACATCAAGGAGGGAAGTAATCTAGTCCAAAAGTATTGCCTATGCAAATGAGATCCTTAATCGACGCTTGGGCATATGATTATTTTCATTATTATATATTGCAAACTGCGAAGAGATTCAGAGTTCTGTAATAATTTCGAGAGAGGAAAAAAAGATAGCAATAAAAAATCCAACGTGCGCAGAAAAGATGCAGCTGCTAGTTTGATGGCCAAGTGGTGAAAAGTAAAATGTTGCAGCAAGCGACAGCACCGGGCCTGCGGGAATTGGGCCGCGAGCCGCGTGCCGGTCTAAAGACCTCCGAGGGCCGAATCTGGCCCGCGGACCGGGGTGGAGGCCTCTGGATAGAGGAAGAAAGGTGTGGGCCTCATCTTCTGGGTTATTTCGGTGTCAGAGATTTTGTTCTAATCAATACTGCCAGGGGGCTATTTAGTTCTGATTCATACTAAGCTTTTACGCCTCCCCTCCCTCCCCCCCCGAAACAAAAAAAAGAAAGAAAGCAGAGTGAGAGTGAGAAAGTGAAAGGCAAGACATCAGTTTGGTTTGCACAGCGACGGCTCACCGTCGGTCTTGGGAGGCAGGTCCCTGGAGATGACCTGCACGTACTGAGAGACGTCCTTGATCTGCTCCAGGGCTTCGTGGATCTTGCCCGAGCTCGGGCTGAAGTTGACGATAAACTCGTAGCCGTCCTTGAAGCGCATCGAAGACCGGGACTCGATGTGCTGCAGGTTCACCTCGTTCTCCTGCGACACACGTTAGGCGACGCGTGTACGATTGTGGCGTCAGGGATCGTGCATCGCGACACAGAGTCTGGAAGACCTTTTGTGCGATGATGCGGCAATTATTTTTTTCGTATCGCTATGCCGCGGTCGCAATGCTAATAGATCGTTCAAAGGACAGTCTGGGGACGCTGCCTGAGACATGTTTTTGCTTTGTATATGGCGGTGCTGCCACATTGGACGTACGAAGACTACCAAGCGCATTCATATGATCTCAATGCCTTACCCTACCGGAAAACCCAGTATAACTTTTCGCTATCTGGTATTATGGAACTGGAAATCTATCTGGATTCTATCTGGACTCTATCTGGATTTTAGGTTTTCAGAAATTATTCTTTTGTCTGCAATCTGTATGTCGGGTTTCCAGAAACAAATTTTCAGTTCCATAATCCATATAGTGAAATTTATACTGGGTTTTTCGGTAGGGTATCCAAAAAGCGGATCAAACGTGTCATTATTTTTTGTAATGAGCGCGCTAGTATTCCGGATCAGTTAACAAAAGTCCCATATTAGCAAAGTGTGTTCGCTAGACTGTGCAAAGCACGGTCTGGCGAACACTGACAACTTGCCCACTCCAATCCGTTTCCTGTTGATGTCAAGCTAAAAAATTACACCACGCGCCAAAACGAAAATACGGACATAGGAAGAATAGAATACCCCAGTATGTCGTGCGTTGAAGTGTGAAGTATGTTCGCCTGTCCTCAACCCCCTCCGCCTCTTCCGGTTCCGCAAGTGATGATGCTACAACGCAAAGACCGCAAAACAACAAAAAAAAAAGAAGAAGAAGAGGAACGGGATTGAAATAAGAGCTATAGTGTGCAAGCGATATTGAAAAAAAAAAAGAAAAACAAACAAAGAAGCGCGCAAACGAGTAAACAAAAAAGAGGCACCGTCTCAAATCCTCCCAAGTTTTATTTACTTGTTTACCTGCTTTACTTGTGCAACAGACAGGGACAGCAAATGACGGCGAACAACGGATGGAACTCAGCGAATGACCAAACTTAAAACACGGTGAGATCTAGAAAAAAAAATGCACTGCACGTAGAGACAACGAGCAAGTGATACGTCACGCAAGCATTCTCTCCCCGCATGCGCAGATCGCATTTCTCTAGTCTATGCCGAGCTTCGTCATTCGCCGGGGTCCTTCAATTTTCTTCGCCTTGATTGGCTGTTCCCGTGTTCTGCAAGCGAGTGAACCCGCAGCCGGCTTTTTTTTTTATAGTGCAGGAACGACAACAAAGGAGAATTTGTTTCCTGCAAGCTCTGCAGGTGATATCCCCCAAGAGCAGTCACCAGACTCTCCTCACTTTCTAAGAGGGCACCCATCTAGTCCTAAAGGCCCGTTCCCACATTCGCGTCCGCTTAAGGGGGTCATGAAACGAATTTTGGGCTGGGATAAATGAATTTAGATAGAAATTTTACTAATAGCATACCGTTTAGTGGGCCAAAGGATAGAAGGTAGAAAGTCGAAAGCCTAATTTTCGGTACGAAAATTTGAAAACACAGCGGACTATTTCGTACCTCCTACCCTTCGAAAGCTCTCTGCCTTTTCACTGTGATACATCCGCGGTACCCATGGCGCGTCACCCGGCCCAAACACGCGTCACACGGCATCGCACATCACTTATCCCTTCACCCCTAAGCTGACAGTGCGGCGGAAGCTATGCGCTTGTCGGACCAATCAGCCGTCTCCCTTTCCTCACTTGGCCTCATTCTCTGCGCGCGGGTATGCGCGAGGGAGCGTGATCACGTGGAAAAAGCGCGACCGGGGGCCCAACGAACACGTGGTTTTCACAGCACTGTCAGCTTAGGGGTGAACGGGGTGGGGAAAGCAATCTTTTGTCCGAGTTTTGAGCGACGGGCTAATCTTCTAGGGGAGAATGGCGGTGTCCAGTACACAAACGAGGGTCCGTCTTCTTGAACTGTTATGGTACAATGCACGATTTCTGAGTGGAGGAGGAAAGCTAAGAAGGAAAAAGTTGAAGAATCGTTTCTTGACCTCTTTAATGTACCGAGTAATTGTGACCTCTTACGTCGAGAGAACAGACAGGCACGCTGGCGCCATCTATGAGATGATCCTGGAACTGCGTTTGAGTGAGCGAAGGTTTTTCGGACTTTGCAAGATCAAATGAGAAATGGTCGTTTATAAGATTGTCAAAAGCTTTTTTTACGAGTCAAGAAGAAAAATAGAATGACGCGCGACAGGAAAGGCAATACAGTGATGTCTCATTGATATGGAGAGCTCCGTTCAGCCCAAAAATCGTCCATAATGCGAGTTGCCCATTATAACGAGACACAAAAATGCATGTATTTCCCCAGTTTATCCCCGAAAAGTGTGTCCATATAGCGGGGTATCCATATTAACGGGGTCCGTATAAACAAAACATGATTGTATACGGAAACTTCTTCTAAGGCTTCCCGATAGATCGAGCCAGTGTGTTTCCACGTCGTAAGATATTATAAAAAGCCGTTGAGCACATGATTGTAAGCAGCCGCAAGTGTTCAAGCCAATCTTAAAAAAAAAGAAAAAACACTGTAAGGGAGAAAAGCATTTTTTTAAAAGGGCGTCGATAAGACACGTATTTTTTAAAACAATTAGTCTACGAAAAAAATTTTTTTTTGCGCGCAATATTTACGTTATTAGTGTCCATTTAGGTGCAAAAGGTGGAGGTCGTAGCCCGCTAAACCCCGCCCCGGGCTTACAAGGTGCTTACATCTCTGATTGGATGGAGAAATGATTGACGTGCGAAAGGTTGGTTGTAAATTCCTGTCTCCGTGTCGTATATTATTTTAATCGACAGTTTTCTTTTATGTTTCAGAAGTAACCACGATAGTAATTGTTTTCAAATGCATTCTGAGATCTCTTCTCCCTTGGTTCGAAGCGTTAACAAACATGGCTGCCGGCGTCTGCGGAGTGCAAAACGAGCTAAGCTCCTTGAGCTCGTCACTTTGTATGAGTGCGAGTGGTTTTGAGTTCACAGAGGTGTTCAGAGGAAGATCTCTTCAGGCCGACGTAGTTTGCAACAAACAACTGCCGCAAGTACGCGCCATTGGAAGCGCTGTGCGGATGCTTCTCGTAGCGGGGCTGGCATAAGCCTAGCGTCCCAGATCAACTATTTTCATCACTCTGGCTTGATTTCTTTATTTGCAAGTGTTAGTGCTGAATACGAGTGTTGGTTCCAGTAGAAGCGGCCCCGCTGCTCTGTGGATTGTGCAAACGTCGTGAATTTGACCGAGTACAATGCTGCTAAACTCAATATAAGCACTCTCCTAAAGGCCCGTTCACACTCTTGCGACCTCTTAAACCTGGGTTCCTTAAAACTTCTTACAACCAGAGGACACACTGGCGCCATCTATTGGGTAGCAGTATAAACTCGGCGGTCCGGCATATTTTTTTATTTCTCTCGCGCATTACCCTTGTTTTCTTGGCTCGAAAAACTTTTGTCAATGTTATAAACGAGCCTTTCTATGAGTATTACGCACATTTGACCTCGGAAATCCCGCAAAACCTTCGCTCTTGTGAAATGCAGTTCCAGGGTCACCGCATAGATGGCGCCACAATGCCAGTGTGTTCCCTCGTCCTAAAAAAATTTAAGAAGTTTTAACAGGTCTCGTCTCTCTCGGTCGTACTCGGTCGCAAGAGTGTGAACGGGCCTTTAGGCTCGCAGAGGTCTTGGCTTCTGGATACCAAGCCCTGAACATCACCCTGCCTCTGGAGGCAAACCGGCACGTCCGGGTTCCTTCGGCTCTGGAGTCTTCCACCCGCTAACATGCAAACTTGGGACCCCTTACGGCTGTGGAGAAATTCGGCACGCCCGCCTTTGTGTGGATACTTGTTTGTAGAGTTTGGTTGTGGTCGGGGCAGCCCCTGAAGACTTGATCAGGGAGGACGGCAGGGAAAGTTTTCTGACCTTAGAAGTATTCCCACCAAAGTGTAATTTCCTAAGTGTGTATTTTAAGACTTAGTTTATGTCAGTTCGTTTATAAACCGTTATTTGGACTAATCGAACGAAGAAGTGTGAAGGCTTCTGATTACTACTTGACAGTATGTTCCCGTCATTGAGCCTCGAAAGGTCAGCGTTCAAGTTTTGCTGTGCACCTGGCCTTCCAAAGCGAATATTTTTACTTCGCGTTTCAATTGTGCGCCATGACGCTCACTCACCTCGCTCGCGGATGGCATGTGCAAAAAATAACGAGAACAGTAAAACTAGAAAAACAGCTTTATTTATTTTCTTGATGTTTTAAAATTTTCTTATTCACTTATTACGCGCATCGATAGACGGTGACGGATGCTTGTATTGGACCGTAACTCGTGCATGGGGGAACGCTAGAACGACGCTAAAAGTGCGTCTATCGGCGTAAATATTGGGCGAAAAAATTGTTTCCTTTGGTGACAAAAATTACAAAAAAGCGACCCATCTATGCTCTTTAAACTTTTCTTTTTCCTTTGCAGTGTCTCTTTAAAGGTCCCCTGAAGACAAAAAAAAGTTTTTTTTAAAACAGTCTAATTGGGACACGCGTGCCAAAAAAAAATTTACGCGAAAACAAATTTTTTTTAGAGCAATATTGATTGCGTTAGACGCAATTTAGTCGGTAGTCACCTCCTTCCACTTTTTCTCTCTCTCGGCATTTCGGGCGCGTGGAGGAGAGGTACTCTCCGCCTCTTCGTAGTGGATCGGCTTGGCTGCTTGACTGGCTTGGCTGCGCCCCGTACGAGAGCCATTGCTACTTCCTGTGTCTGCCGGGCACACGTCGTACCGCGTCGTACAGCCGATTCACACGACAGACTGAATCGCGATTTTCTTCCCCAGACCGTGTACCAAGTGACCGGCACGTCACCGATTCCTGCAATCCGCGCCTTGTCTGCGGACGCGCAGACTGATAAAGTCAAGCGCCTTTTTTACTCGCGGATTTTTGGCGGGAGATTGACTTGAAATGCGTTTAGTCTGGCAACGGTACATTGTTTTCTTGTTTTTGTTTCTGGGCGATGAAAACAGAAGTGGCGCATCGTTGTGTATTGTGCGTTCGCTGGTTTATTTTGTCGGGCGTTTCTTCGTTCCACGTGTGAAAGGAACTGCAGAAACTTTGTCTGGCTGACGCGACGCAGGTTCCTATACTCCTCCGGGTCCGCGTCAAGAAGCACCCGTCAAAACTCGTCTACCACGCCGCGATGATTCTTGCACGTCCAATCAGGATTTCACCGAGCAATACCTCTCTTGTGGCTGTGGTGAACTTGAGTGTTGTGCACGAGCGCGGAGTGCGTGATGGCATCTCCAAACGCCCCTTCGCGAGCCCAGAACTTCGTAGCTTCTACGCGGAACCCTTCTCGAGCAGGACCATGCCTGTGTCACTCTCATGCTTTGGGTTAGTAAAGCTAATGGCGCTTCGTGCGAAGCCTATCCCGGTGTTTCGTCTCGATCTGTACGTAACAGCGGCGTACGATTCATTATCGCGGTAGCGAACGTCGATTTCTCTGGCAACGGTGCCACGTGTGAAATGCTGGAGTTTCGCGGCACTGTGAGGTGGAGACCAGGATCGTCCGACG
The DNA here is from genome assembly GCA_037355805.1 of Ixodes ricinus. Lineage (NCBI taxonomy): Eukaryota > Metazoa > Arthropoda > Arachnida > Ixodida > Ixodidae > Ixodes > Ixodes ricinus. The sequence goes on along the minus strand of JAZHYW010013671.1, from coordinate 163,320 downwards.
CGCAGCTTTCGTGTCTCGTCGTCTCCTGTACGCGCATTGGCAGACAGGCGATACCACAGGCGCGTCGGCACCATCCGCGGATCAGACCGTCCGTGTATCGGCCATGACTAGCTAACACAAGTAACATGCCCTCGAGCACGACTACATGCAGACGCGATGTTAGACTATTAAACCAGCCGAGGACGCGACTTGCGTTGCATGACGGCGAACAGGCAGAGACAAAATGGCGAAGCTCTTGTTAGCGCTTGTTGTGTGTCCGAGCGGAAGCAACAATTTTGCAAAACGTTCGTAAACAATTACGACGTTCATGCGGCGGATTGCTTCTTAAACCTGAAATCTGTAGGTCGGAGGCGATTTCAAGAGATCCGAGGCTTGTGACCTCCACCAAAGCTGTCGCTCATTCTATGGCCAACGAAAAGCTGATTGAATGACCATGTTACCAATAAGCAGTTGTGTTTAACTTCCGCGGAAAAATTCAAATAAACTCCCGCCGTAAATATTGCTCTAAAAATTTTTTAGCGTAGACCCATTCTATGACACGCGTGTCCCAACCGACTGTTTTAAAAACTTTTTTTTCTTTGCAGTGTCCCTTTAAGACGCTGTGTCCGATTAGACGCTGCTGAGTCGCGTTTGAACAGCTACATTCCGAGCTCATGAGTTGTCAAGCGAACAAGTTTCTCTGCATTCCCTCCCCTTTCTCATCTCTCCTTTAGGGCCCATATCTCTTACTCCCATATCTTACGCGGAAATAACCTTTACAGAATCTGGAGGCGGGGCCAACGTGATTGGAACTTCCGTTTCCGCATCTCCGCTTATCCAGTACTACATACCAAGAGCACTTGTGGCATCTACTTGCCTACCTGAAAAGCTGATAAGATGTTCCATTATCTTTGTTAATCAGCGTGCTATATATACTACGTTCGCCGTTAAGCTGAGACCAGTAGTTCCGCCTTCAGCGCGAGCTTTCTGCCATCGCTGAAACAAGTGTGAGCGCGCAGGCACTCTCGGCCAAAGCACTGCGGAAGCCAGCGAGCACGCGCTGAAGGCGGAGATTTTCTTGTCTGAGGGTGAACGGAGTATGGCATTCCGGCTCAGTTAACAAAATTCCAATCTGAGCAAGCACGCGACAGGCGTGTTCGCTAGACTGTGCAAAGCACAGTCTAGGGAACATAGACGCGTCTGTTTCCTGCTGATGTCAAGCGCAAGCATACATCGCTCGCAAAAAAAAAAACACAAAACAACAACAACAGCTGATTAAGGCATTAGAAAACACCATTATGTCGTGTGTTAAAGTGTCAAAAAAGCTCGCCGGTGCCCCCTCCCCCCCTTTTTCGCCCAGTTCTCCAAGTGACAATCGCCACGCTCTTAAACACAAAAACGGCAAAAACAACAACAACAACAACAGCAACAACAACAACATGAATGGGACTGATAAAGCCGCTAACTTGCAGGCCACTATTAATTAATTACAATACTGAAAAGAAGAAAAAAAACACACGCAGGAACGAGGAAATGAGAAAGCTCCAATCGAGACATCGCCTCAAAGCTTCCCAATTTGTGTTCATTTCCTTTATTCTTTTTATCGCTTTCAACTCGCTTGCGCGCCAACTTTTTTATCTAGTTTTAGTTATCGTACGTTATGAAGCGAGTCGGTTCCTCAAGTGCTCTCATATTCTGAAGCAACACAAAAACGGCAAAATAAAAAAATAAAACGAATCTGACATTGTTTTAAATAAAGTTACTAAACTAAGAGCTATACCGCGCAAATAAATAAAGTCCGCTACAAAAAAAAAAAAGAAGAAACTTTCCAAATATGAGGGAACAAAAACGTAGTCAAGCGAAACACCATCTCAAGACGTCCCCCGTTTGTGTTTTCCCGTCTCTCTGTATTCCTTTTACGCACCAACATGCGTCCCCGACGTCACGCCACTGCGGTGGCGCTGCTGTCGCCAGGGCGCATGCGCAGACGCTCCACTTCACGCGAATCTGGTTCCTGCGCACGCGCAATGCCCACGCCTCGTGCGGGCTTGTCTGTAAACAGCGCGCACTGCGGTAGGGTGAAGACTTGAGTGAGTTAGTTTCGCACATCGAAGATGAAAAACAGCCCGAACGAGACGAAGGACAAAAAGGAGTCGTAGGCAGACAGACAGCGCTACGTCTACTCTTGTCCATGGTCTTGTTCACGTTGTTTTTCATCTTCGACATCGCGTAGGCCTATGCAGAGCGCAAGTATCGTCTGCTACTTTTGCTGGGGTTGCGGTGACGTCAGAGCAACGCCGAGCTCTGATTGGCTCGCTTGGAAGGATAGGGGGAGACATCGACGCTATAGCTACCTTGAGGTCTACCCCACTACCCTTCCAATCGGAACCAATCAGAATTCGTTGTTCTGATGTCAGCGCAACCCTTGCTTAAAGGCCGACGACCAGACCCGAGATTCTGCAAGGCAGAAGATCCTCCTCGCCATGGGGGAGGAGGAAACAGGCAACGGTGGACAGGGTAAAAGGGGGAGAGGAGGAAGAAGGGGAAAAGTGGAAAGCGCGGACTGGTCGTCGGTCTATCAACAAGCGGAAGAAAACTTGCGCTCCGCGTCGATCGCTCCAGTGTTGGGTAAAGTGCGTCTAAAAGGTACTTTAAGTAAAGTGCAAAGTAAAGCAGACGTGATGTACTTCAAGTAAAGTAGTAAGTACACTGGGTGCACGTGTACTTGAAGTAAAGCACTATAAATACAATGTACTTGCAAAGTAAAGTACAACTGTTTTAACACAATCGTTCATGATGCCCTTTAATTCCCCTATTCAGTGATTTTTTAACTGGTATGCATTGCCCGGGGGTAGTCACGGCTGGCTGACCTATTTTCAAAAACAGCGGCGAATATTTGATAAAGTGGCCACAGAGTACTTATTTTCAGGAATTGAGCCAAATTTCTAAAAATCACTGTATAGTGATTTTCTTGCATTGGATTGTTGCACCGAAGGGAGTTAAATAAAGAGCATGACGTCAGCCCTGTAGCTTCTGCAAGCAATCCTCTCATAGAGGAGTGTCCTCTCCTTAATTAAAAAAAACCAGTGAGTGTGCAGGCGAGCTGGTGATAATTAATCATAATGTGACACCTGAGATTGGGGTGCGAAAAATTAAGGAACTTTCAAGTCCAAGGAAAAGACAAAAGAGAATGTCTCAAAACATTCTGACGTTCTCCTCTGTTGTCTTTTTCTTCGACTCGAAAGTTTAATTTTTCCGCGCCACAGTCTCAGGTGCTACATTATGATTAATTTTGTTAGCCTAATATTTTAAACCTCGCTCGCACCGACCGACCGAGAAGTAGCGAGAGTTCAAAAAGCTACGGGAAAGCCGCCCCCAGTTCAAACGGAGCAATGCGTCGTCTACTCACGTTTCTGGTAAAAGTAGAATATCCCTCCCAGAATTTCTTTGGAGTGAACAAAGCATCATTTCGTGACACTAATTTAACAAAACCAAATTTGGGGAATGTACTTTGAAGTTGGGAATTGTACTTTCCTCGAAAAGTACCAGAAAATAATACTTTAAGTAAAGTACAAGTACATACTCAGAGAATGTACTTCAAGTAAGGTAGAAGTTTCCTAAACCTACTTGAAGTAGTACTTTAAGTACAATGTACTTCAAGTACTTCCCAACACTGGATCGCTCAGTGTACTCCGTTCACCCGTAAGCTGAGACTGCAGTGGAAGCTACGTCCTCGTTGGACCTGTCTTACACCTCTCTTTCGCCACGTCATCACGCTCCCGGCCATACACCGATGCGCGGGGAGTCGGGTCAGGTGATACCTGACCAGGCTTACCTGTTCACAAGTCCACCAGAGAGTTCGAGTGCAAGCTCTAATGCGGCGGTTGTTGTTGTTGCTGTTGTTTTTGGATATTTTATTGCCAAAACCAACAGCTCAGTGTGATATATGTTCAGTTGTAACACGCACTTAAGAGCGCGTAACACACACACAAAATCACACACAACCATAGACAGCAAAACACATTAGAAAAAAAAAAGAAAAAAAAAGAAGCCTATGTGTGTCAACAGCTGTTGTTGGGCAGTGTCAAAAACCAATCTGATTTTGAAGTTTATTTTTTTAAAGTTTATTTTTGTTTATTATTTAGTCTTCTTCTGTTGCTGAGTTAGCACACAGCCTTGGATTTGGGAGCGGAGACACTCCGAAACATCGGTTCACAATTTCAAAACTTAAACACAAAACAAACAAAAAAACAGAAAAATAGCGCGAAGAAACGTGGAAATAGAAGGAGGACACAGGACACAAACACAGCGCTGTGCCTTTGTAGTCCTCCGCTATTTCGCTTTTTTTTTTCACTTAATCTAAGCCCAACTCCACGCCTTGTCCTACTTTGCTTCGCCTTTTTGTCTCGAGCAAAAGAGACACATAAAATGAAAGAAAATCCTGACAAATAATGGAAGTTGCGATGCTGCATCTTTTACTATACGCTCTGTGCTTGCCGCATATAGCGCCACCGTCTCTCGCGCCATCAGTGTCTCCCGTGGTCGATTCAAGAACTAATGGTATGTTCTCATGCGGAAGCGGCGGCTTACACGAGTGCGGGAGTGGCCATGCGGCGCGCTTTTGCGACTCAGCAGAATAAATGACACCGTAATATACCTTAAAGCGAAGCGTTTTGGACTAGGAAAGCCGTTTTATACTGGATATAACCTGTTTCTTCTGCGAGAGGGGATGATTTATGCCGCAGCATTATTCAGGGGTTATGCGAAGTTGTGGCGGAACATTCTTTCGCGCAGACGATTCTGTGACAACCCTTTGCATCATTTTTCTTCCTTTATTTTGAAGCGTGACATTTTATCCAGGGAATTTTTTTTTACACCCCCGGTCTAGTAAAAAACTAAACATACATAAACTTTTTTTTTTGTTTGCTGATTTTGCAGAGTTTTGAATCTCGTTGCGGTGAGCGGTGCGGAACGGCTGAAATGATCAACAGAAACTCCCTAACCTGGGCGCAAATCGCACGCACAAAGCCAGCGTGCATGACCGGCACAAGGCGTGGAATCGCGCTGGCGGTTTTGTCAACCCTTGAGCCTGATGACATCCGGCCATTCAAGTTGTTCTGAACGCTTATTTTTCTTTTTTGTTCCGAAGCGCGTGAAAGAGTGTGTCCCTGCACGCGCTCTTGGCCTTGACTGTGCTACGGCGACATTTCGTTTTCGGAAATTTATTTGTGTTTTCCTTGCGAGCGCGCCCTGTCGGTTCTAGCGGCATCGGGAAACAAAGGATGTCATCACCATAAACAGAATGGCCTGTAAAACAATCATCGAGGCCGTCGTCGACGGGCCAAATAGTATCAACAAGCTTCTTGATTTGTGTAACACACACAAAAAAAAAGCTCGTTCTAACTACTAATGTCACAACACTACGGTGTCGCAAGTAGACTTAAAAGCAAACACGAATTTGACGTCGGTCTTGTGTGTGTGTGTGTGCGTTTTATTCAGCCGGTGCGTACTTTTTCAGCGCATTGGAGTGGTTTATTCAATGCTTTTCGTAGCAGTTCAGAAGACGTTTCTGCCAACTTGTCCAGATTTGTATCACTGAGCTTTTCTTTCCCAAGGACTTGGGAAAGAAAACCTTCCTATCAACCTACGAATTTTGATCGCAATCCACCAACAACGCAGAAACATAGTTTTGGGAATAGGAGTCATTTTACGGTACCACTTAGTTAAGAATTGTTTTTTTCTTTTCTCGTGGACAGTTCGTGACGGCCCGGAAAAGGCGGCAAAATCGTCTCTGCGAGTAGTGCCTGTTGTTTGTTGCTTCCGCCAGAAAAAACATAATTGCTTTCTCTGTAAAAAAAAAACGTAAAAAGAAATTGACCGCATTTTCACGTGGTGATTGATGTTGATTGGGGCGAAGCTCTGGTGGTGCTTGTCTGCGTAGACGCTGAGCCGCAGCATGCCGAGCCTTTCGTTCGTTTTCATCCATGTCAGAAAGAGAATGTGTGGTATGGAACATGGTTATATACGCATTGGAGCAATTGACTGCAGCGCCCTCTCGTCTATCAACGTTCAGCCAATGCATGCAAAGTTTAACGCGATAATATACGCATTTGACCGCAGCGCCCTCTCCTGTATAGACGTTGAGCGGCTACATGCAACGTTTCATCCATGAGATCCCCAGCTCTTGAGTTACTACCACATCTCACAGTCCCCTACTCGTCCCGCAGTCGTGGCCGAGTGGTTAAGGTGGTGGATTAGAAATCCATTGGGGTCTCCTTGCACACGTTCAATACCTGTCGACTGCGCAAGCAAATTTTTTTTATCATCTTTTTTATTTTTTTTTTTGCCATACACGAGCACGTGACCACGTGAGCTCACGAGCAGGAGCACGAGCACCGGATGCCGGAGCTACGGACGGACCTACGGACATGGCTAGCCCCTAAGGAGCTTCGACCCTAAAAGTAGTTTTGCAGTGCCAGTGTGTACGCATAAACAGCCGGGGGAGTCTGGTCACTGGCGTCCCCACTGTAGATGAAAAAGTTAACCAGTGGTGTGCGACTGCTGTCCTGGAGTCTTTAACATGCGTCACAGAGTTGTGAGACATGACGGCACGCCAGGTACGGTGTTCGTCCAAATCGAAACGGGCAAGGGTGGGGATTGAGCTCAGGATCCCTGTGCTCTTCAGTGCGAGCTTTTTCACTCCCGGTGCTCCGAGCTGTGTTGTGTTAACACGCTCGGTCGCCGGTCCCCTCTTCATTCGTACCCTCCTTCAATCATAGCCCCGAGCCAACACCACCTAAACAAGCAGAAGGTCTCCCGCACCGTTGTTGTTGTTGTTGAAGCGATGTTTATTAGGAAATCGACGTTGTTGTTAGTTGCGCTTTGGGCGCACATGTCACTGTCGATGGGAGAGGGAATTAAGGGAAAAAAGAGATAGAGAAGTAGAGAGGGGGAGGGGGAAGGGGATTTTTTCAGAGTGTTGACTTTCCTACAGCTTTCTGTACAGAATCGCGACTCCTGAAACTCCTGAAGACCTCTGGATGTAAGATCTCCAGGAGCCCCAGGAGCCGCAAGCAACCCATATCTCTTGGAACTCCTAGAGAATCTCGAGGAGTTCCGCGCTCCTCAGGAAGCTGACTACACTTTTGAGTGCCTTGTCCGTAGTAGCTCGTGGGGCTCTTGGACGCAGGAGTTCCTCCAAGTTGGTACTAGGTAAACCTAAGCGGGAAAAGGCATCACGGAGGTTGGTGCGCTCCTCGTCGTGATCACTGCAGTGCAGGAGGAGATGTTCGGCGTCGGCCGTTTCCTCGCAGGTCTGGCATATGGGGTCAACATTGAGCCTGAAGCGACTTATCCACGCCGGGGTGAAGGCGCTTCCGGTCCGTAATCTGTGCAGTCGACGGAGGTAGTTAGACAAAACCCGCAGAGGTGACGTCGTGAAGTGGACTATTGTACGAAGAAGGATTCAACAATTCGAAGTCCTTTACTTAATCGAATTTGAAGCAGGGAGATTGTGACATCATGATATGCATGTTTAAATAAAAGTTACATAAAATACCTACTTCAAGTACCGCCCTACATCTAATCAACACTTCTGTTTAGAAATAACAATAAAACATACGTATGCAAATATTGAAACATTAATAACGCGCTTTTTAAATACACTGCCATTATCTGGGCTGCGGGCAACAGGTTTCGCACCATCTTATTGTTCTCGTAACGTTTTCTTTAAGTTTATGGTCATGTTGCGATACGCCAACTTGGCGCATCGCTTGTGCTTCTGTCGAGACAAATCAGCGTTTACATATTTTAAACCAGCCATATATCACGGTGACTTCAGCCCTCAAATCGTAAACAATCTCAAAAAGGTTTGATCATGCAAATATATTAGTCCCATAAAAAATAAACTAAGAATGAAACAAGCTTCTTGCAAATGTTCACAACAATAAAATAACTACAGCGCAAGCTAAAGAGACTTAAGAATTCTTTCGTGTAGGAATGCAAAAGGGCATTCTTACATGCAGCGCATTAAACAGCGCGCCACGCCTTCCTTTTGCACACGGCGCTCCGGCGGTGACACCATGCTCCCCCACTGCGCAGGCGCGGCGCCCGCCGCCGGCTCCACGGCTTCCGTGACGATGCATCTGCGTTGCTGTGCTTTTCTTTGTGTTTTATTTGTGAGGCGCGTCCGCTTTGACCTTGAGAGCACCCGCCGGCTTTCGTGACCCAGCATCTGCGTTGCTGTGCTTTTGGCCGATGGGTATTAAACTGCCGTTTTGCTGCTACAGACGGTTACAGGCAACGCCGCCGGCTTCGCTCCATGGGACAGTTCATGCTTTTGCATTCAAAATTTAATGTGAGTGAAATTAATCTTACCTCAAACACATTTCCGAGTTGCCGCGAAATAAAACATCTTTTTAAAGATGTGGAAATAGAAAAAAAAAGGGCCGACATGATTGAGTGAACGCTAATCCCCATGATTAGCACACCGAGACTGAAGTCGACCCGATCGATACCTTGTTGCGTGAGTGCCTTCTTCATCAGAGCGCATTCAATTGATTATCCAGAATATGCCCGGAGCATTATGTCAACAATATCAAAAGAAAAGCTCAGTTCTACCTCAGACAAACCAGTCGCTACGCTTTCAATATATGCGGTGACGTACGCAGTCCAACAAGCCAGTGGCGCATTTGGAAGTTGGCAACGACTCCGAGGAAGGGGGCAGGAGAAACATACGACGCGCCGGCGACTGCCCACCGTTGCGCTTCTTTGCCGGTGGAGGCGCTGATTATCGCCCGACTGCGGCGCCTCCTGAGACGTGATGTTCTGTGAGGCTAGTGAAAGGCGCCCGTTCTGCGCTCACGACTGCGATCGTCTGCTGCGCTCAACGTCGAAGTGTGTCCGAGGGGACACACGCGGGGAGCCCCGCGGGTTAATGGCCCCCTCACATTAAACGCATTCCCGGTGACCGAAGACACCCGAACGATCGCGCGTCGAGCTGCTCAGCGCGGCGCCGCGTTCAACTCCGTTCACAGACAGCGTCAGCAAGCGTGAAAGAGCGCGTGCGCTCGTTGACGTTACAACGGAGTACAAACTGCCCATCTTGGAACGCGGGGTCACCGGGATTGGCCGAATAAATAACATAAACATATATTCTAAACACGCGCCGTAAAGCAAGAAACAAAAACAAAGTGAAGGCTTATTTGAGATGAACACCCGAAAACAGATCCAGCAAATCCGAGCCTGAGAGGCACCATCTGCCATCACCAGGGTCAGTGGGACGCTTGGCACCATTTCCCTCTCCGTACATTGAAAATGAAAAGCAATTTTCTTGGATTACATATTCTTTTCCCCTGAAACCCAGACTCGTAAATTTCGAGTAGGGCCATCTAAAGAAAGCTTTCCGGAAAATTTCAATTCAATTTCTTCATTGCTTTATTCATAAAAAAAATTAATTTACGCCAGAGAAATGCGCCCCAAAACACCATGTAGAACGAACAAAAAAAATAAATAAAAAAGATCGATGCTAAATGCGTTGTTTTATGGTCGGACCTCCTATGTGTTCTGAAACCATAAAATGTAACACCAGCATCAACTCTTTTTTTCTTTCCTTCTTGGCACCGGTGCAATTTTGCGCGCCGTACATCGTATCGTCCTAGTGCACAGAAAAGTAAGACGGTGGGGACATCGCATAGTTCTGGAATGGTCTACGTAACCTTCGTGGGCCCAAACCTTAAGATGGAAATTTCAACACTCGCTCTACTCGTCTTGTCGTTGTTTTCTTTTTTCATTTTTAGCCATTTCTTATTGCTTACGCAATTTCAATCTTCGCAGATGAAAATGAGTACTGCACGTGCGCATGTTCTTTCCGGAAACATGAGCACAATACTCACACACACTTAGGGACCGACACACGTTTTGAGACTTCCTGCGCCCCAGCGCCCGGGCTGTGGCTCATGTTTTATTCAACTACTCGGACGAAGTTCTAGCTCTCTATTTGGTTTCCGCGGAAAGGCTCAGAATAGTTTCGCGATGAAGTACCCATACGTATAAGCCACGGCCGGGCTAGTCTGAAACCATCCAAGGAGGCACCCCAATCTCACCGTGTTGGCTGTTGGAATTGGCGAATTTCCGCAATAGGCTCGTTGTCAAGTTAAAAAAAAAAAGGAGAGAAACGAGTTTTGTAAGTTGTTTATGTGCTGCGCGAAGTTGTTCTTGCAAGACGAGTTGTCCGTCGGAGGAAGAAACGATGCCTTTGACGTTTAGAACGCATACGTCTTAATAAAACAAATAATAATAAAAAAGCACCAAGAAATTGAGGAAGAGGAGGAGGCGAGAGCGCGCGGTGACGTCAGAGAATGCCGAGCTCTGATTGGACTGATTACTGGGTAGACCTAAAGTTAGCTACCTTTGTCTCCACTCGAACGCGTTCGAACGCGTTCGAACGCGAAACGCCGGCGTCCGGCACTTGGCCTTTCCGTTCGAACGCGTTCGGCGATTGCAGTGAAGACAAAGGCTTTAGTCTTACGCGCATATCAATCCAAGCAGAGCTCGGCATTCTGATGTCACCGCGCGCTCTCGTGTCCTCCTCTCCCTTATGGTGAATTCCGCTCGCATAGCTCGAGCGCTCCAAAAGCGCTCCATCTGGAGCGCGCATATTCCGCTCGCAGATCTGGCTCGAGCTGGTCATCTTCTGCTCGCAGATCTCTAGCAGCGCCCGCTCCACGGAGCGCCCCAAACCCCGCCGAACTTGCTCTGCGGGATTTCACAGATCTATCCGGAAGTGCGGAGGGTACGGAGCGCTCTACGTCATTTCCTTGGCAGTGCGCATGCGTGGCAAGGTTGGCGGGGTCGGCAGGGTTGGCGGGTCGAGTGGGGCCACGGTCGGGTCGTCGAGTTGGATTTGTGCGGGTGCGTCGGTTGTTTACGTGGGATTGTGACGGCTCGAACGCTTCTACCTCGCGTGGATCAGGGATACAAAGCCGGGACTGTGGAGCGTGGTAAACCGTAAGCGCTGACATCTGTGATCGTGAAAGGAAGAAAGAGAAAAAGAACGACAGAGTATCCGGAGGCAGACGCAAGGTTAGGCCTGTTCATTCTGCAGCCAATGATTGTTTACCTTTCTACACTGCATTCCGCCGGCGTTTTCCCGTGCAATAAAGCAAGAAGAGATTAGCCAGCGACCGTGCAAGTGATGGTTTGTTACCTCTGTGTTTATTAAAGTCGTACCAGAAATGTGAACTTCACCGCTGGCAATCGCTGTCCGTGCCCCGCCGCGTCCCGCCGCTTCGAGGCGGCCGAAAGGTATGTGACGGTGCCGAACGCGGACGTCTTCGTTATTTGCGACATGGGCGCCGTGGTACGTATAATTTCGCCCGGCCTGTGTCGCGTGTTATTTCTGCGTCGGAAAGATCAGTCGGCTGAGGCGTTGGTGGGCTTGTCAAGTTCGAGCAGCGGCCATTTTAAACGGCAGAAGGGGAAGCGGACGGGAGGGGTGTGGGGGAGGTCGCTCCAAAAATGCGAGTTTATCTTCCCCTCGTCGATTCGGAGCGGGTCCCACGGAGCGGGATTTCGCCTCCCTCGCGGATTTTGGAAAGCGCTCCGGATCTACGAGTGGAATTTACCATTAGTTTCTGCCCGCATAGCTAATCTGAAATGCACCTACATAGATCTTAATTCACCATTTAAAGGGGAAAACAATAACTACAGTGGAATTTCGTTAATCTGAACCCAAGGGGGGACCATAACTTTGTTTGAATAATGCAAAGATTGAATTACCGGGAGTTTACGTCCTAGAAACGCGTAGGACGGGAGCCTGCATGTTGGTTTAAATTATCCGCGAGTTTGAACGAAAAGAGTTTGAATTAACGAGATTCAACTGTGGTAACAATCCGCGAAAAGCTGTGCTCTCTTCTATTTCTTTTTATCTTTTTTTTAATTGCGGTTTTTGAGGTGGATAGGTGTGTATTGATAGATCTAAAGGTCTTGAGGGCGCCTGCCTCCTGGAACGTAAACAAAACACTTCTTCGTCTTCTAAAAAAAAAATCAACTTTTCACAAACGGGCGTTTATTGTCGTGAGCGAAGGAGGAGTTTCAATCATCGCACCGAGTACATATTGGGCATGCAGTTTTCATCACGGTGGTCGGGACTCGGAACACTTGTTTAGGGTGGTTTTGGCAGAAATGGGAGAGGTAATGTGGTCGCTCCCCCACGTGGCAAGCAAAAAGAAAAACATTGCTTTTTAAGCGAGAGCAAAGGCCGCCAAGCTGCCGTCACAATGCGCATATACCTATATACAACATACAAAATGCACGTGGTTCACTGCAGACATTATGACATAATTTTCTGCGTACGGCCTCATGGATGTTCGAAGCTTGGTTGCTTCAAATTGCGCATGCGTGGAACAGGTCTACGGACAAGTTTTATACGATGAATGTGAAAGGACCGTCGTACAAGGAGGAAACAAGGAAATTGTATGCAAATTGTCCTCCCTATGATGCATACCTCGCTTCATAGACAATGTTTCGAGGGTGAACTGGGAGAATGACATAATTTTTTTCTTTTGTCTCGGTATTACGGACAACTGACATTATAAACGCCTTTTAGAGGAAACGGAGGTGTCCATATTAAAAAAAGAAGGCATCTCTGGATTTCGGCTTAAAGGGGCCGTGCAAAACGTTTCTGGCCATTTCCTTTTAAATTTGTGTCGTGTTCGCTCGAATTGTAGTGGGGCTCTATAGAAACACAATAAAAATAAAATGAAGAAGAAATATTATGTAGTTTCAACATAATATGTGAAAGAAGATAAGGATTTCTAGCACATTTTTTGTTGTTTGGTGACGTCTTAGGTCTGAACTAATATAGAACCACAACGACGACATGTCATGCGACAACGATGCGCGATTTTCCTGATTTTTGAAATTAGCATCCAGCTATGAAGATGTGAGCGCCCCACCGTTTTACGGGTGTTCCAAGCAAAGGAATCACACCCTTGATAGTATCAGAAGGGTTCGCGTGCACCATTTCAGTCAGTCCTACCTCTAGAATTCTATGTCGCCATTATCCGACGTCCAATGTCGTCACTGAACGCTCGGGTTTGACACTCGAAAAGCACTTCCTTCGAGCAGAATGTTTTTTTTTGTTTCTCGTCACTTTGCGGTGCCCCTTTAATGGATGCCGCTGTCTAGCACAACCCTGCATAAGCAGTTTTTTTTTTCGGTTTGTTGGGCGGCGTCGCTTACCTTGAAGATCTGCAGAGCTCGGGCCAGGGCTCCGACCTCTTCCTTGAGCGAGAAGATGACTGAGTTGGCACCCACGCGGTTGTTTTTCGGCTCCATGATGTAGCCTCCAGACACACGAGTCGGCTGGCAGAAAAAAAAGAAGAAAGAACAGAGAAAGCATTTGTAACATGTGTCGTAATCCCGCGGAAAAGTTAGGGAGACAGAGATTGGGAAGTGGTCGTCTTGAACTCTCCCAATCCATAGAAGTGTTTGCGGCAACAAGGGGGTATTGGTATTTACCGACAGTGATGAGGCGGACGAATGCTGCTACAACAATAAACAAAGAAAGAAAAGCTGCTTCTTTGTTGCCGTTAATAAAAAATAATTAGAAAGACTTCTTTGTTGCAGGGGATCGAGCGTGTGGGATTACTGAGCATGTGGTCGGTGGTCCGAACCCTGCCGAGAGACGCCATGATGTTACATCTTCGTTACCACGTATTTACGACGTAGGATTAAGTCCGACACCAGTCGACGCGACGATCCGAAGCAGCCAATCAGGCAGCGCCAAAAGTGCATAGTCACTGCACTCGTCGCTTTTGTGCGCTGGCGTACGCGTTCGAACGCCGGTGTCCGACGTTCGAACACCAAACCGTGCACGAGGTGTCGACGATCGATGCTGTTGTTAGCTTTGATTGGAGGGAGAGAGCAGTTATAGAAATGAAGGCAGCTATACTTTTTTTTTCCCTTAAAGAGGTACTCCGGCGTTTTCTTCATAGTTCCCGAATTGTCTCAAACTTCTGTTAAACACACCAACAAACATCGCTAAGATAGCAACCCAAATATTGGGCGAAAATATTTTTTCTTCCGCTGAGTTATTGAATTTACAAGTTTGGTCCTCGTTGCGTTTTTTTTTTAATTGATTGTTGTTTTATTGGTTACAATAAAATGCGAGGTCAGAAGAAGCGCAGGCCGGTTTCACTCTTTGGAGTGGTAGACTTTGTTCCCAAAATGACGAAAATCAGTTTGATGGTGTCAAATGATTGCTTCGGAACCTTTGTTCGGACTCCGCGCAGCGGGACGAAATAAATACTCGGCATAGTCTTTTTTAGACTGCCCGCGTTCCACCTGAAAGCCTGCCTTCCCCTTGACGTCATGGCACTGAAAAACGTGGTCATATTTCATCGTTGGGTTTGGGCATAATTTTCATTCGCCAAGTTCACAATAACTATTCTGAATTTTGCGACACTAAATAACTGAGCAGAAGGGGTGAAGACCGGTAATTCCAAAAATAAACGTATTTGAGTTAGCTAAAAACAAAACAAAATTTCTTGGAGTACTTTTTCTAAGTTTAAACGTAGCCGCCGCTATTCCAGCTGTCGGAACAAATCAGACAACGTCACGAGCGTATCCACGTGGTGTTGGTCATGTTTCTGTACGTGTTCTATCCTCGCTGAACCAGCCATAAAAAAGAAAAAGCCCCAATGACTTCTGCTTTTGACGCTGCCTGATTAATCCCATCAGCTCGTTTAGGCTGAAACGAAGTACAGCCTTTCCGTCTACCCACTATAAAAAACAGGAGCCACGCCGCTCACTCTCCACACAAAAAAAGACCCGCGGATTTCTCTGTGGAGATGTACGAGAGACTTATCTGCGGACACTCCTCGGACATTTTCGAAGCATGTGTTCGCTTCCTACGTTCGTATGCTTGAAACGTGTCAGCAGACAGTTCTTGTGTAACCAATGTCACAGGCACGTCATAGCACAGAGAGATACACACTTCAAACAGTGCCCACAGATATTTTTTTTTTTTTGCACGACGTTTGTGTGATTGTGGTTTAATCCTTCCAGTCAGAGCTTTCTGACGTAACCGCATGCTCTTGTGTTCTCCTCAACTTTTTCTCCGTACTTGTTGATGTGGCAAGTTACATTAATTGAACTCACAAAACAAAACCAAACTTTCGGTCCAATTTTTTTTTTTTTCATCTGCACGAAAGAAACCACAGGCAATCGGAACAAATTTAAGGCAATTCGACATCGTCCATGTCTATACAGGACAATATCCCTTTCCCGGGGATTCGGGGCAATCTTCCGCGGTACCAGCATATCGGAAGAAGATTCCTTAAACGAGAAAACTTGACGTGTTTGTGAACAGCCTTCTTTTGTTTTTGTTAGCTCGCTCACGCGGTACGGAGGAGCCCTACAGCCGCGCTCACACTACAAATACATCAAACAAAAGACAGTCTGGAGAAAAAGTCTGAGTTGTATTTCTTTCTTCTACTTGCAAAAGTGTTCGAAGTTCGAAGGATAAACATCATTTGAACACGCTGAAGGCGAACCAGCCAGTACTCGGTTCGATACCAGGACCATGGTTCAATACCAGCACGACAAAAACGGATATTTTTTTTCTTTTTTTTTAGATTTTGCATAATTTAAAAGCTGTGTTTGGGGATTTGTGTTCGTCCTTTTGTCCCCCTTGTTCCCCTTCTCCGGGGATTACTATCGTTATTCTTGTCCCGCTCACGGGCACCTTTGCGTTAATTGCGCTAACACCGTACCTTTTGTGTGATGTATGAACACTCTGACTGTGGCTTAAATACATTACTTTAAAGAAAAGAAGAAGAAGAAAAAAAAACACACGGCACGGCTTGTTATTGTTTTTCGCGTATTTATCAACAATCAAGTAGATTGCTAGCAACCCATGTGTGAACACTCTGACTGTGGCTTAAATACATTGCTTAAAAAAACAGAAAAAAACACAAAAACGGCACGGCTCGGTATTGTTTGCCGCGTATTTATCAACAATCAAGTAGATTGCTAGCAACCCATAAACTGAATCAACTGTTCCGAAAACTATGGTGTCGATCGCCATAACGAACCCTTACGATCCCCGAAAGATATTTTTGTTTTCTTTGGTTCGAGGGTTAATTTGCATCAAGGATCTCGAGGGCCACGGGAACGCAATCAAATCAGTAAAGTTCCTTCCCCGCTACGCCGACAGCGGGGCGAAAGCGGCATGCTCGTTGAACCAATCAGTACATCAATCTCTCGTCACGTGATCATGCCCTCCCGCCGCCCGTAGCCACGTGCAGGGAGCGGAGTCGGGGGAAGAAAGGGATTAGTTCGGCGAGGGCGTGACTCTCCCCACACTGACAGCTTTGGGGTGGGCGGTGTTTACCTAACAGCGCATACTATTCGCGTCTCCAGCTCGCCGCTCGCCCTCCCGCGGCGGAAATGGGAAGCGCTTTAGTGAGGGTCCCCCGATTCTCCTGCTCAGCGGGCACAGCGGAACTCCTCGCGATCATGGCTCGCTAAATGTCGTTTCCGAATGCAAACAACACTCTTCACTGTCCCAACGTGGTGCTGCAGCCGGTATGGGATTGTACCTTATTAGAGAGTTTGAGTATTGCGCATAGAAGCAAACGCAAGCGCTGTGCGTTTGCGTTAGGGTGGCTTGCTCCACGTTGCGCGTGCGCATCGTTGCCATGCTCCGATCCAAGACCGCAATTTCGGGTTCCGCGCGCGCAGCATATAACATGCAAAGCTAACGCAAACACACAGCGCTTGTGTTCGCTCGTATATGCAACACTAAAACTCACTTCTGTTTCACCGTTTTCCAACACCAACGAAACGTGCTACAGTGAGCAGACTCGCAATCAGGTAGGCGTTCCTTCGAATTGGGAAGGCTGAGGATGGCAAAACGACGGGGAACAAATACGAAAGGAAATTAATGTTAAAAAAAGAGTAATAATTAAAAAATAAACCATTATTTTTCGGGGGGAGGGGGGGAGGAATTTGGTCTGGAAGGATATTGGCGGCGACTTTGGAAGTTTTGCCGATTGTCAAAAGCCGCTACTTTAATAGCATCTCATTAATCTAATTTTACATGAATTTCTCACATTAGCTAGGGTGTTGTCACTGATTTTAGACTTTATTTATTTTATAAGTTGGTAATTAAAAATGCTGCAACTGGCACCAGTGATGATAATTAGCACACTTTAGATTGCCATACTTGTTCTCGTATTTGAAATTAGATCATAAGCAACTAATTATTTTAGAGCCTGAAAATGAAGTAATAAAATATCTTAATATTAATATTTATATTTTTACTAATACAAATCGCGGCAATGTATGCCCCCAATTAACGCTACGATCACAGAAATACGTTTTTTCTGAAAGGTGTCATTTTGTTTTCTTTTTGGCACATGAAGACCTCTGACATCGTTATCACGATAGACCAACAGTCTAACACTGAATGCAATATAAACTCATGCGCCACGCGTTGCTTTAAAAACACGCACACTTCAGCTGCATGACTAGGATCCCGTCTTTGAATTTTTCTAGTGAGAACAGCGTTTCTTAATTTATACAATTTGTGAACATATCGTATAAACTGGATTTATTCTGTTATTCTGGGTATGTGAAAGATATCAAAGCAATTAATCTTCTGAATACCCCAAAAGCCATTGAAAGGCCCGCAGTTCATTGTTTCATATCACAATTATGTGAGCCAGAAAAGGTAGCAAGAACTCACACATATTCGCACTGCATTTTTCAACAACTACAGCATTATATGTTATACCTCTTAGGTGTATGAAAAACCCTGTCTTTAAAGGGACGAACGTTTCCGCGAACAACTTCTTTAACTAAATAATTACGGTGTGAGACGCATTTTGAGTTTTGAAAGAATCTGAAATTGAGACCGATACCGAGAAATTAAATCCAAAATCAAGGTAAGTTTCGGTTTTGCTCCGGAATTGAAACGTACCTCCTGGCCTAAATATTACAATAAAAACCGTTTTTGTTTTCAGGATAAGAGGTGACCTGCGCTTATAACACCCTAGCTCCCTAGTATTACCAGAAATAATTTGTGTCGCTCAGTGGGGCCAGCAAACTAGACACGCTCAGCAGCGGCGCGCATCTCCGACCCTCACTAAACCGGCCATTTTGGAAAACGAGTGGCGCCACCTATAGTGAATTGGAGTCGCGAATAGGGGCGAGGGACGATGGACGTAATCAGGACAACGTTGATTGGAAGAATCGAGCTAAATCCAATCCGCAAACTCGGACGGTGTTAATTGGCCCGTCTTTCCAAGAAGAAACACCATGCAAGCGAAAGAGGGAACCTGGGCAAAGCCTCTTCTATGCGGAGGGCAAGTTCGTCTGCTCCTTTCGCAGGGGGTAGCGGTGACGTCAGAACGCCGAGCCCTGATTGGCTGATCGCGACCCCCTATCTGAGCGTCGTCTGCTCCTTTGCAACGTCGTCTGCTCGCCACGTTGTCTGCGTCTGTCTTACCTTTCCTGCGACTTTCGAAAGTGCAGAGGCCAGAGGCCAGATTCACGAAACGATCTTACGCCAAAAATATGCGTAAGACAAAACTTAAGTACAAGTTCGTATTCACGAAACGAAATTTTCGTAAGTTTTGCGCAGGTTACGACGAAATCCTACGACAGCTCCGAAGCTGTCTTACGCACTTCTTACAATCAAATCAGCATGGCCGACAGCGTCGTGGTCGCGACAACCAACCGACGTTTATTTTTCTACGTGCGCTTCTCACGCGTCCCGACTTCAAGCAGCAAGAAAAAAGTAAAAAGTACTTGAAACAGACCACGACGAACGAGAACGCTGGATCCACAAACACCCGTGAAAAGCTCCAACGGCCACGATTCCACCGACACCGACCAAGCGAGCTCGGTAGATAGGCCTAGCAGGCACTCCGACTCGGCGACCGTCTGCCCACGACCGGCTGGCGTGCTGAATGGAATATGCCTGTGCGACCCTTGTGAACCCTTCCCGTATTATACTTTGATCGCTGACCACATTTTTAGATTAAGAGGTCAATCTCTTTATCTTGTCATCTCCTTGTTTTCCGAGGCAACGGTGACTCTCGCCTGTGAAAAATCGGTGAATCTCCGACAGACGCAGGAAAGGTAAAGCAGCCATCGCTTTGACTACCAGACGTAAAGCAGACGACGTTAACTGCACCAACCCGCCGACGCCGTTAAAGAGTGAGGAGTCTCGCCGCACATGAAAGGAGGGAAAAAGTATTTGGGAGGGAACTTGCGAACACTACCACGCTCTCTCTCGGTTCTTAGCAAACAAACCTCGGCGCCTCGGGACACCTCGCCAGTGAGTTCTTTGACTTCCCTCCTTGATGCGCGTCTGCTAGTTGTTAGACAAAAACAACGTACCGCTCGAGTTATTTCGCCTGCCCTCTTCGAAAGGTGAAGTCGAGCTTGCTCGTAAAGACCTGCAGTCCCGAAAGTCGCAGGAAAGGTAAGACAGCCCCAGACGACGTTTCGAGCAGACGACGTTGCAAAGGAGCAGACGACGCTCAGATAGAGGGTCGCGATCAGCCAATCAGGGCTCGGCGTTCTGACGTCACCGCTACTTCCTTTCTCATGCGCAGAAGACGAAAATGAGCCCACTTGCGAGGCGTATAGGTTGTGCTACGCGATACAGAAAGGGAAACGTGCCTGCTTCGAGGAAGGTCTTCGTTTCCCAACGTCAATTGCATTAAAAAGTAAACATCGCAAAAAAAAGAAGAAAAATACCCGTAAAACAACAGTGAATATATCCAGGTCTCTCGCAATGTCTCACAAGTGAACTACAACGACAGCTAAGACGCTGCACACAGTTGCGCATAGTTACATTGCCCTTGCTTAAATTTAGCGAGCTTAAGTCCCATTCAAATTTATCTGACGGTGCTTATTTGACACTGTTACTCACATGACGTATGGCTCCTGACGTCACATGGCCCTAAATTTCAGGCTAAATTTAGCAGATAAATTTCCCTTTAAATTGACGTCTTGGGAGGTTCGACAGAGAAGGGTTGTCAGACTTTTCGTTGCACCCATCGTTAAATAACGTAGGTTGCCGATATGTGAATCTACGTATGCCATTCGCGAAACAAGGATTTCCAATTTAGAGAATTGTTTCAAGAATGACGTAAGTTTTCCGCTTGATTAAAGTTTCCAAATCTACGCTATCTCTTGCGAAGGCTTTAATCGAAGTTTCTGCTACAGCACGTGCGTACCTGCAAACATACTTCTTCAAGACGAAGACCACGAAATCAAACGTGTGTCTTGCGAATGATAGATGAGCGCTTCCAAAATGTTTAACGATTCTCAGTTCAGGCCTTCGATGTGAAAGTTCGCACCTTGACAAAGAATATTGAACATCCTACATCCTGATGAAAGGGGGCGCGAGCATATATTTCGCTACGTGTGCCTATATCAAGAATAGCCTAATTGCGTATCGCTTTGAGTATGTGACAGTCTTTTACAGTGAGGCTGTATATGACTAACAGGTCGGATTTCTGGTGTTTTCTTTTCGGGATAAAAAGCTTTTTTATCCTCACGGGATAAAAATATTTTTCAGCGAGTGAAGTGAAAATTGCATATCACGCATACAACATACAGCCATGTCGTTTTAATAAAGAACAAGAAGAAAACAAGCATCCGAACCAGATAATTGATTAAGGCACTCCTGATAACAATCCGAAGCACGTAGAGCTCACCGCATACGTTTCACGGTAAAGATTACTGTTGTGAAAGCTACCGCGGCCATGACAGCTTGCGACGTGGGGAGTGACGTCACTAGCATTTCATATTTAAAATTTTTTTGGTACAGTGAATTTACTTTTCTTTCGTCAATCATTTGGTATAGACCCTTTTGCTGTTTGCCAATATGAACTGCCTCCGGACGCTCCGTCTTTGCAAGCCTGTAGAGCTTTTTTATGTCACCAGTGCTAGAAAGCATAAATGCTACACGGACAACACAGTTGGAGATATAACGAGGGCCTTCAACTGTAATATTACATCTTGAAAGAGGCAAGCTGGTTTGCAAGAATACTCGAAACATTTTAACAGATCTCGCACTCGTTCATTCTTTTGGCGTTCACCTGGAGAATTGGAGGCTAAACGTTTCATCTACATTTCAAGCAGGGGTGTTAGGTGGCATTTGTTCATTCTTTTATAAACCGAAAGTTCTCTGGGACGTCAATGACTGTAAGGGTATAGTGCAGTGGGCAATCGTTGCAGGTGATACCACAGCTTCGCAGTCCTACCACCTTCAGAAAAGGGATTGAAGCCCCAACGTTTTATCTTTTACTTTCTTTTTAACATATATCTGCCACCCCCCCTTTCTACCGGCTTTCTCTGTTTCTCCGGCGGGCCCGTGCTCCGTCTCCATTTTGCGGCGATCTGGTCCGCTGTATAGCAAATGGTTGCGAACCCCCTGATTTGAATCCTAATGATTAGTTATCTTTCCAGAACTATACGGATCGCGAAGACCGTCCTGCCAAGCAATCTTGTACACGTTACTCGAATAAAATAATGAATTTTAGAAGTACTAACAACAAAGAAGTATTCAATTAGATTACTCAAATAGTTGAGAAAAAGTAATTGGTCGTTACTTGAGAAACTAAGTAACCGTAACTTTGCTGATTATTTAGAGATTTTCAAAACGACAGAATTTTTTTTTTGCCGGTTTGAAAAGGTATTTGTTGTACCGCCTTTTATGGGATTAAAATCACCGAATTATCAATAGCTCACGCAATTATTTCAATTAATTAATAACGCAACTAATTCACTAGTTTTGGTAAACCATTCTGCTGTCGGAGGCTTGGTTCGAGGATCTCTTGGTAGGAAAGTTTTAGAAAGAAAGAGCGTCATTTCGAAGGGTAGGGAAAGTAAAGGTTACATATGTAATTTTAGTACATACAAAAGTAAACAGATTACTCTTGCGATTACTTCCTAATAAAAGTAATCAAAATAGTACAAAATTACTCCAAAAGGTAATCAATTACAAGTAATTTGAGTACTTGTAGTGAGTACCGTTCAAGTCTGCTGCCATGAAGAATAAAATAGCCCGCGGGGGCATTTTCTCCGACGTAATTCTGAATTTGAGTGTTACGTCTAAATTTCTCGAAGAAAAGTAATAAAATATATTTAAAAAACTGACGTCAAGGACGACTTCAATAGATAAACGAATTTACGATTGGTTCCGACAAACGCCTCGACTGCTTTTTGAAGCCGCGTTACCGTCTGTTTTCTTTCAACACGAAAAAAGAAAATCACGCGATGCAAAGACGAAATTGTAATTTTGAATGATTACAAGGAAATCAACACAGTTACGCGGAAGTAGCCGTACAAAGTTCCATTCGCTCACACAAAAAAAAAAAAGAAACGAAAAACGCTAACAAGCGTAGCTCCCATTGCTATTTCCTGTTTTCGACCTAATTCTCCCTAATTTTCTTGGATATTTTTTGTCAAAAGAAAGAAAGTATATATTTTCTTATGCTGTCTTTTTTGTCTTAGTAGAAGCAGCCTAGGGCTCTCGCGCGGCGAGATAGTCATTTCGGCATTAGAGAGCCCTTATTACGAATCAAACTGATACACTTCTCCTTCGGTACACGACGCCCGAGCCCAATTTGATGTCATTAGAGGAGTCATTAGACGCGACAGCTGCCGTGTAAAGAATTATCGAGCAATGTCATCTTGTTATCTTTGTTTGCCTCACATCGTACTCAAATCAGAATTCGCCGAACTTCGGTGTCTCTTAATTTCTTATTGAACTATAGGGCGTATTCACTGTCCGCCATTGCTGGGGGCGCTGCTGCTTTTCGCCTGCTGACTGCGAGCTAGCTAGAATATTTGTTCCACGTCATCAAAGCCGTCGTTGATGGCAGACGATAAGTTGCTTTAGAGCTACGGTCACACTGAGTGCTAATCAGTGTTGGACAAGATACCGGACAAATATTATTTAATTTATGTTACCAAATGCCTGCTTCATAAGTTATTTCGAGTTTTACTCAAGTTACTTTCCCCGCAAAATATCTTGAGTAGAAGTACAAATACCTCGAATTGTGATTCAATTACTTCCGAAGTAACTTCCGCATTGCTTCATTGGTGTCGACTTCAGTGAATGCTTCATTTGCAAGCGACCAAAACAAACAAAATAAAATTACAGGGATATCCTATGCAGCCTCAGTAGAAGAATACATCACTGGTGCATGCCCCAATATATTTCTCGCTGTGGCTAGCGTTACGTCCGGACGGAGCACTGGAAACGCGTATACCTAACCCTCCCCCCGCCCTCCTCTCTCTCCCCCGTGAGCCTAGGGAAGGCGGAGATTTGGACGTAACTTGGGTTACGTCGGACGTAACGCTAGACACTTCGTATATTTTTAGACAAACGAGCAAGGAACGGAAACTCTCCCTATAGCCCCTTGGCTAATAATATCATCTCCTGGTGGTTTATTAATGCACATCTTGGACGCATCGGTTTACTAAGCGCCGCGAGTCACTATATCCGGAGTATAACTTTAAACAAATTTTAGATTATACGCAAAAGAAAGACTGAAGGACAAGGAAGGCTGACATGCCGAACCTTTTTCAAGGGGAATACGCCAAACGCTGCGTTCAAAAGTGACGAAACTTAAAATAGAAAGGCACCGATGGATCCTATCTTTCTTGCGTATCTGAAGTTCCTAGGAACCCCTTCAAAAAAGGCGTACAACATTGCCATTTTAAGAGCTCACCTGCTCTGTATCTTGTTTCCAGTCTCGGTGCAATCTGCTGTGCTCATGAAAGGGTCGGGCTATCGCGGCTCTTGCCGTTGCAGAGGCAACAGTAAAAAAGAAATAAGAATAATAAAAAAACATTAAAAAGAGGGAGTGCATTTTTCTTTTATCCTTTTCTCATTTCCTTCTGTTTGTCGTTTTGTTGGCATTTCGCGTTTGCATCTTTGGTGCTGCGCTTGTTTCCTGTTCATTGTTCGGTCGTTTCCGCTTCAAGTTTGCTATTGCTTTAACTTTAGCGCTGGGGTGTGCGAATCACTATTGCTATACAATATTCCAGTGACGATTTTTGTTTACAAAGATCTAAAAATGTATTTGTGACAACGAGTACAAGACACTGAGACATGTAATTAAGATTGAGCAGCAAATAGTCACGATCAAATGTATCTGCAAGAAACCAAATTACTTCCAAAAGTAATTGAAATACAGTATCTCGGGTAGAGTATATTCGAGATGGGCACAAGCCTGGTGCTAATACGTCATGCAAAAGACGGTCTGCAAAGACTGTCCGAGGCGTGTATATTTCTTGTGTGGTGCGGTCACCCATTGGTCACACAAAATCCGTCTGTAGACGAGTTCGAAGCAAACGTACGTACCAAGCAAGCATGCTTCGCTCATGCTCGGAAAAAACTCATACCCCCTATCTCAAAAAAGAAAAAAAGAATTGCCGTTATTTGTTGGGAAACGTTCGACTGGACGGAACATGGTCCTTCCGCGACGGCGTACGCGTCCGCACGAGCACCGTATACCGGCGTGAGGACGTGTACCACCATGTACTGTGCGATGAGCGTTGAAGACCTCTGGCTAGCCGCGGTACACTGCACCGGCTAAATTTCTCATGTACAGCGAGGACACCGAGTGATATAAACATCTTGTTAGCGCTCCTCAGCCAAAGGGATTGAGGCATAAATCAATGAGGACCGTGAATCACCAATCACGAAGCAGCAAGCGTGCTCATGACAGGCCACGTTTTCTAAGCTGCAAGAGTGACTAGGCGGAGCTCAATTCCGTCTTTATTTCGCCGGTAAGAACCTGGCGGCACGCTTGCGCCGTGCCAGCTTCTTGCCCAGGGTTAGGGTGCCGGCGTTCGAGCGCCGAGCTCTGATTGGCTTTGATCTTGCGCAGGACGACAGAACGCCAAGCTTTGATTGGTTTTGACTGGAAGGATGGAGGGTAGACCTCAATGCTATAGCTGCCTTCAGGTATAGCCACTATCCTTCCAATCGGAGCCAATGCGAGCTTGACGTTCTGGCGTCACTGCAAACCTCTGCGCAAGACGCGGACGAACTTGCGCTCCGAATCAGCGTACACCCAGCGTAAATATTACTATGCGATGTGTCTAATAC
This sequence comes from Ixodes ricinus, assembly GCA_037355805.1. Lineage (NCBI taxonomy): Eukaryota > Metazoa > Arthropoda > Arachnida > Ixodida > Ixodidae > Ixodes > Ixodes ricinus. The sequence goes on along the minus strand of JAZHYW010013671.1, from coordinate 138,194 downwards.
ATTAGATGTAAGAGCGGAGTTGCTTACCTCCATCCTACACAGCACAGTGCCCCGCAAAGAACTGATCACTGCGCAGGTTTTATTTAGGCCAGAACCCCCCTTCTCCCCCAGTGTTTCCCTCCCTGTAACGTGTACTTATTTATTATATTTTCTGGGAGAGAAGCGGGCGGAACCTCAAAGAGCTTTTTTTGCTCTGGTTTAGACAGCTCAAGTCAGCCATAAAACGGATTGGCTTCTAAGTGGCGAGCACGAGACTCCGTTTCCCCTAAGATGGACCGCTACGTACGCTACGAGGCTATTCCAGCCAATCCAGTGCTGCTAAACACGTCACGTGACCACCGGCCCTGCGCGTCTCTGCTATAGAGTTTATGTAATAAACTAGAGGGAAAGGTCCGACGCATTTGGGCTGCTTCGGAACTACGGAGCATAGACGCGGACATTGGTAGCTCCGATATGGCACCATATTGCTGGCGGCGCTTTGATATACACAAAGCAGCAGCAAAAACATCACTTCAAAGGTCTGCATCTAGTTTTTTTTTCCATATGTATTTTTTTCTCCACTTTTTCTGTATCTTTCTTTCTCGTTCATTTTTCTCGGGACCATCGATGACGCCAGCTTACGATCTGCCGCGTTCTGGTTCCCTCTTTACGTCCATGTTTGCTGCCCTCCCCTAGAAGATGACGTGAGACTCTCGCGGCAATTGGATTGGCCTCGAAGACTCGTAGTGCCCTCCGTGGTCCATCGAGTGAACAGCCGTTGTCTGGACGCACGCACGCACGTGAGGATAATTCGAAGGACTCGATAGGGTTACGGCGAATTGGCGGGGTCCCTGTAGCACCTACGAGGAAGAAAAACGAGCTGGGCAATCGTCAGCAAATTATAGGTTTCCGGTGGAGGTGGCGGAATGCTGTTGTCCGCTGTCGGTTGGTTTCTGCCTGATGCAAGACGCCTGCCGCGTTGCCTTATGTACGTGTGTTCGCCGCCGGCGGTTAAGAATCCGATAATTACGCTGGATAACGAAGTCATCTGTAGGCTTTTTCTTTTATTTTCAGAAAGATAAACGTCAAGCGCTTCTCGCTGACACCCAAAAGGAAGAGTTAAATGGTAAACTTATTGACTAAAAAAAATGTCTACGCCATTGCGGATATAAGGCAGTTGATTCCAGGACTCACACCCTAAAGGTGTTGCTACAACACCCTTAAGCATCGGTCGAACTGCTAATACATTATTTAAAAGCCTGCAGACATTGTGTGAGTGTGCTTCTTCTTTGTGTGACAGTCCTGCTGCATTGGTCACACAAAAACTGTCTGCGGACATGATAAACATGTGTGATGTAAACATGCTTCAAACATGCTTGATGTGTGTCCGCAGATAATTCTGTCACCATGTCTGTGGTGAATATGGCATGTCCTTTTATGATCTAGGAGCAGATTGACTGCCGCTTAATTGCTGCAAAGCCTTTAAGGAGCTGGCGAACTACTTAGCAGCATCCTATTAAAAAAATTACCAGCAATTAGTGCATGCATAAATATTTTACACCCTTAAAGGTGTAAATTAAGTTGTCCAATGGCTAACACCCAAGCAACACCCTCAGGGACCTGGGAATCACCGTTAAAATATAATATCATCAATCTTAGACATTTATATATATACATATATATATATATATATATATATCATATATCTATCTTTCAGAATCTTTGAGTTGTGTACGTAAGGCTGTGGAGCAATCGAAAAACTTGGTAATTTGGTGTCGTGCCTGCGTTATTGCGCCTGTATTTATGGTTTCTGACTTTCTGTGCACCCGAAAAAAAATGAGCGAAACAAAAAGCAATTCCGAAGGAGCACAGAACAAAAAGAATTCAGCGCAAAGCATTTGCTTACGAAGAGAAGCGATTCAGAAGGGGAGATAGGCTAAAAACACTCTGCACGAATGCACAAAAAACTCAATAAATGAATTTCTTCAGTGGTAAGTGGCACGAGTTTATTTCTTTACTTTTGGCGATATGCCCCGTGTATAACGAACGCATCGTGGAAGTTTGTTGTAAAGCTTTTTGCTATATCGAACTAATTCCTATATCGAACTGATTGTGGCGTTTCCTGCTGTTCGTTATAAACCGGTTTGACAATTATATATATATATATATATATATATATATATATATATATATATATATATATATATATATATATATATATATATATATATACATATATGGGTGTTTCACGAAAGGTGGACAAATTCGATATTGCGAAAACTGCGCATCGCAACAAAAAATAAAAGCGTGTCTTTTTTGTTTTGGGCCAGGGCCCTATGTAGGAAAATTATTAAAGTGCGATATAATTAGATTGTTAATTTTTTTGCGCAATTAACTTTTTAATATTGTGTTTAAGGGCATAGTTTTAATCATAAAATTGCTCAGCGTCATCGAAAACCACTAAATCAACAAACTGCAAAACGATAGAAGGTACGCGCAGCATTTTACGGCTTTCTGAAAAACCGCACAAATTCGACGGCTTTTTAAGTTTCGGTTTGCTATCACAGCGCATCTCGGCCCCGGCAGCACTGCGCCCCGTGGAGATATAGTGCATCCAACCTCTGCTGCGCTGTCATCACGCGACGCAGCAGAGGCTGGTTGCACTATCTCTCCACGGGGCGTGGTGCCGCCCGCGCTGAAATGCGCTCCGATAACAAAGCGAAACTTAAAACCCGTCGGATTTGTACAGTTTTTAAGAAAGCCGTAAAAGGCTTCGTGTGCCTTCTATCGTTCTGCAATTTGTTGATTTAGTGTTTTTGATGATGCTCAGCAAGATTCAGCAAGATTTGATGATGCTCAGCAAGATTGAAAATATTGTAACTTGTGAATTCTTATTGAAACAAAATCGAAAGATTCTTATTGAAACCATACCCTTAAAAACAATACTAAAAAGTTAATTACGCAAAAATAATTAACAATATAATTATCTCGGACTTTAATAATTTTCCTAAACAGGCCCTGGCCCAGGTCCAAAACGACACAAGCCTTTTTTATTGTGACGCGTAGTTTTCGCAGTATCGAATTTGCCCACCTTTCGTGACACACCCGGTATATATATATATACAGGGTGTTTCAGAGAACTCAGGGCAAATCGCTCCTGCCTACCTATCGTGCTTGCAACCACCACTCCACCAAGAAAACGGCTCAAGATGGATAGAAATTCGCCTGACTTTGCTACACTTTGCTTTGCTGCACTTTATGAAGTTCGTAAATGAGAGCGGAAAAGCGCGTGTTCCTGTATAAAGAAATTGTGGTCATTGGAGTAGTTACACTCTGTTCTACACTTTACTTATGTCTATTACTTTACGAGTTGTTTTTATCGCAATTACAGCTTTCGTACAGGCCCACAGAGAGATAGATCGATTCGAAAACCGACGCTTGTACAGCCAATCGCAGGATATTTGACGTTCCTGTGGAAAGTTCTTGTACACCGCCGTCAAACAAAGGCTATCGTGTACTCGGCGTCGTTGTCTTCTTATGTAGTTGGCTCCTGCACGCACGGAGAGTTGCTTTCCCGCACAATTCCTCAGACTTCAGGTGCCGCCAGGCGGCGAGGATTGGGACTGGCCGGAGGAGCGCAGCCCCAGCGCGCGGAAATCTCGGAGGCCATGATACTTCGAGCGACTCCAAGATCATTCCGAGAGTGGCCGAGAACAGCAGGCGGGAAAGCTGAATTGGTGTAAAGGTCACGTGACATCTGGTCACGTGACGGCAATTCCCCCCCCCGCCCTCTAAATTCAGCGAGGAAACTGAATCGGTGTGTAGGTGACGTGACGTTAATCTTGCCACTAAACTTAGGGAAGAAACTAAGTTTATATGTAGTAACGGGACCTTAATTTTCCCGTTAAATTTAGCGGGCAAGTCGAATTGGTACATAGGTCACGTGACATCAAGGGACGGAACGTCAGTTTCTCCGCTAAAATATTGGTGTGTAAGTCACGCGTGATGTCAATTTTCCCGCTAAATTTAGTGAGGAAGCTGAATGGGTGCATAGGTCATGTGACGTCGGAGACCACGGCTTCACAAAATGCGGCTTCAGAAATTCCGAAAAACCAAAAAACTTTTCACGTAAAAAAACAAAAGCAAATAAAAAGAGAATGCAGGCTTGTGGCGCATTTACTGCGCGTGATTAGAAAGTGCAAAAAGGCGTCGAGTGCCATGAAGGTGGCGTTTTTAAGCTGCTTGATTTGCTACATTGGTTCGTAGCCGGCCGGACCTACCGTGAAGTGGAGTAGTAGAACGCTGCGGTTGCTGGATTCCAGGAAGTATTCGCACGCCCCTATCCACTCCATCTGGAGAAACAACTCTTGAACTTTGTAATCTATATCTCGAACATGACCCACGAACAAGGGAAATTTATCGGAACGAAATCCGGCTGCTAATGAACTTGTCAATTGTGTAGAGCAGATAAACGGGGACCGATTAGCGTTTTTTTCGCTGCCCTTTGAGGGTTCGTGCGTGCTTGAGAGATAATTGCTAATCGGTCTAGAGGACGCGTCAGGGACGCCTGACAGTGATCGAGGGCGAGGTATCGGTGAATGCGGTGATGTCTACGTCCTCAGGTTCGAGGCAAACATTCTGAAAATGAGACTTGTTGACCTCGGTAAGAGGTTATGGAAAAGACGGGTGGAGGAAGTAGTGGGAGGGGGGGGGGCGGGGCTGGAGATAACGGTGGTCATCTGAGAATTTTCTTGGGGGCCTAGATATAAGAGAGTGAAAAATTCAAAGCGTGGAAGGCGTTTGCAATTAATGGCGCCTAGGCATATCGGTCGTTTACTGGACCGTATTGGACGATTTAGAAATCAATAGAAACAAGAATATTCTAGGCATGCTGAGTCTTCAGATGTTGTATAAGTAGGCCATATTTACAAGCCATTGTTATGATAAAAGCTTTAAAAAAAGATAGCTTAGAAAGAGAAGCCTGAGACATACTGAAAGATATGTTGTACCAAAAATATTGACTAATATTATATGGCAAAAGAACAAAACGCCACAATGTTCGTTCGTTCCTAATATATATAGATATATCAGATGACTTTAGTAGTTGGATTATACTCTTAAAACATTGTTCAAATAATGCTTAAAAACTGGTGTCAAAAGAAAGATTATGATGAAGTTGCTCGAACCTTTTTTCTTCTGTTTTCGACATTGAATAGCTCCGTGTTGAGTTTATTTGCATTGTCACCCTGTATTTTACAATCGAGTACTTTTGTTACATATGATCTAACCTAATCTAGCCTAACATTACCTCACCAAACCAAACCTAACCTAACCTCATCTAACCTATCCTAACCTGGTCTACCCTATTCTAATCTAACATAGCTTAGCCTAACCTAGCCTTACCTTACATAACCTAACTGAAACTGACTTAACCTCGAACTTTCTTCACCCTATACACGTGGGAATGGCGTGGATGAAATATATCTTGTACTGCCACTGGCACTGTAAAGTCAGTGAAAACGTCTCCATTTTCTTTTTAATATACAATTACTGTAAACAACGTATTTTTCGCTGACTGAATATTTCGCGATTTAGGCAAAAGCTGAAGTTTTGGAATAATTCGCGGGTTCTAATTTTCGCGACGTGGTGAAATCTCATATAGGTTTCAATGTGGTTGCGTTTTACCGCAATTGTTCGCGGGACCTATTTTTCGCGAATCTTGGGCGATTCGCTAAATTCGCGAAAATAAGGTCCTCGCGAAAATTAAGCCTTTTACAGTATATACAAAAGAAGATAAACGTGCACTTCAACAGACGTGGGCGCCACCGAAATATCCCGTCAAAATATTCGCTCCCACCTTGAAAAACGCGGGAAAGAACTCATGTTCGTGCACCTTGTTTGATGATTCGTTCTCATTGGCTGCGGAACATTAATCACGTGCTCGGACACGCTCCGCCCAGCATTTCTTAAGGTATCAGTGCCTATATGCATCTGCATCGTTGATACAAAATTTTAAGCTCCACCATGACCAGCAAATCCATTGCCAGGGCGTCGTAGAAGAGGGCAGCGTAAGGACAGCCAATTTAGGCTCTTTGAACCTCTAGGCGTAATCTTCTGCCTTGAATAAAGACGTTTTGAATCGAAACCTGAAACTGTGCTGGCTACACCGGCGTGATAGCTGTGCGGGTTTTTGATATTAAACAAAGAACGTGGTTAAAAATTAAAACAGCGCAAGGACACGGACAAGAACAAGAAGGTAGACGAACAAGTTGCTGACTTACAACTAAAGTTTATTCGTGCTAACATCCAGTATAAATACTGTAACGTCATAAGTAACAAACAAACAAAGAAAAAATACATGTCATGGACGCCACGTGCTTCTTAGCCACCGCTATGCGCTGTCACTCTGTGTCTAAAAAGCAACATTCCTTATCGGATAAAGATAGTGAAGGAGTGCTGACACAATTTTCCTCCAATTTTCCAATTTCCCGCGGCTCAATGATTTCTCGAGTGAGTTTGTCTTTATTTTTCCTAATCACTTCACACTTATCGAAGACAGGAGTGCAGCAGCAGTCACGGCTATGCAGGCCAAGATGACCTGACCCAACTCTAAAAAAGTTAAACTTATATTCTCGCAAGCGATCATTGAGGCAGCGCCCCGTTTGCCCGACGTATCTCCTGCCGCACGAGAGGGGAAAGGTCGGTTCTCACATGCAGCGAAGCGCTAATGTAGCGCTCCTCACGTGCCGTCAGCTACTTATCGTCTGCCATGAGCAACAGTTTTGACGGTGAGATACAAAGCCGGTGAACGCTCCCGTCAGCACGCGCTTAGCGCGAGGTAAGCGCTACGCTTGCAGCGCTCCGCTTCATGTGTGAACAGGCCTGAATAGAGTACACTACTCCCTCCACGCAGTTCACGGATCGGTCATGGTGTATTTTTCTTTTGTGCAACCCTGCTTTTCTTTAGAACAGGAGTTCACTTTTCTGCAAAGCCCAGACAGCTTTTCCGGAGCCGAAAAAACCACTTCAACACCAACCCTTCGGCCAACTTTCTTTAGGTTGTGAGATATCTTGTGTAGGTATGGTAAAACGGTTACTTTTTTATTAACCCTATGAGCCTGCTTGGTTGTTTCCTCACGTGCTTCCTTAAGTAGGCTCTCAGCAACTGTCGCAACAGGTTAGACGGATATCCCGCATATCTGAGCCTTGATGCTTATGTGTCGAAGCTGTCTTTCAATCTCTGGGGGCAAGACTTGAACAGGGCATTTCTAAAACAGAGGTTAACAATTCCCCTTTTTACAAGTTTGGAATGCGCTGAGGAAAAAGGCAAAATGGGTTTCTTAGCCCTCGGCTCATATATCCAGCACACATGCCCATGACCAAGTTGAAGGCTCAGATTGGGGAAAGTTGGGGAAGGCTGTGTCAGCACTCCTTCACTATCTTTATCCAAAAAGGAATGTTGCTTTTTAGACACTATTTATACTTGATGTTAGCACGAATAAACTTTAGCTGTAAGTCAGCATGACGTTACAGTATTTATACTTGATGTTAGTACGAATAAACTTTAGCTGGAAGTCAGCGCCTTGTTCGTCTACCTTCCTGTTCTTGTCCGTGTCCTTGCGCTGTTTTAATTTTTACTCATGAAATACCAACTAGCCCAAACTTCTACGTTAAAGAACGTGGGCACGTGGGCTATTTCTGCCTACGTTCTACAAAGCTCCTCGACGAGGAATGCGTCATACAACTCGACCAGGTTTTTTGACAGCTTCTTGAGCATGGCCTGAATAAGGTATGTCGTAAAAGATTACCGTTTAAGCTAGCCATAGCGGTGTCTTTGCCGGATTCACGAAACTGCGTCTTATACCTGCTCTACATAGCGCTTTTAGGCCGTTGGTGTATTCTTTTCTTTATTCGTACTATTTTTCACGTAAGCCATCTTTCGTTCACAGTGAGTTTGGTTTTGGTGTGTCTCAGAAGCACGTCGAGTTGATTCGCCGACGACGGAGCTAGAGAACCATGATTATGAACATGTTTGGATTGCGTAACTTCTCGTTTACTCTGCTTCTTTAGACTTCGGAGTCTAGAGAAGCATGATCATGAACATGTTTGGATTGCGTAACCTCTCGTTTACTCTGCTTCTTTAGCCTTCGGAGTCGGGCGCGTCTTTGTCATGAGGTTGTTTTGAATGGCAATTGGACGATGACCAAATTTCAAGTCGCGAATTTGGGAAGCACTTGACCCAGTGTCGTGTTTGATGGTGGTACTATACTTCGTTTCAGCTTTGGTCCGAGCGCGGCCGATGTTATGAGCCGAAGGGCCAATGAAAAAGCGAAAGAGGCACAACGTCATGGCGTGCTCTCTGCAGTTGATAGGACGAGCCGGTATTCGCCGTCTCCTAGTGTGTGCTCCTCCGCCGTCTATTTTTATCAAGCGCAGAGAGCACGCCATGACGTTGCGCTTTATGCGCTGTTTGATTGGCCCTTCGGCTCCTAACATTGGCCGCGCTCGGACCTAAGGTAAAACGAGGTATAGCGTTTTCCAATTCATTGTGCACAGGTAAGGGGAATGCAGCGTGGGTAATCTTATCTATGTTGGTACGCTAAAGAAGTGCGTCTGGCAAACTCTACAAAAGCTGCATAGTATAAAATCACTCTATAGACGAACGTTCTGTTTCCAAGCACGGCGTCGTGTGTCGTAGGAATTTGAACTGTTTTTGCTTTTGCCAGGTTCCTTAAAATTTGGAGCGCCTTTGTAAGTGCATTCATCGTCAACACCAGTTCGTTTTCTGCTCGCTACATTTGACACTAAAACAATAGCATACTTATGAATAATTTTATTATTTTCTGAGGTCCATAGAAGAGTTGGGTGGGTTTGTTTACTTAGTTTGTTGCAGCGGAGATTACGACATCTACTGAATGTTATTCTTCAAAGCAATAACGTCCCGATGTGTCCCGAATTGCACATCTCACAGGAAAAAGAAGTTGAGGCTTAGCTTTTATGAATTTCTTGCTGATGAGGCTCACTGCCAGGCGTGGCTAGAAGCCATTTCACGACACAACTTTGTGTCAAATGACAGGTCCCGCAGCAGTATCGTTTCAAGTCTTCATTTCGTGGACTCCGATTGTAATCCAGCCACAACGAAGCGATTCCTTAAACCTGGTGCGGTTCCAAGCATTTTTCCTGCCTACAGATTGTGCTTGCAACCACCGCCCACCAAGAAAACGGCTCAAGTTGAAAAGAAATTCGCCTGACTTTGGTGCACTTTGCTTTGCTACACTTTATGAAGTTCATAAATGAGAGCGGAAAATGCGTGTTTCTGTATAAAGAAAATGTGACCAGTGGCGGAGTTACACTCTGTTCTACACTTTACTTATGTTTATTACATTACGGGTTGTTTTTATCACAGTGACAGCTTTTGTAAAGGCCCACAGGCAGATAGATCGATTCAAAAATCGAGGCTTGTACAGCCAATGTCAGGATATTCGACGTTCCTGTGGAAAGTTCTTGTACACCGCCATCAAACAAAGGCTATCGTGTACTCGGCGTCGTCTTCTTCCAATGTAGTTGGCTCCTGCACGCACGGAGAGTTGCTTTCCCGCACAATTCGCTGGGTCCCCAGTGCCGCCAGGCGGCGAGGATTGCGAGGACTGGCCATTGGAGGAGCGCCCCCCCCCCCCCTAACATCCTCCGCACGGACTAACATTCAGCGAGGAAACTGATGTAGGTGACGTGACTTTAATCTTGCCGCTAAACTTAGGGAGCAAACTAAATTTATATGTAGGTCACGGGACCTTACTTTTCCCGCTAAATTTAGCGGGCAAGTCAAAATGGTGCATAGGTCACGGGACGTCGGTTTTCCCGCTCAACTATTTGTGTGTTCGTCACGCGCGTGACGCCAATTTTACCGCTAAATTTATTGGGAAAGCTGAATGGATGTATAGGTCATATGACGTCATTCTGACGGCATGTAAAGTAAGATACCACTGCTTTACAAAATGCGGCTCCAGAAATTCCGAAGCAACTAGCCGAAAAACGTTCCACGTAAAAATAAAAGAAACGAGAAACTATCGCAGGCTTGTGGCTCATTTACTGTGCGTGATTAGTTGGGTGGGTGATAGAAAGTGCAAAAAGGTGACAAGTGCAATGGCGATGCCGTTTTTAAGCTGCTTGATTTGCTATATTGGTTCGTAGCCGGCCGGACCTAACGTGAAGTGGAGTAGTATAGAACGCTGCGGTCGCTCGATTCCAGGAAGTATTTCCACTCCCCTATCGAATCCCTCTGAACAAACAACTCTTGAACTTTGTAATCTATATCTCGAACATGACCCACGAATAAGAAAAATTTATCTGAACGAAATCTGGCTGCTAGTGAACTTGTCAATTGTGTAGAGCAGATAAACAGGGACCGATTAGCGTTTTTTTCGCTGCCCTTTGAGGGTTCGTGCGTGCTTGAGAGATAATTGCTAATCGGTCTAGTGAACGCGTCGGGGACGCCTGACAGTGATCGAGGGCGAGGTATCGGTGAATGCGCTGACGTCCACGTCCTCAGGTTCGAGGCAAACATTCTGAAAATCAAACTTGTTGACCTTGGTAAGAGGTTAGGGAATGGGGGTGGGAGAGAGATAACGGTGGTCATATGAGGTTTTTCTAGGGGGCCTAGATATAAGAGAGCGAAAAATTCTAACCGCGGAAGGCGTTTGCAATTTAATGGCGCCTAGGCATATCGGTCGTTTACTGAACCGCGTTGGACAATTTAGATATCAATAAAAGCACGAATACTCTAGGCATACTGACTTTTCAGAATTTTTATGAGTAGGCCATAGTAACAAGCCATTGTTATGATAAAAGCTTAGAAACAGAGCTTAGAAAGGAAAACCTAAGGCATACTGAAAGATATGTTGTACCCAAAATAATAACTAATTATATGGCAATATGGCAAAAGAACAAAACGTCACAACGTTCGCTCCTTCTTAATAACTACATATATATATATATATATATATATATATATATATATATATATATATATATATATATATATATATATATATATATATATATATATATATATATATATAGTGGCAGGAAGGAAGAGGACAACGAGACTGAAGGAACACAAAAGAGACGCGGTCAAGGCCACGCACGCGACACGATCAAAGATGGAACTTGTCTACAACTTCTGGACGACGGGGCCCACGTCTGACCTGGACAATGCCACGACGCTGGGTCCAGCACAGAGGTGGGGCCCAAGGAAGCTGCTTGAATCATGGTTTATTCGTCATGACCCATACTTGTTCAACACTTACCGTGGCCCCCTGCCGGACGTTTATCAGGAAGTTTGTAACAAAATAGTAACTGGTCGACCCCTCGCCTCAGTTGTGTCAGTCAGAATGTACTGAAGATGCCACCTGCGTAGGTGGCGAAACGTTTGAACCTTCCTGTTACCATTATTGTTGCGTTCGGTGGGGATATTTTCATTTGCTCACTTTATTTTATCTACAAATTATTCGGAACAATATTTCATTAATGTACTGAAATGTAACCATAACGTAACGACGCGTTCCAATCTTAGAAATGTGACGGGAAGGTGTATTTTTCGAACCACAGGAACTTGTCACGGTAACTCGCACCGAGATTGAGAAGGAACAAAAGAACGAGCTTTCTTTCCCGTTTTGGAGGAACGTGTAGGGCACTGGTCTAATCATATTGCTTAAAAAGGTAGAGGGAGATCAATGATTTGCGTGCAACGTACATCGTGGTGCAGTATGCACTCAGGGACTTCTGACGGTGTACCTCTAAGTAAGGTTGCATCCTGAAAAAGTGACCGTTCGTGCTCGACTTAAGGTCAAAACCGCTTGAGGAAAGAAAAAAAAAGTTATGTGTTGGTTGCAACATGTTGGGAGTGCTTTGGTTACTCCCACCGCAGCGTTTATGCTAAACTTGCTGTGCAAAGCCCTGTACGGAACAACCATGAAGAACAATTGTACTGCTTTAATTGTCATTACCTTAATTTTAATAGCGATGCACCCGTGGGGTGTCCTTTTTATTTTTGAAGCTGCACGACTGTCAACGTTGTTTGACATCTAGGCCTCTCCACGACGGTCTTCAAATCAAGCTAATTTATGTCGTTTTTTTTTACGGATTTCAAACAAGATTCTTAGTTATCCAAGTACAACGCGTGTATGCATCACTAAAGAGAAAAAAAACACACTAGAAAATGCTACTCTTTTAGTATAAAAAAAAACACGCAAATCACTGTAGAATCAGGAAAACTAAATGCATAGTTCGACGCTTCGCATTTTTTTTATATATTCCATCTTAGTGGTCGCCATTTCCGTCGACTTGCAAGTGACCAACCTGTCAAACGCGGGCAGAGCACATCAAGGGTGGTGTCAAAAACGAGGCCTTAGCGGTCGGATAAATAAAATTAAAAATGTTTATCACCCCCTAAACTTTCTAGCCCAGCAAGGGCATATCAAAAGTCGCACGCGTTACCTTATCTAAACAACAGCGGCACTTTGACACTTTTTAATCAAGAGGCTTATCCCCAACCCCTTCAATACGCGAGTTCATGTTATCTGAGTGTCCCAAAGAGAGTAATAGGATGCTGTCAATCAATCCGGGAAGTTTTTCCTTTGTGATGTCGACGCGTTCACTTCCTGCCTGAGCGATCCGCACCACACCGCGCTTTTAATAACATTTCTGTTTGTTGTCAGAGATTGGGTTTGAACCGGCGAACATTTTGTTAGCTTCCTGAGGTTCAATTTAAGTTTCGACGCTGACCTCTGAAAGTTTGTTGAAGATAGCTTATTCGGAAGCCGACAGCCAGAACTTGCAGTAATCAGCAGGGGAAGCAAACCTAAACAAAAAACGTTGTTTACGACTAAACTTTACTCGTTTCTATGTCAACCACTGGTGTCGTCAGTTTTACTTCAAGCCTGGGCAAATCTGGTTCCGTGGTGAAGTGGAGAGCCGGTTTACACTCCTTGTCAGTCTCTACCGTAGCCGCGGATACATGGATGCGACCGTAGCGCGTCGCATCCATGTGAGTGGGCAGAAGGGGGAGAAACAGAGGGACAAAGCGCGTGTGATCGGTTCAGTCTAAATTCGATGCGCTACTGTCGCATCCATGGAAACGAAACCGGTGTCTATTAGCCCCGAGGAGTTCGCGTGGCGCCCCCTTATGGCGAACCAGGGTGACATCACTGTGAGGACAGAATTTTTCCCCGACTCGCCCCGCTCGCTCTGTGGAGGCTGTGACGACGTTAGCTGTCGGCGCGCTCGTTTCTATTTAACTTGTTTTTGGTGGGCGTGTTTTTCTTAGGAGGTGTAAAATTTCATATGTGGCTTTATTGAGGTATGACCTCTAGCTGAGGCTTTAACCAACATTTCAGGCATGGTTGACAGGGCAGGCAACGCATGAATCGCAGCTGGTATATAAAAATAAAGAAATATGGCCACATTTGCAGGAGCATCACTATAGATTTACATCTCATACAATAAATGCTGTTGATGGTCTGAATTAATTGGCAGGTTATGCATGCTACTTTTTTTGTATCTCTGTTTTTAAACAAGATCGCCAAAGCAGAAAAGCTGCATGCTGCTCGAGCAACATGTTAAATACAGTCTGGGCCATGGAGAGGTAATCACAAGTGAGACAGCCCAAGTACAGTGACGAAGTAAAAAAGAAGGAACATTTATTTATGTACATTGCTCGCATTGGACCTTTGCTGGATTCGGATAGTATTTCAATGGACTCCACTGGTAGTATCTGTGGACTTGTTTATATCATCCCTTAAGTAATATACAACAAACGTAAGCAAAGGTCTCTAGATCGTTATTAGTCCCCTAGGCTCTAAAAGTGAGATTTTAGCTAAATCAAATTGTCCTGAAGCTAAAATGCCAGAAGCTTTCATCACGCAGACTGTCACCCTCTGCAGGCTCCACATTTTCTGCTACTAATGCTGCATCTACCACTGGACGGCCGTTCGAATACTTGCTGCTCGTCCTGTTTTCCTCTGTTGTTAAAACGTCCAGCTGTAGGGAGTTTGGAGGCTGAGGAAGCTTTTGGGGACCTGCAGCAGTGTCTCTTCTGGTTAGAAATGACAATTCAAACTAAACGGTGTATTTTCCGAATACCAAAGGCTGGAATAAAGAAAGAATGGCAGGAAAAAGTATAAACATTTCTAAATTACGGTACTATTGCTGCGCATATTTTGGGCAGTTCAATACATATCAGACAGGCAACTGGGGGCGATTCGGCCGTTTTTCCTGCTACCATACAAACTAATTTCCAGTAATTGTGCATCCTCTAAACAATATGCCTGCACACGTGTATGAACTATAAAATTAATTCGCGAAGAAGCTACATTTATGTAAAACAACACTGTTCCACGAGCACTTCCAAGGCCTTCAGACCCAGGGACTTTAAAGCATCTGCGAACCAGCGCACGCAGAGTGCCACGCGCAGAGTCGAGGTCGCGAGCTCATCTGCCCACCGCCCAAAGGCCCTTGATATAAATGCCATTTTCAATGCCTGCAAAGCGGGGTGTTATATTCTCCTAAATCATAAACATGCAAGGAACAGAATCCCAGCGTCTGAAACACTTAGGCCACCGCTTCACCGACCTCTCGCAAGATTGCCTTGTGTCATGTGGACGAACGGGGAGGTTGATCGGCGGAATTGCCTCCGCCGATAGCTTTCGAGATTTGTAACCCAATTATAAAGGTAAAAGTGACAAGCAGGCTTATAAAATGTACGGAAGCACGTCAATATCGGCCTAATTCCCAGCGTCTTGTACACCAAGTAAGTATACGAGGTTCCGCTTCTCGAAGTGTTTGCGGCACACAACGGCTAAACCAGAAAACCGTGGCAGGGAAGCGAGCCGGATGCGAGATCGTGAAGCAGAGTCCTTCCCCTGACGTCACGGTACACCTCACCCAACCGGGGCGCGGCGACCGCAGCGACGCTTGTGTTCGCTCTCGGGGCTAATACTTCCGTTTCAGCGCAGCCGACGCTACGTGCCGATGGGGTCAATCGAAGCACTACAAAGGTGCAACGTCATAGCGTTCTTAATTTTGTGCGTCTGCTATAGCTGGCTAAACCAATCAAGCGCGGTGAACGTAGCGTTACCACGCGCTTATATACTACACTTAGGAAAAAGGGGTCCATGTAGTCCTCCCTAAAGGGAGGAACGCTCTTGACACATATGTTCCTTCAGAAATGGAGGAACTTTCGTCCCTAAAGCAGGGGAGCAAAAGTTCCTCCGTCGCCTGCATCTCAATATGGAGGCCCCGAATCGAGCGAATCGAGCTCAATAAGGCTTAAGGAGGACGCTAGGTATAGTAGGGAGCTAGCGGAGCAGCAAATAAAAACGTAACACGAGCTTTCTGCGAACCTTAATTATTTCCGAAGCAAGCTTCCCCCGCAGGTAAAGAAACTTGCGTTTCGAAAGCAGTCACTCAGTCTTCTCGTCGTCAGCACCGCGATGTTAACCGGAGACAACGGATACCCTACTAAAAAATCCAGTTTAACGTTTCACTATCCGGATTATGGAACCGGAAATTTGTTTCTGGAGACCCGAAATCCAGATTGCAGACAAAGGAATCATTTGTGTTCCAGATAGAGTCCAGATAGAATCCACATAGATTTCCGGTTCCATAATCCGGATAGCGAAAAGGTATACTGGATTTTTCGGTAGGAGTAACCAGTGACTTCGCGCACTTTAGTCTAACCTTTACTATTCCTCGAACCGAAATTTCTTCGTCCACCGCACATCACGGACGAGTGGTAAGGCCCTTCGTGAAACCAAAAGCCGCTCTCAAAAAGAACAAATTCGAAGCACAATACTTGGCTGTAACCAGGCACGTAGCCAGGATTTTGTTCCGGGGGAGGGGGGGGGGGGCCCGCTCATGACAAAATGCTGTATGAGGGGGAGGGGGAAAGGAGGTCCCAGCAAAATGGAAAATTTCGGGGGAAGGGCCCGGGCCCCATGCCCCCCCCCCTTTGGATACGTGCCTGGCTGTAACCAGAAATGATCGCCAAGCGCGAAAGAAGGTTAAATCGCTTGCCACCAGATGGCAGGGTCAAGCAGAGTAATTGCTTGACCCTGCCATCTCTTCGAGCTCGCCCGGTATAAAGGGAAAAGCCGCATCATCATCATCATCGCAAGGAGCCAGGCAAGGTGGCGCTAGATACCGCCCATTTCATGTTCTACAAAAAATATTTTTACTTGCTCACGCCACCATTCCGCTTCGGGCACCTTTATTATACACACAGGTAGATACATCACGCGATACCAATAGCATCAGCTGAATATATACATTGAGCGCACACACATACATGGCACATACAAACATCAATACAACAGCACACTCTCCCGATCGCTACATCTCTGCTCTGCGTTTCCGCTTTTTATACTCGTCATTTTGAAGGTGCGGAGTTTCTCGGTGGGCATCTAGGCAATAAGTAATATTCCTAGCATGTAGATTTTTTTTCAGCAACGTCATACTTCTGAGAGAATCTTGAAAGGCTCAGGAGATGGACATTTTTGGAAAAAGTGAACGCTCATGCCATAATTATTTGAAAGCCAGTAAATTAGGCCGCTCCACTGCGGTTCCAAGCCATGTGTTTGCTTCCCCGCACGGCACTTCGTAGCCAGTATATCATTGCAGTATTTGTTTTTCTATTTGTGCTTTTCGCGTGCGGCTGCAATTGACGTCTTGAATTAATCTCTGTAGAGGGGGTATTCACTCAGGTGGAAGCGAAGCTTCTATGTCAGAGAAATCGCATTTTGATCAACTTGAATGCAGTCAAAGCCGCGACTTGCGGCAGATGTTAAGTGTACGGAGCTACGCCGTGGTGAGCTCGAAAATGTCCAGCGCTCATTCTACCTGCCTCTTAGAGGGTAGTTTCTCCAGGAATCGTAGTATATTTAAGCAGCAAAATAAGGGATAGCTTTATTTTTTTGACGATTTTACCTACCATCTTCCCCTAATGCAAAAATTCCAAACTGTAAATATACGTACTTTTCGTCATATTTCCACACTGTTCACTCTTTTCCCCAGAGCGCAATCGCTCTCGGGGAGGAGACAACAGGACATCGCAGACGACAGCCACATGATGGTCATACCAGCGTTCCAACATGACTATCCACACGTCGATCGATAATCCCTCAAGTGCTCTTAAACTCTTCAATGTAAAGCGGAATGTCAACCTCCGACACCCCGTTCCCTCCGATCACGGCCCGACCAGCGGCATCAATGACCGACAGCTTACGTCATCTCATCTTGTTGTTACATCACTGATATGCGAACACACGGTCACATCGGCGAAAATTCCAGTCTTCTGTTCACAACGCACAGCACTGCCATCGCAATGTTGCTGCAATGTTGGTGACATCCAGACATACAGAACCACGTTGATCGCCGGTTGGAACTCGGCATCGGAAAACAGAACCGAACTCAGCACAGAAGGCACCCAGGCAACCGGCAGCAAACCCTGCCTTGTCTTGGACGGAGTTTCCGCGATTTCCATAACTGTCGTAAACGTCGAAACGTCGTTCTGCTCTGCAATCGGAGGCGGCCATCTTAGCCCAGTGTACGTAGCGCTGCTGGCGCTGCCCCGGAACTTTGCTGTTTCTAGCGGCTTCGTTTGCTCCTTTGATAAAATTAGTGGTAAAAACGTCGATGCAACCGAAATGCTCTGCACGTTTGGACTGGGAGACGGAACTGCAGGCGGCCTTCGCTGTCGCTGAAGCTCAGTCAACTCAACAACATTTATTAAACGATGCGCTCGATGTGGTCGAAAAACGAAACCGAAAGAAGATGAGGCGGGGAGGGCGGAACCTTTCTCCCGTCTGCCTGGAGAAAGAGAAAACGTATCGTTTCTCCCATCTTCTCGTAATATTCTTTGGGGCGCGTCAGTAAAAGGGACGAAGGCGTGCCGTTGCTGCCTTTTTCTCCTTTTTTTCTTAGAGTAACAAGCGGCCACGTGGCCTGGTGTCTATCCTATGCCGCCAACGTTGATCATAGCCACGCGCCGGGGTTGGTAAAGTAGAAAACGCGTGCTCACCTGAAGGCATTGTTAGAGTTTGACTTTCTCATCACCGCAGTGGTTGCACACGAGCCACTACCCGAGTGTCCGCCGAGGCATTGATTGTCACGGGCCGAATTCGAGCGCTCACTCGGTTTTAGTGTCCAATCCATCAGGCGCGCTCGACTGTCGTCATGCGGGTGGTTTCTATCCAGCGGTTGTTTCTATCTTACAATTACCAATTACGTCATCAAGCTTTGCAAAGGCAAGAATGAAAGGAATAATCCCCTTTATCCTCGCAATTTCACCGCGACAAAGAAGCTTCTGAATCAGTGGCGGTCTGTACGAGTATACTCGGGCCAGACTAGGACCAGTAAGCGTCTGCAAAGTCATGAACGTACCAACCCGATATCGTTTCATGGCCCCTTAACCAATTAAACCAACAAACGTCGGTCCCTTGTGGGGAAACGTTTTGCCTTAGCTCGCAGAAGATTAACGCAGCTGCGAACTTCCAGATATGATTGAGAAAGTTCCACCAAGATAAACATCGAACGTAGCAGAGACGGTGTGTGCGTGTGTAAATAAAAGATTACGGGTCTTTTCTGCTTTCTTGGTATCAGTTTTGAGTTACGTTTGCGCGGCATAAGCTCGCCCGCGCAGTTACTCTTCTTCCAGTTATCATAGATAAGGCAGGTTTTGTGCCATGTTCTTTGCATTTTTGGTGGAGTTTTCTTGGTCATCACTGGGAATTTAAACCGGGTTAATCTTCAGCAAATAAAAAGTAAGAGCGTGACCTCGTGAACAGCAATTTTCTAGTCTTTAGATGATTAAAGGTAATGTGTTTACTTATGTTCCTTCATTTTTAGTAGCCGCCTCGGTGGCTGCGAGGTACAACGCCGGTCTACGAATCCCCAGGGGCAGTTTGTTAGTGATGCGGGTATTCCACCGGGAGGGTTAGAGGGATTTTGAGGTCACGTGACCGGTTCTGTAGGGCGGAAAAGTAGCTAAAATTCCTGCCGATCGTTTTTTTTAAATTTTTTTTTGCTTACCACAATTTCCCTAGAAATAACTTTATACGCCGCCTCTATGTATAGCACACGAATACAATCAATATGACTTACATTTCAAGAATGATCACTCTTTTTATGCGCGCAAAATCGGACTTCAATAATCCAAAAGAGGACCAACTTATGGCGGCCATTTTCCTAGAACGCTACTCGGCGTCATCTATCTCCTCCTACGCTGTCAAAGCTACCTGCGCAAGCTCGACTCTTCCTTTGGCGTCCCTTTCGCACGAGAGCGCGTGCGAATGAAACGCTAGCCTTGACAACGTTTCAAAAAATATTTGACGCAGAGTTTCTTGTTTTTTGTTGTTGTTATGTATCTTAATTGTTACCGTGAGGCCGGTCCTGTGACCAGCAAATCCCTCTTTGCGGGGGATTTCAGCCGCCGGGAAAGATACCCACATCACCGGCAAACCGTCCATACAGGTGGTGGGTTCGAATCCCGGCCGAGCTGTCGACAATCTGAGGAAGGCTTATTGCGGAGAAGAACTGTGCTTTCGGTTGCACGTGAAAAGATCCCCGCGTAGTTTAAATTAATCCCCAGCCTTCCACCGCGGCACTCTAGATGTCCTCGGTTGGTCTGGCACGTAAAGAACCCAAATTTGATTTTCGTTTTTTGTGTCTCCTTTCCGCTTCCTCGGTATGAATATGTAATTATACTTAGGAACGCTGACACAAATTTTGTGGTGCTGAGTTCCAATGCAACAATGGGTTCAAACTGTGCAAAAAGATCTGCTTCAACTTCCGAGATGAAGTGTTCCTCTTTCCTTTACATGCAATGTGTTTAATGTGGGTCACCACGTGAATTTGTTTCAAAAACTGGACCACTGGAACGGTCAGAACAGCAAGGATTCGGTAATCTTCGCATGCATTTCCGCTTCGAAAGATGCCAAAGGAAATGGGTCACTTTAATTGAATGACAGAGCGCTGTGTATAGTTACTAGGCAATTCGAGTAAAAATGCCTGTGCATGGACTTTCTTGCAAGGCGCTCGTGATACCAATCACTGCGGCCCACGTATTATATACTCTCCAATGACGAGGCTGAATTCTCCCCCAAGCTGCTTTAGATTATCCGCATAGAAAATAAAACTGCAAGGGTAATATCAACCCAAAACAGTGGCGCCACAAAAGAAAAAGATTAGAATAGATTGAGAGTCGTGCAGATAAAGAGAGGGGCAATACACAGCACCCCATCCACTCCCCCCCCCCACACCCACAAACACACACATGCACCCCAAAAAAAGGGAACTCAAAGGGGAAGGAAATATAGCTCCCTAAATACTACCAGAACCCTTTTGACAATGAAATTAGTGTTAATCTATTTTAATGACAAACACAAAAAAAAAGTCAGGTAAGAAAGCAGTTTGAAAGAACGATAGAGTGCAGGATAATGTCACGAATTTCTGTGAGATAATTCCTAGTATAGAGTCAAAATGTTTCAGGCAAGCTTTCTCGTCCGTGATACGCAGGAACGGGTGAAATATTCACCAGTGCCTGCCGGCTGAAACGTAAACCCGTGAAAGTATTTTTAAAACTCGGTAATCTTCAATCTCAGTCTCAATAGCGAAATAGTACGACCTAAATCGTCCACAAAGCATTATTAAGGAGTAGCACTCAATGAAAAAAAAATCTAATAATTTTTTCCACATATCAATGCTTCAACAAAGACATTGAGCAAAGCACATTGTGGTTTTACATATTGCGGCCCACATGAATCGCTCATATAATGTGTTCGTTTTCGGAGACAGGAGCTAACTGCAATGTTAAAAGACTGGCGACCAGACGACCTGTTGGACGAACTTCTCTTGGACCACTCGACCTATTCGACGAGTTGGCCTAGACCCGCCAGTGATAGAAAGAAGAGTCTCCTTTGACTAAAGCAACAGGTTCGAAGCAGAACCGTACTTTCAGCATCCCTTTAACAACGACCGCAGCAAATTGGCAGACTTGCATAATCCCCAAGAGCGAGCAGTTGTGCAATGTTGCGACAGTCAACGTTAAACTATATGCTTTCTACTCTGCACATGCACCAGGAAAAAAAATATACCGTACTTTTTAATGTATAGGCGGTCGTGGTTTTTGTTCTCTAAAAAAATGTCCGTCAATGCGTTTTATACAACGCGGTGACCTACATGCATTCCGTTTCTTTAAGTATAGAATTTAACTGTGGAAGTATGCCACGGTTGTCAATTTGTCATGTTTCTCGTTCCATTCGTTGACGAGAATACTGAAACTTGCTTTCGCTCGCGGATATTAAGCGTTCGTAATAGCATATGCGGTCTTTTCAATGCAGTTTCGCCGAACCGACCGTACAAATATAGAGTGCTACTCATACGAAAATTCGACTTATATACCGACATTTTAGTTTTTCATGGGGTATGCGATTTAGATATCGGTGCGACTTCTAGACCAAAAAATACAATATTAAAGTGGGGGAAGGAGTTCTGCCAAGAATCTGATGCTTGGGTCAGTGGAAACGCCATTTTGTAACATGGACGATTACGGAAGCATAAATACGTCGTATATAGATGCTTCGATTAAGCTGTACTACGAAGGATTCGAACATGCAGGCCCGATGTTACGTAATCGAAGCATAAATAACCAATTATAGTCCAACTCCAAGCAATGCTCTGCAGCGCGGTTTAATCAAAGCACGAATGACCAGCTCTAGCCCAATCCCAAGCAATTCTTTGCAGCGCAATTTAATCAGAGCACGAATACTCAACTAGTCCAATACGAAGAACTGTATAGTCGCATGGATGTTCTCTACTGTGCACGTATGACAATTAATTATGGCAATAAAAATGTCTTACCTCCGGCTTAGTCTCAACACCGTTGACACCGTCCATTGCACCTTCGTAGCTTTCGTTGCAGGCCGAAGAGTTGTCTATTCAGTGGCGATAAGAAACTGTATATAACTAGCACGTGAGTTTTGGGTTCCTCGAGTGTACGAGCACGCTCTTGCAAAGGACGGTCCTCACGACGAGCCAGTTGGAGGAGCCAGAGAGTCTGTCCGTTCGCACCAGCGATCGTGTCGATGTGGGGAGTTGTTTATAATCGTGTATGGGCCTGACCACAGCTCGGCGTCCAATGGGCAGTCCGCGATCCCGGCGCCTCCAGACAGACGCCGGGAGGAGGGGGTGGACTGCCCGTAATTATCTCGACCTTGTCAGCTGTTCTGAGAGGCGATGAGTCTGGGGACCCGGGACGCGTCTCGGACTTGTCGCCGACCGCGCGGATAAGGGAGGGAGGGCGGCGGGTGTCCGGAGCAATAGCTCTTTCATCGCCCGGCTTGTCCTTTAATGACTACGTGTTTTCTCGTCTTTTCCTATTTGAATTTTTGTTTTTCTTATTTTTCGCGTAGGGCAGTTGCTGTTTGCGGAGAAACGGCTGCTACGCAGCAGTCTCGGGAGGGAATCGGACGGGAACGTGCGCAGTTAGGGCGGTATTGCGTCGTTCTTACGCTTTAGCTTCATGACCCGGCTACTTTACTATGCTCCGCATCTTCGAAGGCGCGCTTCCAAGATGCTCAAGGCGTGTGCGCAGATTGACACAGCGTCTCAGCTGAGACGTGTGCGCAGGCTGAGATAGCGTCAGACTGGGTGCAAGAAGCACTGCGAATGCTGGGCCGCGCGTGCGTCTTGAGACGCGGTTTGAGTCCCGCTCAGCTCGCGTGCGTTGGCTTTGACAGTGCTTTTTTTTTTTCGTCCCGGTCTCGGCACGGACGCTGTTTCGAGGAAGCCGGCCCTGGAGCCTCTGCTTTCCCCGCAAAGCACCTGGCAGAATCAATCGCTGCAATCCACAGAAGAAGCTCGGCGAACGGTGGGCTGCTAATATGTTTAGGCGTAAAAAAGAAAACAAAATTGCTGGGCAATTGTGTTACACGTGAAACGAGCCCGAGCCCGGTGCCTATGCGCTCAGGGCGCTCTTCATCAGATAACTTAACAGGTTGACATAGAAACTTGATAGCAGCTCCTAGAATGAAGATACTGTCGCTAGTCGGGTTTTAAAGCCTGGGCGGTTTTCCAGAATCTCCCAGACTCACCGGAATCGGCCGAGCAGCGTTGACCACGTGACCCTTTCCCCCAGCCAATCAGCGTCCGGCTCCGCAGACGATTTTTCAGGCTACACTATGTCTGGCGACCTCCTTCCCCCCCCCCCCCGACAAGCCAAAGAACAACCGTTTTTCGTCAAAACGTGTACTGTGACTCTTAAAGATGGGAAAACCTCAAGCTCAGTGTCGCCGCTCACTCTGTATTTTTCTTAAGGTTCGTACATGTTATGATCCTTTTCATTCGCCGAGCTCATTGCGTAGACGGCAGCGATTGGCTGTCCGAGTGCTTTGCGGTAAAGCAGACGTTCCACATTCCTTAGAGTGCACACAGCGGGGTCCCGAATCCGGGTGAAGCCTTTAAAATGACTGCATGAATCGGCTTAGTAACGTATCGCGATAAGAGATGCCGTAAGCCGCCGCGGCCGCTGTCATCATCTGTCGGGTATTGCGCCACTCAGAAGTACGCGGTTAGCAGACGGCGCCATAGGCGGAAAAAGAAAAAAAACAAGAAAAACCCTGAAACGTTCTTTGGCTAGTGGCTCCGGATTTCATGAAGCCGCATTTCGTGAAGCCGTGGCCTGTGACGTCCCATCATGCAACGCGCGCAGTGTGGCATCACGGAACGTCACCAGCCCTATACACCAATTCAGGTTCTCCGCTAAATTTAGCGGGGAAGTTGGATTGGTGTATAGGTCTGTGGCGTCGCGTAATGCAACGCTGCGCATTGTTGCATAATGGGGCGTTACATACCTACGAACACCAATTCAGTTTCCCCGCCAAATATAGCGGGGAAATTGACGTTAGGTGACCTGATGTCACGTGGTGCAGAACCTTTCCCGTATGCAACACAATTGCCTAGAAATCTTTTTTTTAAACGTTTTACTCAGTTAAGTTTGTTTTTCTTCTTAAATTTTGACGAAAATACTTCCAGTACCTTCGGGCGCCTGTGTGGTACATCTTAGCGTGATACGTTACCAAGCCAATTTATGCGGTAACTTTGAAGGCTTCACCCAGATTATTGACCACACTGTAGTTACTGACAGCAAGGC
Organism: Ixodes ricinus; assembly: GCA_037355805.1. Taxonomy (NCBI): domain Eukaryota; kingdom Metazoa; phylum Arthropoda; class Arachnida; order Ixodida; family Ixodidae; genus Ixodes; species Ixodes ricinus. Next base: position 114,013 of record JAZHYW010013671.1, on the reverse strand, counting down.
CTAACGTGGCGGGCGTACGAGTGTCTCATCGTCGCTCTGTAGCCGTTGAGATTGCTGCATTAGCCGATAAGAACGCCGAAGAAAAAATCATGAAGCAAGTAGCATAAATCAACATAATGAGCCCCGTCCTTGCGTTTTTTAAGCAGTCAATAACTATAAAATATACGCATTCTTTTTCTTCCTTTTTTTTTTCATAGCTGTTGGTGTGCCAAACGTTTTGCACGTAATATTTCCATGGGAGTGTGCTTCGGAGTGAAAACAGCTGTTGGTGGCTGCTGCCGCTTTCAAGAGCAGAATATATTTCTGATATGTAATTCTCTTAGTAGATTTGAACTTTAAATGGTTTAAGAGCGATATTTTTTGTACCTTGTGGTTTGTGCAAGCGGACGCTCACATTGGCCGCGCTAAAGAAGCGAGCGCAAAGCGCTCCCAAATCGCTCTAAAACCACAAAAAACAATAAAAAAACCTTTAAGAGTTTTGACGTTTGCATGTTTTCCAATTACTTTTGAGCAAGCCTCTTTTGAAGCGGTCTTTTTCTTTTACACGGTGGAAAATTTGCATCCCTTACTGATTTCCGCTGAACCTCGTGATTTTAAAGCGGTGATGCAAACGCAAGAGTTGCTGTTCAGTAATCTCGTGGGCGGCAATGCGCGTACGTCTGGCGAAATTGCTTGATGTACGTGAACGCGACTATTTTCTATAATATTACGGTGCTCCCTAGGGTGTTAGGTTTATCCTCTGCAATTCCTGTGTGTTTATTATTCAAGTTCACGTTATTGTGTGTGTGTGTGTGCGTGTTTTTGTCAGTAGATTGGATGCGAAAGAGGTTGAAGTTGTCGAAATCAGCAATCCGTCGAACTGTTTTTTTTTTTTAATCAGCTTTTTGCCTGCAACCTTTTCCCCAGTTCGCAAAAAAAAATAAAGCTTTGATTAAAAAAGAAAAGATTACGAACGTTGCAAGTGGCAATTTGAAGAGGCTATATGGAGTTGCGAAAATATTTAAATTAGCCATGGTCGCACTTTGAACGCATCGTAAAAAGAATAGTCTGCAGAGACTGCCTGGGGAGTGTTGGCGGTCCTCTCACATTAGTCATACAAAAGCTATGTACAGACAAATGAAGCAAACATGCTTGGAACATATGCTGTAGGCTGGATATCAGTGGCTGTACCCTTTGTACTGGGTGGTAGCTTGCGCCACCTAGCCTAAGGCGTGCCCGCAGATAACTTTTTCTTTGTTTTTTTTTTTGCGGCAAACAGCGCCTTTTTTGTTATGACAGAACACATAACACAAAGTTCCGACACCATAATATTTGTCCACACGCGTACCTTCGTCGTTTTTGCGATTTTAGCACATCATTTTTAAAGCCTCACAAGTGTTTCGTGGGTTTATGGAATCAAGAAACTTACAAATTATACGGGGAGCAAGTGTTCCAAAATACATCTTTGGCAATGCGGAATGGAGGGAGGAGGAGGATGAGGAGGAGTGCGTGCGTGCGCGCGTGCTACAAAAAACCAATGTTTGTACACGTTCCTCAAAAAGAAAAGAACAAAAGCTCGTTCCTCGTTCCTTCTAATTTTTGGAACGCGTTCCCGTTACAGGTTCCATATCTGAAAAAGAAACTCGTTCCCGTTACAGCTAAAAAAAATGGAACGTATCGTTACATAAACTTTACAATTGTAGTTTTGCTGATTACCATATTTAGATAGATCAGACAAATTTTTTTTATCTACACCTTGAAATGGCAACATGCGAATTTGAATGCAGTGATGGAAGGGCACCAGGAGAAGAAAACAAGCGGAAGCAGGGTTTTATTTGTTGATATATTCACCTTCAAAAATCTCAGCTTTTAACCATAATCATGTTTGTGATGCGCGATTCAGACGAGCCAAATGTATTGTTACGAGCGTTTTGCAACAACCTCACACGTTTCAACTTAACGAAGTCCTTTGTTCGAACTTAACTACAGTTGCTTCTCAATGTTGCTGTCCGCCAGACGAGCCAGTGAAGAAGAGGGTAGGGCTTTCGGAAGGTCATTCTTGAAGACTAGAAGTCCTTTTTAGTGAAAGTGGGATGTGTTGATCAGTTTGAAGGTGGGACACAAGAAAAGGAGGATTAAAGATTAATTTTGGTGTGTCTTTTAGGCCAGCAATCTTTGGAATACACGGCTACGTTCGATGTTTGCTAACTTGTTTTTTTGTTGTTGTATCTGTAGGTCTCTTTGTGGAAGTTCAGTGATGGCTGTAGTCGGCCTTAGATTTCTGGGTGTATGAGGATTTGTGGAAGCAAAGAAAATAGCTGAGCTTGAAACGTCCCTCTTTCTGTGTCTTTTCCTTCAACTAAAAGTTTTGCTTTTTGTACCGCAGTTCAGGGCATTGAAAAAAATATTCCATCTCCGCAAGCTCTCCTGCACCCGACTGTTACCAAGCAAGGACCACACAAAATAAATTCTAAGATAAGTAATAAAAACGTTAACGAAATTGTGCTCTTCGTAAAGATATTGTTTTTAAACTTTTCGAATTTCTCTCTTAAAAATAAAATACAAATCACCCCACTGGACGAAAAAAGGAACGCCGTGCCTTTTTTCGTTCCAGTAAAAATGTAACGAGTTCCGTTCCAGTTCCACCGACGCAAAATGGAACGGCGGCGTTCCATCGTTTCTCCTAAAAGGAACGCCGTTCCTTGGAACGCCGTTCCGTACAACACTGCAAAATACCAGTTTATAATAAAACTTGTTCAGGAGTGTGTTTTTTTTTTTTTTTTGAAGCGCTCTTTACTGACATAAGTTGAGTTCAAGTTTACGTCGCACAGCTTCGAAGTCAAAGATGACTTGAGGGTCACATGACCCCTTCCCTTCCCGTAACACTTGACTAAAACTGTCCACCTCCCCCCCCCCCCTTTTCCCTCTTCGCCACTTCGTTTGTTTCTTCTGCTCAATACTAAAACGTTTTCTCACTCTCACTCTGTGGTATACGTAAGTGTTGATATTATTCAATATTATCTATATAAAAAAGTGTTATATCGCGTCACCTTCTTCAACTTCCTGCTGCTGTATAGTTTCTTTCCTTTGTCTTTTACGAATCATATATATGATTGCCACCCAGGCTTCGCGAAAGAAACCTGTTCTCACGTACCCGTCGAGTTCAATATATTTACACGTACTTAAAAATGCATGTTTTTCTTGTTTTTTTTTTGTTTTCTTTGCGCTGACGGAAGCTGCGAGGTAAATCTGTAGTACCCTTGCTAAGCTCCTTTTCGCTTCAAGTCCGACTGCAGGTGAAGCTAAGATCCGACAAAGCCAACCTGGCAGCGCCAGAAACTTGTACGAAAAATCGCTGGGCAATTGTATTGCACACCTGAAACGCCATGTGACCTGACATCACGTGACATCATGTCACGTGACGTCGATTCCCCGGTATGTATTTAGCGGGGCAACTGAATTGGCGAGCGTAGGTCAGAGGACGTTAAGTTTCCCGCTAAATTTAGCGGGGAAACTGACGTCACGTGACCCGGCGACACGTGAAGTATCACTGATCTCAATGACAATTGCTGGATCGCGTCTGACCAGCTCCGCCTATGGACCGGAATGCGGCCACGGTCGGCTATCTTTAGGTAGAGTTATATCATCTCTAGCCATCATAGTAATATGGCGGACAGCGCAATGGCGGCAGGCCGCCATAAAATAGCCGTAGATCTAGTACACGGTACCGTGGGTGATATTTCGTGCTTCATTGAGGTTGTTCGACGAAGCAAATTCTTAAAACCCGGCGTGAACGGTAGCCTCATCTTTGAGGACCCGGCGAAAGTTCTACGAAAGCGCAGCACGGGGGAAAGCAGCGCAGCTCGCATCGAAAGCAGACTACGTACCGGCGTCTGCTTTCGATGCTTCTTTCGATGCGACTTTTGATGCGTGCTGTGCTGCTTTTCCCCGGTGCTGTGCGATTTCGTAAAACTTTTACCGGGTTCTCAAAGACCGGGCTACCGTTCACGCTGGGTTTTAAAAACATGTTTCGTCAAACAATTTCAATCAATCACGGAATATCACCCACGCTATTTTGATGGCAGCCTGCCACCACAACTGCCAAAACGCCATCTGACATGGATGGATGATGGCGGCTGCCAAGTGGCTGCAGCAGCTGTATCTTGGCTAGAGGTGATATAACTCTACCTAAAGATGGCCGCCAGTGACCGCATTCGCGGAGCGGGCAAACGCGATCCAGCAATTGTCATTGAGATCAGTGTGAAGTATGCACCAATTCAACTTCTTCGCTAAATTTAGCTAGCGGAGAAACTAAATTGGCGCGCGTGGGTCATGTGACGTCCCGTGATGCATCGCTGCGTGCGCTGCATTATGGGACGTCACGGGGCCACGGCTTCGGGAAATGCGGTTTTACGAAACGGCGCTTCACGAAATGCGGCTTGACGAAATCCGGAGCAACTAGCCAAAGACCGTTTTGCGTTATAATGCGTCTACAAGAAGCTCGTTCTCTTGGTGGTATTGCTCTTTCCGGCTAAACTATAATCACGCGCGGGCACAAACTCAGTTTCACGATGCCTTCACTGTGTGTGATTGCTGTAAGCCGCAATCATATTGCTATAACGCATCATACAAAAGGCCGTCTGCCCTTTCACCGAATAATTAATCGATTAACGGGCCTCTTTCATTTCCATTCGGAATAACCTGAAAATAATGTCAAAATCACTTCTTTTTTGTTTTGCTTCGCTGGATATGATAAACGGCGCAATATACAATTTTGACTATGAATCAACCTGGATATGTATAGTTGAAAACAGTTCAAAGGCATTCGCGCTCGGAGATCATTACTTCAGCTGCATGAGGCAAATAGGTTCGTCAATCTTCTCAGTCGAGAGTGACCTCTCTTGATTGTTTGTAATAGCCTTTGCTGCGCTAAACGAACACGCACACAGAGTCGAAGTTGCCGGAACGCGTGTAGCCTTCTGCACTTGTCTCAAGTCACGAATCTCACCTCTACAGTTTAGCGTAACATTTCACCTAAAGTGTGCCCTTTGTACAGGCGTATACTCCTCCGAGTCTGTGTGGTGAAAGCGTTCAATGTCCAACTTCTTTCGGTTCGTCAAAATTGATCTAATATACCGGTTTTAGAAACAATATCGATTAAAGCCTTAATCGATTAATTGGTAGGTTAATCGGTCAATGACTGAGCCCTAGTTAATGCGAAGAACACACGCTTCGAACATTCTCAGGACCTGTCTGCAGCTCATTCTGCCAACGTTTCTGCCGCGAACAGGGCGTATTTCGTACGATGTATTCGGAGTGGAGCAAACGCACAGAGACAAGTTTCACCATGACGATGCACATTTGCTGCTGCCTGATCGGCTACGTCGATTTCGTCGGCGGCAGTCGGACAGAAAGTAAAACGGTGTATGCTCGCGTCTTCCAGGACGAGATGGGTCTCCAGCGTATACCTGACGCAATCACACGGATAGTATGGCGAACGTTGCGTAGCCGTCGGCTTATTTGATCCAACCCCGCCGGGTATCGATGTCCTATATGCGCGTCGCCCACGCTCATTTTCCCATTTGGAAATACTAAGCGTCCCGTAATCATCAAGGAACGTGCGATTCGGGGAACGGCCTACGCATATTGCGAGCAGAACACGTGCATAAGTCGTAAGCAATACGAGCTTCTGACGTGTGTAGCTCGGCGATGAGCCGGCGTGAGCCAGGCGCTTCTGTAGCGAAAGAGCGATAAACAGCCCGGGGGCGTCCGTTTGCATCAGCGGTTGGTTTCGGGTGGCATCCCCCTCGCTCAAGTCTGGGCCGTCGAGATAGAGTGAGATATTGTGAACTGCCTCGTGTGGTCCTTGATATTGACAGTGAAGTAACGCTGTAATCTTTTGCCTCTTTTTGACACCGAACCTTCAAAGGGATGCGGCAAGATGAATGTCTTCTTGAGGTTTTATTTGAAACCGCTCTTCCGTTACTAATGCATCGTGCAAAAGACAGTATACACAGATTGCCGGAGGCGTGTTTCTTCCTCGCGTGAAGACACTGTCACATTGGTCACGCAATAGTTGTCCGCAGATATCTGCGTGTCCGCGGGTAATTCTCACATACATCTCTGCAGAGAACTCCGTGTCTTTTTTTACGATGTATAAGCATTATGAGTTGATTGGCGCGTTCCCAGCGGAGGTGTTCGCAACTCTACAGTGTGTCTATAGTCACTCGTGTGATTATAGAACGCGGAACGTCCGGTGTTCTATGGTCGCATTCTATGGTGTGACTATGCGTCGCGCAAGTTCGTCTGCTTTTTACGCAGGGGTTCCGGTGACGTCAGAACGCCGAGCTCTGATTGGCTCCGACTGGAAGGACAGTGGGTAGACCACGAGGCGGCTAGCATTGAGGTCTACCCACTATCCTTCCAATCACAGCCAATCAGAGCTCGGTGTCTTTATGACGTCTCCTCCTCTCCCTCACTTTCTGCCCGCATAGATGTCAGAGTGTTTCCACCTACTCGATCAAGGTCACGTGGTTTATGGGTGGCGTTTTGTGATACGAGCTGCGAGGAAGGGGCCAAAGCGTCCATCGTCTGTAAGCGCCTCCGGGCTTCCCTCTACCATTCCGCCGGTACGCCTCCATATTTCTTGCTCGGAAATACGATGCCGTTCTCGGCTATCGTGCACGCAGTGGAATCTTCTGTATCCCGTCTCATCCGATTGCGAATTCGGTCATGAGAAGAGTGCAGACAGAAATGCCGCTAGGGTCGGGTTCGTGATTTAGTTTCATAAGAGATACTTCGGTCCGTCTTTTTTCGTCTTCACTAGGTCAGAAACGTATGTGAGGAGAAGTAGGTGGATAATGTCTGTGCTATGCCACGTAATTAATATAGCCTCCAGCGGTGCACTCGAGTTGCTATAGAGCTCATAACCTTTGTATTTTTTTTTTCCAGCAGCGACTGGTCATAATTATCCACTGAATTACGTTTTTTTTTGTTATTTTATTAGAGCAACACTTATTCTCTTAAAACTTCGCGAAGAACAAATAAATTATATTAGCAGTTCGTGCAACCAATATCAAAACAATTATTTTCGCAATATAAAAAAAAATTAATGCCGTTATGTTCTGCGATTGATTTTCTTCACAACTCAACGTATCAACGCCAATTTCCCCGTGAAAAAACGCTTGATATCAAGAAAGTACTTTACAGACTGTTTACATTTACGAACACCAGTAATTATAAAATATTCCTCTAGATTACGGGGTCCAGAAACCTACGGCTTAGATTGGCCCACATTGCTACTCATGCTGAGAACACCCCCCCCCTCCTCCTCCCTCCCCTTAAAAAGGCGGCAGTGAATAAAAGTATAAAAACAAAATGTTACCCGAAACAACCTTTAAATGAGAATCTCAACCAGCCGATAATCATATACCAACTTCGCCGAGGGCGTCTATTTTCTTTCAAGAAATAAAGCTAACCTTTGGCTTTAAAAAAAAAAAGGGTATGTCTATAGCGGTAGTCACACTGTCCATACAGCATACAAAAGACCCGCGAAGTTCTCTGCATACACAACGAAAAAATTATTACCTGAAGCTTGCGTCGAAACATATTTACTTCAGTGCTTCGGACATGTCTACAGACAGTTCTTTTTTTATGACAAACGTCACAGGGCCATTATACAAGGAAGATGCACGACTCAGACAGTGACACAGAGGCGATTTATAGAATATTATCTATTTAAAGAATGTAAAAAAAAGTAGTTCGTTCACGCTTTTGATTTTATCACTTAGCTTCGGCGGGGCTGTGCGCGTGCGTAGTACGCTTGTCGTTCACCGCCAGAAAAAGGCACGGTATACTCGTATAGGGTGTATTCACTGGCGGTCATATTCGTGTGCGCTAATGCTGAGCACGTGCTGATGGCTAGCTTCCACAGTTATTTTGCAACGTGCACCCCGCACCATCAAGATTGCCGGTCTTGGCGGCCTATTAATGTGAGCTCGTTCTGAGCATGCGCTCTAAACACTGACCTCAAATATGTCCGCCAGAGAATATTCCCTATATTAGGGACTTTTAGCAAACCGTTACCGTACTACCGTTGCCGCAGTACCGTTACCGTGGGCCGCACAGCGCATGCGCGACTTGTACCGGCGGCGTCACGTGCCTGAAACGCGTTAACGCGGTCGACTTCCCGTGATAGCGCGGCCCTGTGTTCAACATGACGGCGTCCGCACTCCGCCACTGCAAGCTTTGACGACATTTCCTGTTTTTAGAATGCTGGAGGGGCCATCTAGGAATACTCGCAGCAGTAAATACCACCGGACGAGCCATATTTAGTGGCGATAGCTGCTTTTATGACGATTCCGGCACGTCGCAGAACGGGGTTGTTTTTCCTTTCTTTACACAGTATAAAAGAACAAAAAGATGCTTCCGATGGCATTGCGGCTTCCTCGGTGGCTCCAAGCCTTCATCACGCGCTCGTTGTGTTTCGCTGCGCTTTGACTACGTGCAGCTGCGTGAGCACTCTCCCGCTTTCAAGAAGAGAAAGCTAGGCTTGCAGTTTCAGCTTGGGTCCAGACGCAGCCGATGCTACAAGCACGAGCGTGTGGCCCCGAACAGTGCCTGTACTGCACGAGCGCGCGTGTTGGCAGGGACGCTGGAAGCTCCGGAGCCTCGCGCTTGTAGCATCGGCTGCGTCTGGACCCAAGCTGAAACGAAGTATAACGCTAAAGCGGAGTATTCCACTGACCTCTATGGCAATTGCTGGATCGCGCTTCCCGCTCCGCGAGTGCGGCCACCGAACGGCCATCTTGGATGCAGCCAAACGCGTTTTTGCGAGCGTTCCAAAGTCTGGTGGCCGCGTGCTAAAGAAACGTTTGCTACTCGCTCGTCGTCATTCGCCGAAGTAGCCTCTTGACCCCCTGTGAAAACGGTGAAACTTGCCTTTGAGAACACGTAAACATTTTTACCAAAGCCCAGTGCCACTGGAAAAAGGCACAACTCGTCGAAAGCAATTGTCGTCTGTCTCGCGGCGTGACCAAAGCTTCCTTGGCACGCCGAAGTGCTGCGTCTCAGTGTCTCCGCACGCGTGGATGAGAAGGTCTAACAGCATTGCGACGAACGTGTCAACGGCTTCGCCGCGTAACTTATTTTACTCCCTGTCCGAAGCGATGCCGTTCTATAACAAAGTGACAAAGTACTTGCGACGTAGCAGGCGTCGTGCGTCGCCAGGGCAGTGTCCTAGTCATCGAAAGTGACCCCTCCTTTCTCGGTCGATGCACTAACTGTTTTTTCCGGTAAGGCGTTTCAAATTCGCTGTTCTTCCACCCCTGGCAGCGCAATGGGGAGCGCAAGTTCGTCTGCTTCTTAATCAGGGGTTGCAATGATGTCAAAACGGCAAGCTCCAATTGGCTGACAAATAAAACATTAGTGGGTGGATCTTAAGGTATCCGGCATTGAGGTCTACCCACTATCCTTCCGATCGGAGCCAATCAGAGCTCGGCGTCGTTCTGACGTCACCGCGACCCTTGCCCAAGAAGCAGACGACTTTCTGTCCGCATAGAAGCGCCTTCCGACGCGCATGGTGGGTAAGCGTCACTCACCGATGCCAGGAGACAGTTGCTGAACAGCCGGCGCCATTGAATCCAAGGGATGGCCGGCTTGCCGGGCATAGGCAGGAACGGCGGCGGTTGTTGCATACTCATCGTAGTTGGCAGCCTCGATGCGGCGTAGAATGGGATCAGTTTTCTTTCGTCGCCTTATGGTGTATCGGGGAAACGGCCCGTACGATGGTCAGCGGACGTGAGGGTGTCGCTGTTGCTCGAGGTTTCGGAGTTCTTATTTTTCAGTTAATGATGGAATATGTATATGATCAGGCGGGCCGCCTGTGGCGCCACCTGCTATACTAAATGAAAATCAAATACTTGACCAGTGTCCTTACTCGGCATCACGCAGTAGGAAGTGCGGTATTGTTTCAGGATTAAAGACATTAAGGGACTCTTGTACAGATGTTAATTTCTAGTTCCGTTATAACAACGTCGCACTTCTTCTCAAAGCGGCTACTTAAAAATTTGAAATGACAACGGGAACGCATTAATATTCAAGCACGCACTCTTCTTATCTCTCGATAGCGCGCTGTAGTTAACAGGAGCCGCGGGCACTTAGAACTTTCTTCAAAGGCTAATGAAGTCTCAATCTTTTTCGAATGAACCTCATTTCCTGTATTATTTTAGTTAATATTTTTGAAAACCATTTTTTCTCCTCCTTATGTTCGACACAAAGGAACGCACCGAAACTTTCAAGACAATGAGTTTTCAGAATCGGAGGTGGACTTGAATAAACAAACGTGGCAATGCATTCATGAATGCTTGATTGTCTTGCTATAGAGTGTCATCCAAACCGACAAAAATCATTAAAAAAAATACTTCCACTCAACTTAATTCATTTAAAAAAAGAGCCAGCTAACAATAATACTTTCATCATAATTTTTGGTATCGTTCGTTGGAGTCTCTTTTGATTTGTATCTGCATTTGGTTTCCGGAATCAATCGCACTTGGAAAACTTATTTTTTGGTGCGATAGAATTTCTCTCGTCATTTTTTGTTGCCTTTTTTTTAAATAAGTGTAATGTGGCGTTTTCTCGACATATCCCCGAGAAGGTTTCGACTTTTCATCTCTTCAAAGACTGATGCAAGGGGAGTCGACAAAGGTTTTTGCAAAATTCGATTCCTATATCCTCAAGTCCAGAAGCCCTATATGTTACTGGAGGGTTTCTCGGTCGCTCGATGGACCTCTCTCCCTCTTGCTTTTTAGATTTATTAAAACGAACTTGTGCCGAGGACCCCGGACAAAAGGCTTGCAATAGGAAGCTTGGCTAGGTCCGGTGTTCCTGCACACACAAAACAAAACACGATAATAAAATAAAACAACAACACTTTCCCCTAAACAAAATAAGTACACACTGTTTTTAAACAACAAGGGATTGAAGGGCATAATTAGTACAGAAATGTGGAACGATTCAGAATTCTTGACGTCGGATACGGATTAAAGATTCGCGTTTAGTCAGGTTTGAACGATAAGAAGAAAAATACATAGACAACACACTTTAGACTAGATAAAAACATAATAAACTGTAGTCATCGACTGGCGACTTTCATGATCATGTTATTAAAAAAATGGTTCGGCATGGGTGTCGTAGAGAACATTTCCAACAAAACTCAGTACGTTTTTTTTTTAGAATCTTTAGTATGTTCACATTAGTTTTAGTTCTGGTACCTCAACCAAAGAGCAATAGTTGATTTGTGAACCAAACAAAGCATGATACATTTCAACCTTAATATCTTTAGGCAAAATATAACGACAATCATCTATTATATACCGACTATCTTCGCAAGTTTACGAACTAAGTATCCTACATAATCATCCCATTGCATATGTTCCGAAAAAATAAAACCTAGAGTTTTGTACTGGTTTACTATTTCAATCTGGCTGCTACTAATGTTTAGAGTTAAATTTTTAACAATGTGCCTATTTATGAATCAAAAATGCAATAGCTTTTGACTTTTTTTTCTGTCTATAAAAGGAATGGCTTTAAGACAGCACTTCCGCTAGCTCACTGATATTCGTCGCAGACAAAAAAATACTGGTGTCGTCAGCATACATGATAACACGTGGTTGTTGGCAAGTATTAACTCTATCATTAATGTAAACATTGAATAACAGCAGACAGAGTATACTGCCCTGAGGCACACCAGAGTTCAAGAGTCAAAAAGAAGAAACATAGTCATTCAGCGAAAAACCCTGCTTGCGCTGTTTCAGATACGAATGACTATGCGATAAAGTCCTCCGTACACCATGAAATATGTCAAGGAGCTTCGTTTGGTGAAGACCGTCGAAAGCTTTATACTGAAGTCAATTAAAAGTACTGGCGTCTACAGTTTATCTTCTATATTACGTCTTTTATGTCCCTTGCGATAATAGAGCGCATTCCGTTGATTTTCTTTTGCGAAATCCAAACGTAGAGTCACTTAGCACTGACTGTTTAATAAAACAAAACAAAATCGTCTAAACGCCGCAAAAGTATTATTTTTTTCTATTTTTTTTTTAAGAACGGGCAAGATAGAAATGGGTCTATAATTTGTAACTGCATTTTTATCGCCTCCCTTGTGCAGAACTAAAACTTTTGCATGTTTCATGGTATTTGGAAATTTGCTAGTGGACAAGGCTAAGTTAAATATAAATAATATACGTATTAAAAATAGGGCTATGACATGTTATGCGAATTCACCGGGATTTATTTGTATGTCGTCTATGTCGTGGTTTTGCTATTATTCAGTCCCATGAATACATTTGAAACTTCTGATTTATCCATAGGTACAAGAAAAAAAAAGCAGTTTGTTCTACAGGATTCAAGACAGACGAGGTAGCACTCTCGTTGTGGGTGCTGGACGGCAACTTAGTGAAAGAAGGGTTAAAATGGTCCGATAGCTGTATATATTGTAGGAGTAAATATTGTTTTCTTTGGGTTTCTGAGTTGAGGCACTTCGCTTACAGGCTGCCACATAATGTCAGGGCGCTTTTTTGAGCGTCCTGAAAAAGATGTCTGATATTGTGTTTTTGCATTTTTTTCGCGCAGATGTAATTTGATTGCGGTATTTCTTGAACACCTTAAAATCCTCGTACTTTCTTGACGAGAGGTAAAGCTGATATAACTGATTCTCTTTCCATATCATTGTTAAAATGGGTGGAGTTGCCCAGGCTTTTCTTATTCGCTTTTTAACGACGACTGTTTTGTACCGAAAACACGCATCATAAATTAATTAAGGCATAGTCACAAACTCATCATATGCTTCGTTCACACGCTGCTTTGAAACAACGGAGCTCCAGTCCGTTTCCACAAATAAGTATGTTTTAAAACGATTGCATATAATGCTCTGTCATAGTTTGAAAAGTAAAGGGTTTTCTAACCCTCCTTGATAATTCGAAAGTTAAAAAAAAATAAAACGTAAATGGTGGCTTATGTCACAACGTATTGTACCCGCACTGTTCACACTGGTGCTTCTATTGATAATAAAAACATCGATAACACTTGATGTAAAAAGTGGAATTTTAGTGTGAGGTGTAACGACATTGAGAGAACCACTACTACTGATGGTACGTACTATTCACTCTGGACGAAACGGGAAAGTTTTCCAAAATATTCACATTTAAATCAGCACCCAGAACAAACGAGTGGTTATTTATGTGTGTAAAACGTTTAATGAGAAAAAGAAAAAAAAAGAAGAAGTGGTCGCACTCGCGCGTAGTTTCTTTCATGGGACATTCCCTTTGGAAAGCCTCCTTTCTAAATGCTCTGACGGAGGTCACCCGACGTCGTGTGATCGAGCAGGGTCCGTAAGATTCGGACTGGTCTTTCAGAGTCGCCAGCAGGTCTGATCCACTCCTCGTAGGAGCTAGGAGTGTCTTGGCCCAGCTGGGTCCAAGCATCGCTAATGTGTGTGTCGAGAGCCTGACATTCCCAAATCAGGTGGTAAAGTTTTGGGAGTGTGCCGTCTCCCTTGTATATTTGACATCTTTTTGTCGGGGGTTCGTAGTCATGGTTCGGCTTTCCTTTTTTGATGGTCTCAAATTTTCGAGATCATGCACGCCGTTGTTTAGCCACCCGTACGAATTCGTCGTAATATCACCATTTCCTTGCGTTTGAAGTGGTTCGCTGGAATGGGATTTGGTTCGGGGTTCCAGGATTCCTTTAGTCGGTGCTTCTATTCCTTTTTTTGTAGCCGCATAGCTTCGACCGAGTCGTACGTTGTATCGGCAGTTTCACTGTTAGTCGATGAGGGGTCGGATTCTCTGATGCTGCGCGAGGGGTGAGGACTGTTTTGCTCCTCTCGGCCGCGTCGTGCACCGCCTCGTTGCCGTGGATGCCCGTATGTCCCGGGATCCGTCGGATGCATACCTTTGTTTCGTGTGAATAAAAAAAATCTACATATATCTCAATAAACGATAAAAACATTGAAGTTGTCAGCTGCTGGTCGATACGTAAACGACAATAGCTGGCATCCAGGCTTTATACGTACAATTTCATGGTCATCTATAGCTTTGTTAAATGTGTCGAGTATTTCGCACTGAATATCTTGCTTGACATAAATACAAACCTCTCCGCCTCGTTTTCCGCTTCGCTTTAAAAAGAAAGGATTGTAACAAGGCAGGACAATAACATCGTCTTCAGTTCGATATTGCCGCGCGCGTAGAGGCATGTAAGTAGCGCGCTTGTGGACGAATAACTATCGTGCTTGGCTGCTACGCAAAGGGCCGAGGTTTGATACTTGGGAGCGAACGCATGTTTTTGTTATTTCTGCAAATGTCGCGTTCTGGTGTATTCAAAAATTATGTTGCTTATTTGAGGTTAGAATGTTCTACGCGCCAAACCTCCTACGCCGATTGTTCCAGAACCCCACGCGTGTACATAAGGGGCTATGCCTGGTGAGCCAGAGACAGTCTCGCTCCAACGCTCGATCCTGCTGTTACGCCGCCAACGGCGCTCGCGACGCTAGCCCTTTTCTATTTTGTTTTGGGCATAAGTTCGCTCTATTAAAAGTTTAGTTTGTTACAGTTTTCGTCGCCCCATCAATTGTCGTTCGTGTCATTTTGCTGGAGGTGCGGGGTATTGTATTCTATGCCCTCGAAGCGCACCCCTCCGAAGACATCCCGGCCAAGTGAAGTGTTCAACCCCGGAAGGCAGGCTGAACCCCTGGAACTTGGTCCACTGCCGCAAAAGCTAGATAAGAAAACCGCGACGTTGACCACTCCACCCGCCGTTGTCCTGGCCGTGGCTGCACGCATGCATGCCCGCGTCCTTCCACGGTGAGCCTTATGAAGACGTCGAGGACTGGTTCCAGTAGTACGAGCGAGAGGCCCAGCAGAATTGATGGACGGACGAACAGCGCCTGGAGAGTCTTTACTTCGCGCTCGAAGGAACAACCAGGGGCCCTATGTTGCGCTTTTTGGACTCCCAGGAGACTAGGGAGAAGGAAATGACGTCAACAACGCTCTTTGGATGTTGATTGGTGGAGTCGCTGATGACGGTATCTGCTAAGATACCGTCATCTGCTAAGATACGTTCATTCACATCTACGTCACTTCCTTCTCCCTAGTCTCCTGGGAGTCCAAAAAGCGCAACATAGCACCCCAGGCTCTCGTTCGAGAATCGCGAGACTTCCTTGACCTTGTGGACCGCCTACAAGGGTGCGCTGAGACGGACATTCACCAACCAACATCGACGGGAGAGGGCTGAGGACTTTCTTAGAATGAGGGCCCAGGGCGCAAACGAGACTATCATCAGTTTCGTCGAGGATGTTCTACGCCTGATCGCTCGCGCCGACCCTCACGCGAGCGACGAAATGAAGCTGCGGATCCTGATACGAGGTGTAAAGAATGACATCTTCGTTGGTATTGTTCGCAACCTCCGTCCACCGTCGAAGATTTCGTCACGGAGGCCACAAACTTGGAACGTACACTCCTCGCCGTGGGCGACGTCGTCAATCCCCGGAACTCAGCCGCGATCGCTGCACTTTCGGATGAGCCGATTTCAACACAGCACGAGAGAACGCAGCCCTCGGAACTTGACAGTGACCCGAAGCTTCCGGCTACTGAACAAGGACGGCTGTTTGACCTTCCGAGCGAGTTCGGCGAGTGTTTCTCCACTACGTTAAAGGTGCGACAAACCTCGGTAGGGAAGCACCACATCGTTACTGATGACGACGACGCACTCCTTTCACCAGTTGCCGTACCGAATCTCCGTAAAGAAAAATAGGTGATTCGATATAAAGTCCAGGAAATTCTCGACGACGAGATGATTCAACCTTCAAGAAGTCCGTGGGCGTCTCCAGTCGTCCCTGTGAGGGAGAAGGATGGGACCCTGATGTTCTGCGTGGACTATCTTCGACTGAACGCTGTGACTAAAAAGTACTTCTATCCGCTCCCTCGCATCGACAATACGTTGGACCGGCAGCTCCCGATATTTTTCGTCGATGGACCCCAAGAGTGGCTACTAGCATATTGAATGTGACGAACGGAACCGCGATAAAACTGCCTTCGTCACACCCGACGGACTGTACGAGTTCAAAGTGATGCCGTTCGGACTTTGTACAAAACCAGCCACCTTCCAACTGGTCATGTACACCGTGCTCTGAAATGGCAGAGCTGCCTCGTGTACCTCGACGATGTCGTAGTATTTTCACGGGATTTCGACGAACGCCTGAGACGACTTCGAGCAGTGCTTCAAGCCACCAACACCGCCGGGCTGTCACTCAAGCTTACAAAGTGTCAATTCGTCTATAGTGAACTAAAACTTTTGGCCACGTCGTGAGCAATGAAGGTGTCCGCCGTGACCCCGAGAAGATACGCGCCGTAGCCGCATTTACGCCGTCATCTGACAAAATGCCGTAAGAAGATTTCTTGAACCCTGCACATACTAAAGGCGGTTTGTTAGAGACTTTGTCAAGCTGGCCGCGCCGCTGACGCACCTCACAAAGGACACCGTAAAGTTTGAATGGACATAAGAACACCAGCGATCATTCGATGAGCTCAAACGAAGACTCCAGATGCCCCCGATTCTCGGCCATTTAGACCAGTTCGCTGAAACAGAGATCCACAATGACGCCAGTAACACCGGACTTGTCGCGGTACTAGTCCAAAGGCAGGACGGGGCAGAGTGAGTCATCGCATACGCGAGTTAGACTTTGTTTAAGGCGGAAGGCAACTACTCAACAACAAAAAAAAATGAAACCTGTTTACCAATTCGGCCTGTAACGCCGAATTGGAGCGCAGCTCTTGAAGAGGAGGAGGGAAGGGTACTGAGGGGACGGTGTACCCCTCCTTTCTCCTCCTCCTCACGGGGGTCACCTGACCTCGGAGGGGGGGGGAAGTGACACCTGGAGAGTCGTGATCTGGGGGTCACGTGACTTGGGGGTCACGTGACATGTTGGCGGTCACGTGACCTTGCGGTTACGCCGGCGCCGACGGCGACGTCGACGGTGACGCCACTCAAGTCGGAAACGGGCGCCTAAGAGCTGCGCTCTAAAAGAATGCCCTGCTGTCGTCTGGGCGATAACGAAGTTCCGCCCATATTTGTACGGGAATCTATTCCTCGGGGTCACAGATCCCTACTTCCTCTGCTGACTCGCCATTCTGAAGGACACATCAGAACGCCTTGCTCGATGGAGTTTACGCCGGCAGGAATTCGGCATGACCATGGTGTACAAGTCCAGCCGAATGCACACTGACGCCGACTGTCTGTCCAGGGCCCCCGCCGAAGCCGAACTTGCCTGCACTGACGACAATAACGACGAGTGTTTTCTCGGTGCAGTAAATGTCGGCGATATGGCAGCACTTCAACAAGCTGATCCCGAACTGCGAGCACTCATCGAACACCTAGACGAATTCCTACTAGTCTTTGTGAAGCAGTCTTCCAAGGATGCTATGACGACCCGACGGCGGGGAACCTTGGCTATAGCAGGACACTTACCATAATTCGTGAGAAGTATTACTGGTCCACGCTTCCGAATACTCTACATAACTACACGAGGTCCTAACACAAATGCCAACGACAAAAGAAACCGCCGACGAAGATTGTAGGACTCTTGCTCCGGATATCGCCGCCGACCACCCGTTCTAGCAAATTGGAATGGATCTCGCTCGGCCCATTCCCACCTTCAACGCAAAGCAACCTGTAAATAATTGTAACCGATTACCTAACTCGATACGCCGAGACGAAAGCCCTTCCATCGGGAACTGCCGTGGAAGTCGCCAAGTTTTTCGTTGAATGCATCGTCCTACGGCAGGGCGCCCCCGAGATCCTGAAGACCTAGGATCATCGTTCATGGCACATCTGACGCAATAGATCCTTTGTGTCAGCCACACCAGCCGCCGTCAAACCACGGCGTACTATCCACACACCAACGGGCTGACGGAACGGCTAAACAAGAGCATCGCTGACATGGTGTCTATGTACACATCGCGACACTGTTAGCGCGAACACGACATCGGCGTATTTTCGCATGTTACTTCTAAATAGTATTAGCGAGCACGAACTTTTATCGCTTACATTATAGAACAAAATGAGCTCTTTCCGTAGCAATAATAACTTGGATGACATCCCTTGGTTTCAAACAGAAAAAAGGGGAAACCGGCGATCACTTGTTCGCGCTAACAGTGTCGCGCTCTGTACGTTGACGTGGAACACAAGACGTGGCGAAGTTTTGCCGCATGTTACGTTCGCTTACAATACAGCCGTTCAAGGGATCATTGGAGTTTCACCATTTCAGCTGGTTCACGGTCGCAAGGTAACGACGATGCTCGACACGATGCTGCCCCATGAGCCAGCTGCCGATGGGAGCAACGACACCCAGATGGTTGCTCGACGGGCAGAAGTCCGCCAGCTTGCTCGGCTGAAGATTGAAGACCATGCAGCAACGTGACGACGCTGGCCGCTACAACCTCCGTCGTCGGGACGGCCACTTCTAGCCTGGAGACAGGTGTGGACTTGGACATCTATCCGTCGCTGCGGCCTCAGTGAGAAGCTGTTAAAGCGGCACTTTAAACCCTACAAGATATTACGCTGCCTAGGAGATTCGAACTACGAAGCGGCCGCCTTACGGAACTCAGCTTTCTTCAACGCCGCCGGCCTCGACCCGAAGTGGTTCTTGTCGTTCGTCTGAAGCCGTTTAATGTTCGTTAGGACTGTGGACGTTTCGTGTCCCAGTTTACCCTTCATTGCGCCGTTACTTTGGTGTTTTTTGTTTTGTGTGGCATCAGGACAATGCTCTTCCTAAAGGGGCACCTAATGCCGCGCGCGCAGCTAGCAAAGTAGGCAGCGCGCCCGTGGCCGAATGGTTAGTGTACTTGGCTCCCGTGAAAGGAGGCGAGGTTCGATGGATGCACCTTTCTGTTATTTCTGCAAATGTCGCGTTCTGGTGTATCCGAGAATTGTGTTGCTTATTCGAGGCTCGTATGTTCTACGCGCCGAACCTTCTACGCCGATTGTTCCAGAAGACCACGTGAGTACATACTAGGCTCCGCTTGGCAAGCCAGAATCTGTATCGCTCCAGGGCTCGATCCTGCTCTCACGCCGCCATCGACGATCGCGACGATAAGCTTTTTCTATTTTGTCTTCGGGAAACGTTCGCCCGATAAAACGTTTAGTTTGCTTCAGTTTTCGTCGCCTCATGAATTATCATTCGTGACAATTTCACGTTTCAGAAAGCATAATTATTTGAAAAAGAAAACGAAGCTAGTCTAAGAGTGTAATAAAATGATCAGCTTCGCTTTTGACAGGGCGTATAGACCGACACACGGACTTGACGTCACGGAGCTGCGCCGGACGTCAAGGACGCGTGTTTCGCATGGGCGTCATAGCATTTAAGCATGCCGCGAAGCTGTGTCGCCATTAATTGCACCGAAATGTGCGAAAAGAGTAGCGGAGTGAGTTTCCACAAGTTCCCGGCAGACTCTGAAAGGCACAGAAGGTGGATAATATCCTTAGATCGAAAAGAATGGTTGCCTCGCGCGGACGACCGTTCGTGCGGCAAGCACCTTCTTGAAGGCAAGTGCGCCTTCCATTTCAATCTCCGTCCCGATGCTTGCTTATGTGCAGGGACACCATTTTCTGATCGAGACCACCCGCATTTTGTCCCCACGATGTTCACGTACAGAGCACCGGCCAAGCGCTCGTCGGAGGCTCGCTACGCCCGTGCTACCAAGCAGAAGGGGATCGGCGACAGGACGGCATTGTTGTAGGCTTTACCGACAAGAAGTAACGAAATATATTACTCGTTGCTTGCAAAAAAAGTTACGCGTTACCGAGCTACGTCACCTAAGAATAAAAGGAACGCGTTACCGCTATCGATAAAAATTAACGCACGTTGCTTCTGCGTTACTTTTTAAAATATGATTTTACACGTTTTACTGTTTTGACGATACAACTATGCATAAGCTCATACATAAAAAACATTATGTTCACGCAGAAACTGAAAATAATTACTTTATCTCTTTTTACGGTTTCACCTCAATACGAAAAAAAACGCAAAGAAAAACGCAGAAAACTCAAAAATTCACATGGCTTGACGCCTAAAAACACGGAAAAAAATTGAAGTGTACATTTTTTAAGATTTGGGAAGTGGTAACGAGAAACGTAACTACGTTACCTGAAATAGTGACTAAGTACGTTACCCGTTACTGTATCGAAAAAGTAACGAGTACGTCATTCAACACGGAAAAAAGTAACGTGTTACTGGCAACGGCGTTACTTGTAACGCGTTGCCGCCAACGCTGGTAGCGAGCCACCGCCAAGCGCTTGGTCGGTGACGAACAAAGCGTTGCTGCTTGTCATGCCTTGTTGCCATGAGGGTAGGAAAAATATTATACCTTGACTTGAAGAGGTTGTGTGTATTTAATCAATTAAGGAATACACTTCGCAGACCCACAGTCTGCTGATCCCGCCGGCAGTGCAAAAACCGATTCGAAGCAATCGTCGGCCTCGAGAGACTTGTACGTCTGCACCGTGCCGGCCGTGAACTGGCTTGGCGAAAAAACTAAATCAACGACGACGTGAGCCGTCGACTTCGGTGGCAGCAACTTTACGTCGGAAGTCCAGCAGGCATTGTTTGCGGCGTACGAATCCTCGAGGACAACGCCGTCCACGCGCAGTTTGTCTCTATACCGCTGCCGTTTAGGCTCGGGTAGCGAGCTCAAATACTCGGGCATAGCATACGACATACGTTGTCAGAAAATACGAAGCACAAATAAAGCTAGAACTGTTTCTACAACGTCAACAACGTGCGCACGCCACACAACGCAATGGCAAAAACACGGAGAGCCGGACCGCTTTTGCCCACATAGCTTCCGCGCATGCGCGGCTTTCGGGCCGTGTTGGTAAACAGAGCTGCTCCGCGTCCGCTCCGTGAGCGGCTCTGAGTGTCTGCTCTGCGAATCCCCGCAGAGCCGCTCCGTGAGCCGCTCCTCGGGGATTCGGTCTATATTTAGACGTAAGATAGAAGTCGTTCCTTCTATTCTTGCGCAATGATTTATTCCTTCGGGTAACAAACGTTTATGGCATTTTGTCTGACACTGTCTGAAGACACAGTCCTCTGGCCAGAAAGGCAGACTGTTTATCTCCTCACATGCCTCGTTTTCAACAAGAATGTGGAAAGATGCATAATACGGGAGTTGGGTTTTATCTTTAGTGCCCCCAAACGGTTTATCTTTTAAGACAGAGAAGAAAGCCTTTACATGAAGAGCGCGCTTTTCCGTGGGGCACGTGGAATCGCAGCTATCTTGGATGCTTTCGAAGTTACAACAAAGGGTTTCAAGGGCTTGCGGTGCGTGACAGTGACAAAGCCCTCACCTCGTTGCGCCATGGAAGCGGGCGGAACGGGTTCAAGTTGAATGGTGGCAACCTTAGAGGAGTCGCTACTCAGAGCTTTTTGAGGCCTCCGTAGACTCCGTTGGGAAACCGGGGCGGAAATGCCGCAGCAGAAGCGTATGAGGACAGGATTGAACTACGAGGTTCGTCAGGCGTGTTCCAAGGGTGTTGGCAAACGAGCGGAAAATTGAATCGTTGATGCGACCAAACTTGTTCAAGTTACGAAAAAAATTGTAAGGACTTACTTTTACAATCACTCAAGGCTAAATTGTAATTAGCTACCGTTACAATTACCCTTTAATAAAAGTAGTTGACCGTTACTCCAAAAAGTAATTGGTTTCTTCTGTGGTGTTACTTCCCACATTGCTATTATCGAATAAGAAACAAAAAGAAAAAGGGTTATTCGAGTGTTTATTGTTGCCGTGAGTAACGCTTTATTGACTTTAAGCATCTTGATCAACACCTGACTCTCAAAAGGCTCGTCAATGTTTCGCCTGGTTTCTTCGTAAGGATGTCGACTGCCACGCTGAACACCCTTTCGACTGAGGCACTGAATGGGGGATTCATATTGTGCCTCACGAATGCTTGATGCACTGAATCATGCTTCTACAGTGAAGCGACGGAAGTGTTTTTTACCCTGGAGAAAGACCAAAGCGTGTTTGCGGCCGATGCTTGATTACATCGGAATCGCGAGACTAGCAATCGTCATACAACTAGCCAAACCGGGAATGAGAATCGATTTAGGTACACCTAACTATACCATCTGGTGGTACACAAAGTTATTAGGACATGGTGGTTACACGTGGTAATTAATTAATGAATACACTTTCTACATTAATGTTTTCTTGGCTCCGAAATGGTGGAGCTTGGGTTGAGAAGTTGGTGAACAGTAGGATGAATCTGCATATGAATGTACCGTAATGTCCCGAGAGATGCCCCACCCCGAAAGCTAACCCACCCCTATTTTCGTCATGATTTGCTATTTTTCAAGGAAACATCAAAATATAGTCCATTTTTAGTCCTTGCACGGCCCTGTCCAATGGTGACCATGGCATTAAGGTTGTTACTTTGACTCCCTTCCCTGCAATCAGAAGTTTCGCAGGTCACAAAATCTAAAACTAGCATTTTTTTAACTTTTTGTTTTGATCGTACACTTATTTTTACCCGATTTGCTGTCGTTTTTTGGGGGCTTTTTGGAGTAGCTTGTTTTTGAAAGCATAATGTTGTTGCACTTCAGTCAATAAAAATGACCAGTTCTAGATGGCAAGACGCCCAAGTAAACTCGCAGCAATAGAAATACAAGGCACTATTTCCTCTTGGGGAGTTCATCTTGTGTCCCCACCACCTCCATAAAATTCAACATAACAAAAAAAGTTAATTTCGTGGACTTTTTGAAGGTTACTATTATTGCTATTTTTAGACACCTGTACATTATATTTTGACAACAACGTCAAATCTTAGGATGTAGGCGACGTAATACAGCTATTACTGTTTGAAACCGAGCGAACTATGTTTTCTCCTTGCCTTGTTACGCGGGAGTGATATGCCCGCGCGGCGACGCGGCTCTGTCGCTCCGTCAGCTCCGTCGTCTTGCCGGTCTCGCCGCGAGGACGGTAAGGAGCCGGTTTTCTTCCCGAGGCTCCCACTTCATCCCGTTCTCGAAGCAAGGTTCGCGAATACGCGAATGGTTACGTTGCACCGGGCAAGGAAACGACACCGAAGGCCTCCTCCACATTCCTCGTTTCTGTGCGGACGTCTTTGAGGCGTTCGCCAGCGATGACCGTAGTTTTGGACGCCATCAGTCTGCTCCACCGACGCTTCCGCTTCGCGTCGCCGACGGGACCGAGCGAGGAACCCCCGATAAAGTCCTGGTGGGTGTTTTGGTGACTTTTGTGAGTTTCATGAACGTGGCATTGTGCAGCAGTCTGCGTAACATACGTGTTCGGAACTGAGGGTGTTTGGTAGAAGAGAAAACCGTGTTTTTCGACCCGCGTAAATAAACTACGCATTGTAGAAAGCTGAATATCGCTGAGACGCTAGTGGTGGCGACAGAATGCGAAAGTTTGCGAGCATGACGTTACCTGAATCAAAAATATTAATACTTTATTTGTAACTCAGTGGGGGAGGATTACGCACGTGTACAGGGATTACTCACGCGTACGGGGCGAGATGGGGCCCGAACCGCCGGTCGACGGTTCTCCGGGGCGCGGTCGCCTATTGGAAAGACCGGTTTGAAAATCTAACTGGTCAAACTGGTATTTGGACTGGCCAGACTGGTCTAACAGGAAGTCAAACTGGTGCAACTGGTAGCCAGACTGGTCGAACTGGTAACCATATTGATCTAACTGGTCACCAGATAGCCTTCTAGCTGGTCACCAGATTGACCTGACTGGTCAGCAGATTGGCCGAACTGGTCAGCAGATTGGCCGAACTGGTCACGCAGACGCCGAACTGGTCACCAGACTGGCTGAACTGGTGAAACTGGTAACCAGATTGACCAAACTGGTCACCAGAATGGCCTACCTGGTCCAACTGGTTAGCAGATTGACCCCTCTTTCTCACTTTATTTGTAGGGGTGTGCGAATGGTCTTTTTTATTTATTGGCTCTCAAACATTTACGGCATGATCGAGCGTTTACTTTTTACTAAGGCATGCATCCCCTGAGCCGTTTAAAGTACTCTCAGAGGTATGACATTGCTGAAAAGTCAGCATGCTGGAATATTTTTATTGCTTATGTGGTCACCAGGAAATTCCGTACGTTCAAAACAACCAGTATAAAAGACGGAAACGCAGAGCTCTGAAGTAGTGATCGGGTTAGTGTGTTGTTGTATTGATGTTTGTATATGTGCCGTGTATCTGTATGCGCTCAATGTATGTTCAGCTGATGCTTGTAGTAGGCGTATTGTGTCTACATTTGGGTATAATAAAGATTTCCGAAGCGCAGTGGTGGCGTGAACAAATGAAAATATTTTTGTAGAGCGAGCGTGACAAGTTAGCCAGTGTGACCAGTTCACCCACCATGACCAGTTCAAGCACCATGACTAGTTCAACCACCACGACCAGTTCAACCATCATGACCAGTCAACCAGTATGACCAGTTCAACCACCATAACCAGTCAACGAGTGTGACCAGTTCGAACCACCTTGACCTGTTAACCATTATGAAACTGATCAAACTGGAGAAATAACCAAGTTTGGAACTGGTGCCAGTGGGAACTGGTCTTTTCTTTCCAATAGGGTAGGGTTGAACACATTCGAGCAGGACATGTTCGGCCTTAGCTTGGCGGGTCCCCGGCTTCGGCGTGGCACTGGCGGTGCCCTGAAAGCCGTCGGCCTGCTGTTTGAGTTTCTTTCCGTTCGGACTGTGCAATGTTGTTGTTATTAGTGTTCATTGTTTATCTGCCCCTCCCCCCCTTTTTTTTTTAGTTTGGGTGTTTTCAGGCCACCTGGTATGTGCCTTAGGCCTATGTGCTGTACCCCCGTCTCTCCTGAGCCGAAATAAATTAAATGAAATGCCCATACCGGAACGGCTTGTGTACGCCAAAGCAAGACTGAATTTGCCTCCGAGCCGACGTCCACCAAGCCTAATGACGTCACTATTTTTTTTCTTCTAGGTTTTATATCTTTTACCACAGACTCGGGTAATTTTCAACATGATCAGCATCCACCAGCTCGCCTGCACACTCAGTGTCGTCATGTTCTGCGATACAGTTTATTCACTTGGACCAAAATGCACGGCTCTGTTTTCTGAAACAGTCGCTACATCTTGCAAGCCACCGGCAGGAATTATTTTTCTCGTCCCGGCCTCCCGGTTCGAGCTTTATAACTTGGAACACGCTTCGTCGTCTCGCGAGCTTGGAGCGTGTATGCGCAGCCAAAGCACGGCGGAACAATGTGGAAAATGGTCATCCAAATGAGACGCCCTGTGATGTGCCTGTGCTTGTCGTGCCGGTTTCCACGAGTGGCTCGCGCACTGAACGGCCACTTGTGCGTAAGCACAATTTCATGCCAGCTCTCAAGATAGCGAGTTCATACTCAAATTTATTAGTTCGAGACGCTGCAAGTGCCTGAGAACAGAAGCAGCCACAACTTGTTTTTATTTATCAAAATGACATTTGTTACCAAACGCCAGGTTACCAAACGCCGAAGTATAGCAATATTTGCACAGAAGCGCCACGAAGATGGCAGCCAACAAAACCCCGAATGTTCTCGGTGAAAAGTTATGCAAATCGATTACAACTTTGAATTGGGCAACAGCAACTTGTCACTTGGCTCTAACGGCTAACAATACATTTGGGTGAAGATCAACCGTTTGGCAATGCATTCTTTACTTTTGGGGTGAAAGAAACAAGGCTCTATACCCAGTATATATATATAAAAAAACACTTTTATTCAGTCGCAGCGATCGGGGCACCGGAACCCGGAAAATGTGTCGCTGCCGACGATCGCTCCCCAATTGTTTTCACCACACTGGAGGGCAGTGATCGCCCTTTGCTCTGCCCCAGTCGCAGCCACAACCACAGCAAACACTGCCTATATGCTCCGTGCGGTAACTATAAGGGGCGCTTTGAAAAAGGCGCGTAGCGCCGCTAGCGGAGGAGCTGGCGTTCGACAGTGTGGCGCGTTCAGCAGTCTGCGGCGCTTTTTCGCATGCCAAGCTGTGGTGGTGGAAGCGCGCACGGACGGAACGTTTGCTTTTTGAGCCGACGCGTTGAGGGTGACGTTGCATGAGTGCTGGGGAAGACCTAAGAAGGGCATCTAGCTGTTCTCCGCTTCTTATATATTGAGTTTGAGTCGTTAATAGCGGTCATTCCTCTAGTTGCGGTCGAAAAAGGGGTTGGAGCAATTTTCCGAAAAGCAAGACGGCCACCATTATAATTAGTGGGAAATTTGTTTCGCTCGTCGCTGTAAACGTAGGACTGCTGGGACGATGATATTTGGAGGCGAGTGAGATGTTCACTAAAGAAAAGTGTGTTCACCACTGTCTCAGTAGGAAATTTGTTTCGCTCGTCGCTAGGACAGTAGGACTGCTTGGACGATGATATTTGGAGGCGAGTGAGATGTTCACTAAGTTTGTGCACTAAGTGTGCCAAGTTTCATTAAGACAGCAGGTGTGAAAGTTATGTTGAGAACGAATAAAGGAATAAAGCTGTACGGGATATCCAATATCGGACCCAAAATGCTGTGTTATAACCGGGCTGTGCGAAGTGCAGATTTGAACACACAGGTTCTTGAACATGACCCTAATTTGACACAACACTAATTATACCAAAAACAGGTGGTTTGGGGAAACCAGGTGGAAATTTGGTTTGGGCGACGTAACTGAATGGGAATCGGGTTTGACCGTGAAAGGGCTGTCAAGAGAATACCACTCGTCGTGAGAGGTGGAGACTACTGGTAGGAAGGGACTAGTCGACTGTACTTCCAATTGAAACCACTTTACGAAAGGTGGTTCCAAAGCCGAGAAAACCAAGTTGTCGGCCAACACACGGTTTGGCCGTCAAAGGCTTTTGCGGTCAGCTGTTGCGTAATAACCTGGCTGTGCGAGGTGCCGATTTTCGGCACACAGGTACTTCGACATAACCGTAACTTGGCACAACACTTGTTATACCAAAAAGAGGTGGCACAGCGAAACCAGGTGGAAATTTAGTTTGGTCGGCGTAACAAAATGGGAACCGGTTTCAACCGTCAAAGGCTGTCAAGACAATACCACTCGTCGTGGGAGGTGCACACTTTACAGGTAGGAAGAGACCAGTGGACGGTACTTCCAGTTCAAACAACTTTGCGATAGGTTGCTCCAAAACCGAGAAGAAAAAAATTGTTGCCTACAGGACTCGGGGTGTCGGCGTTTCTACATCCAAAAGGAGGCTGAACAAAAAGAAAGCACTCCACATAAATTCCCAGACTCAAAAGCCGATTGTCCAGTGATTCCAAGTTTCATTGTAGTTTTCCTATAGATTCATATTTGTCACTTTTTAGACCGTCCGAATGAGTGTTGGATGACATTTCAGTTCGTCCCATCGGCGCTAGCATATGCAGGCGTTACTGTCACGAAAATCAAACGCAGAGCGCAAAGCGGTACTGTAAAATATGTCAGGCGTGCCGACACAGTGGCAGACATGATCGAAAGACCAAAATTTCTCGCGTCGTACGGCACGGGTCCATCGTTGTCGCTGTCCCACAAAACATCGGCGAGTTGAAAAACCGTGAAACTTTGTCCCCTCGAGTTACGACGCATAAATATTGGACCACTTAATGACGCTGCAGTTCATGCTGTCAACCCAGCGCAACCGCACTGCTCCGACTTCAATGCGTACCAATGTACGCGCAGCGTAGGCGTAATTTCGTTTCGCTGGGGTTCTCACTGCCTGCCTTCGGTAACGACCGCGCGGCGGCGCGCCGGTCGCGTTTCACGGGGTGTTTAGGCAGCGAACCAGAAGCGCCTGAAACAATATCCACATAAATTGAACGTCAGAAAAAAACACCTACCACTTTAATTAACCATTATTAACTGAAGCAATGACCAAGATGATCAGATGTAAGAAGCAATACCCTATACTCTAAAGTTTACACCTCTTGTGTTTCGTTTCCCTGGGAAACCAATCATATATTGTGCTGACTTTTATGTTGCCATTCGCTGTGCATGTTATGCATCTGCGAACAAACAACTGGTCGGCACAACAGACTATAAGCACTGCGGAGAAGTGAGCTTGTACAGTATCCCAAGCACAGCACAGGTGTCGACGACCACCTTGCTCCGCAAGTATGATGCACCCTCCACCATGGAGCTCTGCAAGGAAGCAGAATCTGGTAAGGACGGCGAGAACTAATCCCAGATTCTCTGCGAAAGGAGCTTCTGTAAGGGGAACAATTCAAACGATTTCGTGAAGGGATCAGTCACGACAGGAAGATACAGATTACTGTACGCATTATGAGGAAACGATCCCATTCCGTCGCAGGCAACAATCTGCGGAGAGTGGCTTACGATTGGTTGTATAAATCCTGGTGGGTAACCTTCGCATGGCTTTGACTTCTGACATCCTAAACAAGTGTGGGCATACTTTAGTACATCCTGCCTGATTCCTGGTCAAATCTCGACATGACGTAACTTATTGTAAGTCATACTGCTGACGCTGTGACCTGATAAGGCTGAATCATGGAAGGGACTGATGAACGGCGTTCGAAGTTTCACGTTCCTGAAAGGCGATCCATGGGCATTATCGTCTGCTTTAAAAATGTAGCTGAGAAGAAGTCCATTCTCTCTCAGCAAGTATGAGTCGTACCTACCGTCGCTCTCAGATGCGGCCTGCTCTTTGTTCTGCAAGCTTCTCGCACACCACGTAGACAGAGTCCCTCCTCCCACTGTGCCTTGCGAGGTTCTCTGATCACCAACGTCCCCCACCATGACTGATGTGTCGACCGACAATGCCAGATTATTCCCACCAATGCATGTTCGTCCTGAATGGGAAGGACCTGCAAAGGAGCACAGGAGAGCGCATCTGCCACGACAAAACCTCCCTTTTTGTATGTAGTGGCTCAGTGGTATGCCTCTAAAGCCGGAGTTCATTGTGCGAGACGTCCGACTGGATTCCGCAAATTATTCAGCCAGGAAAGCACTTGATCGGTCTGGATCTGAAAGTATGTGCCATCGAGATACATGTTAAATTGTTTTAGGGCAAAAATAATGGCGAGACACTCCTTTTCCATTGTGTAATAGTAATGTTCGGCCGCTGTCGGCATGCGGCTGGTGAACGCAACTGGCCGAAGAGCACCGTTGTGTTCCTGAAGCAGGACTGCACCAAGGCCAGAGTTGCAGGCATCTGTCTAAACAACAAACGTTTTAAAGAGACCCGGAAACTAACGAAGCAAAGTTGGCGATTGCCTTGGAGAGCCGAGGGAAAGCGTCCTGTTGCTTTCGCCTCCAATGCCAATTTTCTTCTTTGCACTAAAGCAAACGAAAGGGTTAGCTATCTGGGCACTGTGTGGGACGAGTTGGCGATAACATCCAATCGATCCCACAAAGCGTTGCAAACACTTGACGTCTTGCGGCTGAGGGTAATCGGTTATCGCGCACAGCTTGTCCTGATTGGGGTGAAAAACTCCGGTTAACAACAATGAAGCCCAGAAGGTTCATTTTCCTTTCAGGGTGAAATGTCAAGCTGGTAGATTGCATTCGCTCGAGGACAATCGTAAGATGTTCGAGGTGTTTCTTGAAAGACTGGGGAAAATGACGTCATTCATGTACGCCATCACAAACCTGCACTTTGTATCACCGAGGCCAATGTTCATTCGATGTTGAAAGCTATTGGGCGATATTCAAAAGGCCAAACGGTAGACTTATAAGCTCTAACACTCCCTCGTGACAGGCGAAAGCGGTTTTCGAAACCTCCTCTGGGTCTATCTTGATTATCCTAGACTGCAGTCAAGCGTTGTGAACACTTTTGTGTTGTCGATCGCGTACATAATCGAGTCGATCAAAGGAAACGGGCATGAACTCTCACCGTTACAGCGTTGAGGCTGCGACGGGAGGAGCCCAACAACTCTGGGGCTTGCAAACAGCTCCGGTGTCGATCATCCCGTAGTGCTGCATTCAGGAGACCTCGTACTTGGACGACGAGGAACTTTGGGTTGCACCGCAGTTGGTCGAGCGTCGCCAGTCTCGATTTGATGCAGCAGCGCATCAGTCTTTCCGCGGAACTTCCATGTAGTACATAGGTGGAAATGTCTACAAGATGCTCTTCAGCTGTATGCTTTCGTATGCTGGACACTGGACGCACCTGCAGGGCGTCTCAGACGCCGGCAGGAGGGGCTGCAGCAGGCCTTGTTGCACAGTGAGCCGGGAGAGTTGCGCCGGTAATGCAATCCTCTCGTCTCGTGAAAGGGTTCACGTCCGGCTGAATGTCTAGTCAGCCAATAGCCGCCAGAAGCAAAGTCGAGCAAAAGTTTTGGGTACGTTCAATCCTGGCAGATAAAGAAAACGCTAGCGGGCCTTTTTGTCGAAAGGAATGCCGAGCCTTACAGCTGCTATCGCTGAGCCCGGAGCTAACTGCAGAAGTGTATTTTAGGAACAAAGCGGCCACATTTTCGTTTTGCACAGCTCAAAAAAGTCTCCAGTCAGCAAACTTTCGGCTCCATTATCAAGAAGGGCGGCAAAGGGAACAGCAAGTAGACAAAGTGTCATGTGAGGCTCGATGCATTGATCTGTAGATCGCATGCGACACAGACGAGAGAAGTGCTGGTGACTCGCTCATCCCGAGGCTGGTAGGGACCGGTGGCAGCGATATCTCTAAGTTCAGCGTCGCGGGTCCGGTTGGTTTCACTGGTTCCTCTGGCCCCGGCACTGCCAGTGTAGGAATTTGCTGCGAGAATGGTCACGCTGTCCGTAGTTGTAGCACGAACTGTGCTGCCAGCGGTCATCTGCCGCTCTCGTTCCCTTGTTGCCCCTTTCTCTCCCACACTGGGCAGCTGCCGCTTGGCTCCACTGATTCATTACCTCATTGAAAGCCACCTCTCGGCCTATGCTGGGGCTGTTATGACATATTAAAAACAGCGCAAAAAGGACGGGACACAAAGTAGAAGAAGGACACAGAATATACATTTTACAATAAGTCATTCAACCAACCACCCCAGCAAACTATCCTGTTACTGGGGCTTTTGTTGGCCGTTCAGCAATCTCAAAGACGGTTAGGCAGCCGGCTTTCGCCGTGGGGGGACTGCAGCCAGTCCATTGAGAAGGTCTGCAGCACCTGCGACAAAATTTTGCTCTGGTGCGGGCCCCGGAAGAGGGGGGGAGTGGGGGCAATCCCAGCTGCCTGGGAGCTTCCCTGGATTAGGAATTTAGACTCTTGACAACCCAGCTTGATGTAAACATTTTGGAACTCCTGACGACATTCCGACTGCAGTCAAGGGGGCCCAGGTCGAGGGGCAAGTAGGCGAGGTTGGCACAGACCCTTTCAGGAGGGGCCCCTTTCAGCAGTTCAGCCAGGTTGAAAAGTGGATTGCATTCACAAGTTTGCAGAAATGCTGACATTGACAACAAATTTTAAAAGTGATATGACAGGTCCTTCGGGTATATCAGGTCGCTTGTTCAGGGTGACTCTGAACTACGCTCAAAAACTGTGTAACCATGGAATTGGTCGAAATTAGTGATCATTAGGGAAGAACACCGCTCCGATGA
Organism: Ixodes ricinus; assembly: GCA_037355805.1. NCBI lineage: Eukaryota > Metazoa > Arthropoda > Arachnida > Ixodida > Ixodidae > Ixodes > Ixodes ricinus. The sequence continues at coordinate 82,443 of JAZHYW010013671.1, read as the reverse complement.
TTTCTCGAGTGCGGGCCGGGGTGCTTAGGAATATTGGAAATGGCTTGTTACCAACTCTTCGTTCCCCTACAGCCTTGGGAAGCTCCTGGAGAAAGGAGAGGCTCTTTGCGTCCTCTCCCCAGCTTCGAGCGTCGATGGGATTATCCCTTTAGCGCATGAAAACCGAGACGCCTGCTTTTGAGGACAACTGTATCTTGGCCCCATCCGGACTTTAATGGCGCCGGTGACCGACGAGATTGACAGGCGACACCGTGACCAAGGTCGTCTGGCCCTTTGGTGTGCGTGACGGGAGTGGCGGTGTGTGAGGGAGTGAGAGAGAGGCGTGCTTGAACGTAACGAACACTGGCCCCACCGTTTTGGTCAAGGCGTCAACCATTGGGATTTCCTGCTAGGGATATGGGGAAATGTGACAATATAAAAGGAGCAACAGGCGGCTGCTAGCGTGTGTCCTCTCGAGTGTTCTCAAGTGTTCTCCGAGCGTTTTCCAGTGCTCTTCAGTTGATGTAACCTGTAAATATGTAAATAAACAGACATATACGAAACAACCCTCCCGTTCCCTGGTCCTTCACCATTCCGGCTTCCACATGAGGTCCTGCCGTGGCTCGGGTCCCCGCCGTACCTGAAGGCGCGGACAACCGCTCGGTCCCAAAAACTAAATGGCAGTGGCGGGATCACTACGCCGGATCAAGACTGCTTGTATGGGTGAGTGCCCGGCCTTTCCTTTCTCCATCTGTCAGACCCATTAGCTCTTAGTGTGACCTTTCTGTCGCGAGCATTTTGTGGGAAAGAGAGCCAACACAAGCTAAATCACGAGTCTGGAGACATTCCGCTGGCATGAGCTGGTAGAGGTCTCTACCGAATTAGGGATCAATTTGGGGCAGACAAAAAGAAAACCGAGCATTATAAAACTCCTTCAGGCCGAAGACGTCAGCGTTGAGGAGTTCACAGAGGCTCTGGAAAAGGTTCGCGAAAGGGAACGGGAGGAACGCGGAATGCATGCCGACGGTGAGGCTCTCAAGAGGGCGACATGGGAATTCGGGAAACGGGAGTGGCAGTGCAAAATGGAGCAGCTCGACTACGAAATCGGGCAGCTCGATCTCGCTAAGAAAACGCGGGAGTTGGAGTCTCTTTGTAGGGTGACAACTGGCGTTGAATGGGTGACAGAGAAGGCGTGTCAGGAAAAGGAGAAAGTGCAAGCTGGGGACACAAAGTTGACCGGAAACCAGCGTCTTTCTCCCGACACGACCGTCACCGTTCTTCGCAAGACCGACACAAACCCCGAGCGGCGGGACGGTGAAAATGACGTGGAGGCAGCGACAGAAGTGGTGTGTCAGGAAAAGAAGAAAACGGAAACTGGGGTCACCGAGGTGACCGAAAACCAGCGGGTTTCTTGCGACGCGACCGACGCTGTTCCACGCAAGGCCGACGCCGTTCCGCACAAGACCTATCCAACGCCCGAACTGCAGGAGGCTGAGTGTGTTCGCGATCACGAAAAGAAAGAAGAGAAGGCTCTTCCGGGCGTCCAGGGCGGCTTCCCGGAGGACGAAGGCGACACATTTGACGGAGACAACTCCGGGGAAGTCCAACCAGCTCATGGAGAGCAGCGCCAAGATACCGGAGATAGCGGTCCAGCAATCAAGTCAGGATCCTGACCAGTTCTGATCACAACCCGTGTGCTTTGAGACCAAGCCCACGGCGCTGTCGTAGGAGTCCAAGCAGCCCACCAGGAGGGAGGTGGTTGAGATTTCCTTCGACGAGATCAACCAGTCCTGCCTGGTGCGGTTGCGGAACCTGTAATCCAGACCATTCACGGAGTCCAGGTGCTAGGAGAACATCGACGAGTGCGCGTCCGGCAGCCAGTCGTCACCGAGGTTGGAAGACGGGAGTCCCCAAGTCGGCCATCCCAAGTGACCTGCGAACCGTGTGGCGGCAGCGCAAGCAAAGGACCCACCGGGGGCGGGAAGGAGCCCGGGCGCGACAAAGCAGACCCGACGCAAGTGCGCCCGAGGACATCGTCGTGTTCGCGGCATGGTGGATCTGAAGCGGAGAATTCGGATGACGTCATGAGCAAGCGACCGTGACCGCGAAGAGGAAAAGGCAGTGCCGGATCAGCGTTGTACGTTCTGGCAGCAACGCGTCCTGCAAAGAGCGTCAAGGGAAGCTCGACGAGCGCCACTTCAGAAAGAGAAGCCGTCATCGAGGCTGGGTGGAAGAAAGCACCAGGACCCCAGATCCCAACGAGCCACAAGACAACCCACAGCTTAAGTGCGAGCAAGGAGCCTGGAGGAGGCAACAACAAGCCTGGGACGACTCAACGAGGTTCGAGACGGAGGCACAGCTCATCGCCCGTAGTTCAGCCTGGTATAGCGTCCGACGTGGAGACCAAGGCAAGATCTCCGGGACTGCAACTTCGTGCCTGCAATCAAGTTCAGGAAGAATAACATGAACGGTCGGAGTGAGGCCAAGAGCACACTGGGTGTGGGTTACATGCAAAGAAGGACTTTCGTTAGAAAATAGAGGGCTGAACGTGTTTTTTGTGTTATTGAGTCGACAAGCTTATTTGGCTAGGTTATTAACTTTTCTTTTTCAGGAGTCCGAGTTTTTGCGTTTTGTTCGGCTTTAGCTCGTTGTGTTGATGGTAAAGTTAATTTAAATCGGTTTTATCCTGGGTATAGTTTGCCTTATGGAGGACGCTTGAATTTATTAGGGATATGCCCTATGTGAGTTATGCTACGGTTTGTAATTTGTTCTTTTTTTACAGGAGTCCTAGTTTTGGCGCTTTGTTCGACTTTATCTCGTTGTATTGGCGGTAACGTTCATTCCAATCCTCGGTATCAATTTCTTTACGAAGGACGCCTCGAATTTAATAGGGATATGCCCTATTTGAATTACGTTACAATTCTTAATGGTTTTTTTTTGTTTTTTGTTACGTGAGTCCGTTTTTATTTTAGGTTGAGCTTTAGAGCCCTCATATCAGTCTGCAAAAGTTCCTTTCGCTAGAGCAACCTGTCGGAGGAAATAAGTTACTTTGTGTGTGTTTCTTCTTTTATAGAATAGCACGAAACTTTTGAGGGGCATTTTTGTTGTTGTTCGTTTTTGTCTGGCGAATTGGAGAGATTGGGATCTGGGCGCTTGCCTTCGCGGTGTCTGGCTCGGTGTTCTGGGATTTGTTACTGCCAATTCGCAGAGTGGACCCTCAGCTTGGACTTGAGGCGCCAGCCCAGCCGTGAGACCGCGTCTCTCAGGGGACCAGTGTGGACTGCTCCCCTCACCTCAAGACACCCTTCCTGGTGGCGGAGGAAATGTTGCGGAAATGCCCCGGAGTCGATCTTTCGATGTCGAGAGTGACCGCCACAGGTGAACGCCCTTATGCGTTGTCGCCAGGTGGTGATGGTCAGCTGTGCCCGGAAGCAAGGCGGAGGCGCCTTGGGGCGGCAAACGTGCCTCGCACAAAGGGACGACGTGCCCTCCAACAAGGGATTATCATGTTGACCGACTCCTGGAGTTTCAACACGGGACGCAACTACCAACTTTTCGTCCCCCGACAGCCTTGGGACGGACCTGGACAAAAGAAGGGTCTTTGCATCCTTTCCCCATCTTCTGGCGTCGATGGGATTAGCACACGGAAACCAAGACGCCTGCTTTTGGGGACAGTTATAACTTGTATCTTTGCCCCATCCGGACTTCGATGGCGCCGGTGACGGACGAGGGACAGGCAACACCGTGACCAAGGACGTCTGGCCCTTCGGTGTGCGTAACGCGAGTGGCTATGTGTGAGGGAGAGAGGGAGAGGTGTGCCTGAACGTTAGGAACAGTGGCCCCATCGTTTTGGTCAAGTGCATGGAGTGGACCATGGGGATTCCCTGTAGGGATATGGGGAAATGTAACATTATAAAAGGAACAGCAGGCGGCTGCTAGCGTGTGTTTTGTCGAGTGTTCTCAAGTGTTCTCGAGCGTTCTCCAGCACTCTTCAGTTCATGTAACCGGTCAATATGTATATAAACACAGTTATGCCAGACATTCTTCTTGCTCCCTGGTCCTTACGATTCCGGCTTCCAGATGAGGTCCTACCTGGCTCGGCTTTCTGCCGTACCTGAAGACGCGGACAACCGCTCGGTCCCAACAGCTTCTACGCCGCAGTCAGCTGTTTCCGCGGTGCCTCTAAAAAGAAGGGGGCGCCTACCACTCACTGGCGTAGCAGAAAATGGACAGAGTTTTTTATGGGTTCAAGCTTTACTAATTTTTACTTTGTCAGGATAGGCTCGCAGGGCAGAGTGGATGAAAATAGAAAATAAAAAAAGATGCAGTACGCCGTCTTGGACGATCACGACTTTAACACAGAATTTACCGATAGTACAAATCTCGCCACACGCATTTTCTACGACTGCAACAGACGATGCAATCTTGGCAGCGATATAGCAACGCAGAAATTGATTTCGTGACCACATAGACGTTGCGAGAGTTCAGGAATGCTAACACTAATCACTTTTCTGGTGTAATGAAATCGCGTCAAGATTAGTATCCTTCGTACTCGCCTTTAAATACAGTACTAACCAGTAATTCATTGAACTTGAGCGCACGCATAGAACCCGCAAAATAAGAAATTCGGGCGATGTTTGAGGACACAAATGTTAAGAAAATATCACTGTAGTCAAGGTAAACAAACACAACGGCGCAACCCGTTTCTGCTGTCTTGAGAGTGCCGTCACAACATCGTCGCACGAGTACATGGATATTCCCCTCAGGACGTGCTTGGTTATCATCGCGACACACGAGGAGAATTCAGTCAAGGATAGCGCTATACGCGGAACTATGTGCTTCCACCACGGCGACCGCATCGACGATCACCACCGACGCCATGTTTTTCAGCAGATAGCAGGAACCGCGACCGGCGCAGGCGCAGTATGATCTTTCTCTTGCTTCATTTATCTAACGATAGATGGCGCATGGCTCCGAGCACTATAAAATTCCGCAATTTCCGTTACATCGCTAATATGCTACAAAATGTGGATCAGAATATTCTTTATCAAGCCGTTTAAGAAACATTCGCCTGCACTTCCTGGTTTATGATCGCGGTGCTGGTGTAGTAGGAAAGAAGGCGATAAAGAGTCCACTTTTCTTTGAAAGTTCGATGTCGAAAATTTTTTTTGCTCTCTTTTTGTGTTTTGATTTTATTTTTTCACACCTTTTACGACGTGCGGTGGATGAAATTCGATTTCAGAATCGTTTCATGGTTGCTTTAAAACACCATTAAGACATTTATTCCCAACTGTTTCACCGGGAGGACCCGGCGGACACAAAGTGAGAATTCAGTAGCCGCATGGCGAAGAAAGGGAAAGAAGGAGAAAAGCAACGGCATAACATAGAACACACACACACAATACAACGAGCCAGCTGTCGACAGGAGCGACGACGCCCTGATGGTTGCTCAACGGGTAGAAATCCGCCGACCGTAAACTGGCGGCAAAAAAAAAAAAAAAAAACGCCAAGAAGAAAATTGCTTTCGGGTGCCTTTCGGGACTAGCAAATGGCACCCGGACGCACTTTCCTTCTTTGCGTTTTTGTGCCACTCGTACGTGGTTTACATGGAGCTGCCCAATTTTATCGAGCTTAGCTTGCCTCCCCTAATGCTTCCCAAACAGGTTTGTTCGAGCCTCCACGACAGCTTGTCGCCGCCGCCTTCGATACCCTTTGTCACACCGGCTGCCCCGGACCAGACATGTACAAATTACTCAAAAAAGGTAGTTAAGTTAAGTTACTGAGTATCGACGCCAAAAGTAATTGGAGTAGAGTAGAAATTACGCATTTGTAATAGTAATTGAGTAAACTACTAACTACTGTAAAAAGTAGCGAGTTACTTTGAAGTTACTTTCGAAGTTACTTTTTTATATTTTTGTGGTAGCAAAATGAACAGCAGTTTTGATCCGTGAAAAACCCTGCGAGCCTAAAATAAATGCAGTCACTTTATGGCTTGCGTTTTCACCAAAATAGTTTATCCGCTCGCAGAAGCAATTGACTTTCAAAGTTCTTGATAGAAGAGTTTTCCCCTTTTCCTCCTAAGACGTCCCCAGCCAAGCTAAAAAGACGTTCCAACGACGCGCTGGATGGAACGGCAGCGTTGAATTTGAGAAACAGGCTGTGCAGGGTCGGGTAAGCATGTGAGGTTTGCCTCGGCTAGAAAGTCTTTTATAACAAACTTTCCTCCTTTTTTTTTTCTTCGGCAAGTTGAGTTTGTAATGACTCTTTATTCCCACGACGTTCGGGGAGTACGCTGAGCGAGTGCACCTGACCGTCAAGGGTTCAAGTCTCGCGCCACGACGATGAGATCATCCGGACGACTGCGCGTCTCGTTGCAGTGCTGGTGCTACGCTACTGAAAAAAAAGATTGTTTTGGCTTAACAGAAGATGAAACAAAGTATACTTCGCCGCTGACGCCTGGTCGAACAGGGGGATGCTGCCCTCCCAAGGGTGACTCGCAATCCTCGCCGGCGACTACGGTATCCTGACGAGCCTGACACGCCTCACAAACGAATCGTTTTAAACAAAGAGGATGTCTCCCTGGCGTGGAAGGTCGGAAGGACGCGAAGGATTACGTGAACAAGCATCGTCGCTCGTACAGTTGCAGCTGGAAGCGGGAACGTGCTCCCATGAACGGATTATCCGTGTCTGCGTTTGTCCGCGGGGGAGTCCGGCTTTGAAAAGGCGTATGCGCTGACGACGAGGCGACCATGGGAACAGGCGCCGAGCTGCGAGGTCATACGAGTGGCGCCTCCCCAGGAACCCCCAAACCGCTTCAGTCAGAACTCACTAAAGGCAGACAACATGAAAACAACAACAACCCTCGGAGTGTCCCCTTCTTTCACGGTTGCAGCTGGAGGCGCGGCGTCTGCGTTCATTACCGGATTAGGTCAATACCCGACCAAAGCTTGTTAATCATCTCTGCCTGCGTTTGTGCGCGCCGGTGTTATGTTTTGGGTGCTCGTCGCCACCTTGGCCCAAGGACGGCTGTGATGCAGTTCCTAAGGCTGCCGAGTAATAGTGCGTGGGAACGGAATGTGAGGGGGCCCCTTGTTCGGGAATGCCACTTCATCTGACGACGTCTTATTTATTTCTGCGCTCAAACTTTTGTGATAAGCAAAATTATCACTAGATTTCGAAAGTAGTTAGTAGTTTGAGTAGAAGTTACCTGAAAAACGTAGTTAAAGTAAACTACTAATTACTTAAATAAAGTTGTAATTGAAAGTTACCAAGTTACTCGGAAAAGTAGTTAAACTACAGTAGTTTGAGTAGAGTAGTTGAACTACGTCCAAGTCTGCCCCGGACACCCCTCTTCTCCCACTTGTCGACGGAAGTGAGGAAAACAGCCGCTCCTATTCGAATTTCTTGCATTTGTGCTTTGTTTTGTTTTGCTTTTGGGGTTGCACCTGTTTGGCATTGGGAGAGAGTCCGTTTTACGTTCGCAGCAAAGGTTTTACGTTTTTCTTTATTATATTTGCAATTTTGTTTCGGCCATACTGTGTCTTGTTGGTTTTCCTTCGGTGTGTCCGTTTATGAGTTCCGGTCGTATTGTGTGTGCGTGTGCTCTGCGTTGTGCCGTTGCCTTCACCTTCTTTCCCTTTCTCTTCGCTGTGCTGCCACTGAATTCTCACTTTATTGCACTAAATAAAAATATCTAAATATGTAAAAATAAATAAAAACATTAAGACACGCCTAAAAACACAATTAGAACGTCGGATAAAGCAAAACAATGCATACGGACGTTTACGTATCGTTTCTTGATGCCGTTCAAAAACGCACGGAACACGGGCCGACTGTTGTACACTGTTTTTTAAACACCTGAGACTGGGTGTGAGAAAACCTGAAATAACCAAAAGTAGAAGAGACGAGAGAAGAGGTCAGTCGGGCGACGTCTCGAATGAGACGTCGTCTGACAGACATGTTTCCCTGTCTCTTCTACTTTTGGTTGTTTCAAGTTTTTCACACCTAGTCTCAGGTGATTTAACCAAATCGTAAACTTACACCAGGTCGCCAGCGCCCTCACTGTGTTTTAGTTGTGCATACCAGTGTTCTTCAGATATACGCCCGCCGATGCAACGGGCTTAGTGAACGGCGAGAGAACTAAGCCCCACCTACGAGGATGTACTCCCTCCTCAAGTCCGGAAGCTCTACAACCTACCAATTTATTTTCATATTATAATATTAAAAAATCCATGTTCGAAAAAAAACGAAAAAAAAAAACGTGTCCTCCTACACAAAGAAAATAATTAAAAAATTTGGTATTTTTGAAGAGCTCACGAAAAGCTGCAGCACGAAAAAGGCAACAACAGGGATGCAGATAAATTGAGGCAAGTCCTAGAGGTGTGACTACGAAAATGCTAGCAGCTTTTAAAAGCAACTTTGTCTTGGTCGAATAAACAAAAAGCAGCACGGAAAAAAACAGCCTGTTTTTGAAAAGAAGTGTACTAATATTTCTTTTTTTTTTTAGAAGAAACGCACGAGGATGTTTGTGAATATAACACCTTCAGTTATTATCGCATCTCTTTCAGTGCGTCCTCTCCTGTTGTGACATAATGAAAAGGGTCGGATTCTCAATAACCGAGAGGGGCATTGTGAATTCTTCTCAAACCACTTACTGGCTCAAGCTTTCCGAAGAGGCAAACATTCGCTTGGTGGCCACCTGTTCCCTGTCTTCGATCGCAAACAAAATAAAAAAGAAAGAAAAAAAGAAAAAGAAACGGGTATAGATACAACGCCAGCTCGCCCGCACTTTGAACATGTTTCCCTCTTTCTTTTTGAAATAACCACCTGAACCCTTTAATTTTGTTGTAACGGTCGGCAGAGGAAAAAAACAAAAACAAAACGGGCTAGGCATTGTAAAGAAAGGTTATGGGCAACGGAAGAACTCCAGGCCTCGTTTGTCAATGCGCGTAACAGCGTGGTTGCGGTCAAGCTTATCAAAATGAACACATACTTTTTTGCTTAAAAGCTCTTCGATTTAAACTTTTCCGCTATTTTGTGAATACAAAGGTAACGATTTACAAACAACTGCAGCCGTTACTTATATATGTAAGGACGTACAAGTTGGAGGTTATGCGGAGAGCAAGTCGTCTGCTTCTTCCGGAGGAGTTGTGAGGACGTCAGAACGACGCCGAGCTCTGATTGGCTTTGATTGAAAGGATAGTGAATAGACCTCAATGCTAGATACCTTGAGGTCTACCCGCTATTTTGTTTTCAATCAGCCACTAAGAGCTCGGCGTTCTGACATCATTGCAACCCCTGTGGATGAAGCAGACGAACTTGCTCTCCGCATACGTGCCTCTTGACGATGTCGACAGGGTCTTCCAACACCGGTTTCGATATCTTGAATCACGTGCGGCTAATACGCGAGACAGTCTGCGAAAGGTGTCTGAGGCGCGCTTCCTCCTTGTCCGGCGGTCCTGTCACGCTCCTTGCTTCGTGATTGATTCTTGGGAGTTCTTATCGGCGAATGACACAATCTGATTGGTTTCCGAACCATAATGAGATTCATGGGAATTACCACGCCCCGCTTTTTCTTAAGTTGTCAACTCAAAAAGAAAAAGTCTCACAATGCATCATGGAACGCAATATTTAAGGAGTGATCGTTTTATATTTGTTAAAAACCAATGTTTCTTTTATGATCTTCCCCGCTAAGTTGAACAGGGAAACTGATTTGGTCTAAAGGTCCCGTGACGTCAATCGTCCCACTAAATCTAGCAGGCGAGAACTGAATTGGTATTTGAGTTTTGTGACATCATGGGCTACGTGGCATCAATTTTCCCTCTAAATGTAGGGGAGAAATTAAATTGACGTATAGGTGTCATGACCTAAAGGTTCCCTAAAGACGTTTCTGAGATCGTCTGTTCTTGGTGATAACTCATTTTACAAAACATTACCATCCAAGAAAAAAATATTATGCTCGTTCAACGTCAATTTTTCTACTAGAAATGTAATCGAACTTCGTGCCACGTCCCCTTCTGGGTGAAAACATCTGGAGTACAGAGTTCAGCGGAGGTGCCGGCGGTGTGGCGACGGGCGCGCGTCAGACAATTGCAAGCGGAGGCGCCGGCAGCTGAGGCGCCGCGGGCGCCTCCACTAGATTTTGTGCTTCACATTTCTCTGCTCAGAACAAGCCGTGGCACGAAATTTTATCATACTTTCAGTAGAAACATTAATATTGCACAAGCATACTTTTTGGATTTCTAGGATACTTGGAGCCTGTAAGAAAAGTTTTCACCTAGAACGGACGATCTCAGAAACGTCTTTGGTGGTCATTATTAATTTCCCCAGCAAATCTAGCAGGAAAACGAAATTGGTGTCCAAGTCCCATGACGTTAATCTTCCCCCTAAATCCAGCGGTAATACTGAATAGGTCTCTGGGGTTTGTAACGTCAGGTCACTTGACACCAACTTTCCGCTAAACTTGGCGGGAAACGCACAGATGGAAGGATGGACGGAAAGAGTTTTCGGCTGGGGGGAGGGAGGGGAGGGGGGGTGTTCCGTTAAAAAACATTTCATGCTGTAAAAAAGTCTGCGGGTTGAGCTTTCCTTGCAGATCGCAAAATGCAGCCAATCCCTATCAACAGTCCGCGCCATCATCTGTGCGCCATTGCTTGATCACGCACTCTGAGCATGTATATTGTACACGAGGGTGACGTCAGCGTTCGGAGGGGACTCGGAGCCCATCACGCACTTTTTGTCTGAGCTACGGCGATCGCCAATGTTGTTCGATGGATTTTTGAAAAGGGTCTGTAGAAGAATGCCAGCGGATGTGCATGTAAAGACAACGAGCACGACGTTTAAAAAAAAAATTGGGTGATGTGTATGTTTATACAGTCTAGAACTTGGTCTGCCTCAACGGGTGACGAGTTTCCAGCTGTATGGGAGAAATTTAGCCAGTGCAGTTACAACCGTTAGCCTGGGGTCTTTAACGTGCACCACGCAGTAGTGATACATGACCGCACGCCGGTACGATGCTCCTTCAGATCGAAACGGGCAGGGGTAGGAATTGAACCCAGGATCCCTGGGTTCTGCACTTGCGCAATGTCCCTGTGCAGATGGAATTTTGTCTAGTTGTAATCGTATTCTGAGCTCCCTCATTCACTGGGATCCTTCTATCGCTCGGCGTGATTGGCGGTCTCCGTGTTCGGTGGGAAAGTGGCCCAATGCCATTTTAGATGCGGAGCATCTCTTGCTCGGGTCTATGTACCGCGGCGTCGGCGTCGTAGTCCGCACTCACACTACGCATGCGCAACTCTCCTCCTTCCCTCTCCCCAACAGCTGCGCGTTACTCTCTCCGCTCTCTCCTCTACCAGCTGCGTGCACTTCGCGTGCGTTCGCTTCCACTCACACCGCGCGCGCATGCGCAACTCTCCTCCTCTAGTCTCCTCTCCTTCAAGTGTGAGCAGCGCTGGCCGCGCTGCGCGCGTTCCCCCGGAGGAGTGAAAGGAGGATAGTTTTGGGCGCGCGGGTCGCAGCGCCACGCCAGGGCTTTCCAGTGGGGTGGGCTTTCCCCGCAACTCTGCGGCTGTCGTCTGCTAGCGTTTCTCGGCCGCACGCGTCCGCCGCAGCCCAAATCCGGCCGGCCAAAAGAAATCAGTCAAGAAGGGAATAAATTAATTACGATCCGCGATGCTCCGCATCTCCCATGGTTCCCTCGGGAAGATGGTGTAATTTTTCTTTAGAGTGTAGGGCTTGTCACAAGCAGACTTGCACGGTACACTTTCAAAGTAATCAAATTATCGTAATCGCTTACTTTTTTAGTAATATTGTGATTATTTTAATACATATATTGGGAAGTAATCACGGGAGTAATTTGATTACATTTGTAGTACTAAAATTACTTGTCCCCGTTGCTATTTTCCCTCTCCTTCCTAATGACGTCATTTTGTTCAAGTTTCTACCGAGGAATCCTGGAACAAAATCTCGCCCAACTTACAACACTTCAACAAAATCTGCGTCATGATGATGTCTTAGAAACATGGGCGGATTAACCAGGTAAGTAGTTCATGATTCATAATCTCGCCCAACTTACAACACTTCAACAAAATCTGCGTCATGATGATGTCTTAGAAACATGGGTGGATTAACCAGGTAAGTAGTTCATAATTCGATTATTCTAATTCAATGATGGGCAGTAGGAAATGCCCGGGTGATCAAACAGACCGAAACATTTGTCGTTTTAAAAATCTGAAGTATAATCGGAGAAGTAACGATTAGTTTTCCGAGTAGCGGCCAATTATTTTTCTTCCGAAATGATCGAGCAATTTGATTGAATACTTTTTCACCGAAAGTAATGTTAATAAATTACTTTTCCGAGTATTGCCTACGAGACTGGCTACAAGAAACAAAAATAACTAAACACGCATTTGCTTGCTCGCTCGCTTGTCTTCAGACGGGCCGTGACAATCAGCAAGAAGCTCGACGCAATTAAAGATAACAATGCGGAAGGAGCGTTTTCTCCGTAAACACGATCTTGTTTGGCTTGATATTCGTCCTTGGCAGATTACTCCCGCTCAGACGGCTCTCAGACTTGTTGAAGGCGAGAGTGATAGCGGCACGAGAAAAAAAAAAAAACGAAAAAGCCCTACAAAAAAACAAAGCTATCTGGAGGAGCCAAACAAAGCTAACGTCAGAAACCCGTTTGTTTTACTTGAAGGGGCCATGCAACGATTTTTGTACTTTGTGAAAATACCTCTAGAGCCGTTCGTCTTAGAGCACAGCACTTAGGCGCCTGTTTCCAGGTTTCGCGGCGTCCGTGTCGCCGTCGGCGTCGGCGTAACCGCCCCGCTAAACTTAGCGGGAAATTGAACTGGTGTTGAGGTCACGTGACGTCAATTATCCCGCTAAATTTAGCAGGGAAAATGACGTCACATGACTTTGTGCCACGTCATCCATGAACAAATTCAGTTTCTCCACTAGATATAGCGGGAAAAGTGACGCCACCTGACCTCAACGCCAATTCAGTTTCCCAGCTAAATTTAGGGGAGAATACGACGTCACATGACTTCAGGTCACGTCACTCACGAACAAATTCAGTTTCTCCGCTAGATTTAGCGGGAAAATTGACAACACGTAACCTCAACTCGAATCTGAATTGTACAGAGGAGAAAAAAGGGCATACCCTCCTCTCAGTACACTCCCCTCCGTATCCACCCCTCCTCCTTAAGAGCTGCGCTCTAATTTCGCTTTAAAGAGAGTTGTGAGCGTCTTTCATTTTTCCCCCACACGCAATAGAAGTCGCAGAAAAAAGAAAGAAAAACGGTCAGCGTTCATTTAATCAACTCGCAGCCAAAACAGGAGGCCACGTGATCTCCAGCCGATTTATGCCGCAAATGTTTATCATAGCCACGCGCTGGGGTCGGCAAAGCACAGGACACGCGCAAAGTTCCAGAGATTGTTAGGGTTCGGCTATTGTCGTCATTGCAGCGATTAGACAGGGTCAGTACCCGAACGCTTGTCGAGCTATTGATTATCACGAGCCGAAATCCAGTAATCACGCAATGCCCGGGTCCAATCTATGAGCTGCATTCACATATCGTCACTGTGGCGTATTGCGATCCCCCAGCTACGTTAACTTTTGCGAAGGAGAGATTGAAAGAAAACGCTCGCTTTTGTCCTTGAAATTACACCGCAACAAAGGAGTTTCTTGGTCAGTGGCTTTGCGTGCGAGTATACTTGTGTCCCACTTGTTCCAGTAAGCTCGTGTAAACTGAAAAGCATTCCAAGTGAACATCGCTGCACGGCCCCTCTAAGTGATCTTGATTGATCGCACATTGGGTTCGGAATCTCAAAGATATGGGGAAGTTTCAGTAGACGGTTCCGATAAGTCTGATATGGATACCTGATACTTAATTCGCCCATTCTTTCACGCAATGTATGGTGTTGTTATCGGGTATCGTTATCCGAATTATTGTAACGATCTACTATAACCTTATTATTGTAGTTGTTTCCAGCCGGCACAAACCGAAAACACAAACTCCTCATCTGGTTCTTCTTTCTCCTCACAGAACGTATTTCAACTGCGAGCAGCGTCGTGATTTTGTCTTAGTGGGCTTTTTTTCGCAGCATAGACAGCATACACACAAATAATAATAATAAAAAGGAAACCGTCCTAATTTGGATTATGGAGACGGCGAGCGGGAACTAACACTGCAGGGCTACTACGCAGTTAGGCTGAGTTCAGGGGCCACGGCTATGGTGTGCACTCGAGAGAAATGTGCGCCAAATGTAAAAATCTAGGTGCAAGGTATGCTGATGGATCTGAAATCTGACATTGCGAAACAACACGTTACGAAGTGAATCTATGCAGAATATACGATTCAAGTCACAGGAATTTAACAGCCTTCCATATTATTCTCGAAATGCCTATGCCTTTATCGTCGTTCCAGCATCTTCTCCGCTCAATGCAATATATTTATAAGAAAGGCGAATAAAAAATAACGTTGGTGATGATCATACTCATCTTGTTCGAATGTGCATACGTCACGCTACGCGACGTACTGTTCGCAATAGTCGGAACCCACAGAAAAGGAAATTTCAAAATATTATTCGAACTGACATCTACGACTGAAATTTACAACTTCCGTCCATAGCTCGGAAGAATTTCAGACTCCGTGGAAGCTATATAATCGTTGATAGCCTGAAAACCTACAGGTAGTGGTTGTAGTCTCGACTATTTTATTATTCTCACCCAGGGTTGTAAAAGTTATTTCAAAAATGTACCTAAGGTAGAGTTACAGTTCCTCATATGAAAATGTAGCTATGTACGTACCTATAGGTACTCGCTTATAAATGTACCTAGTATAGGTACAATCACTTCAAAGATACATCATTTATTTATTCTCCCAAATTTGTCAGAATATAATGGAAGTAAAGTTTTTTTATACTAATGATACACAGAAAAACGATTTCGATAAATGTGCTTTATTGGTGTCAATGCGATGTCCTTATCAGAGTTGAGTTCTCACGTGCCTTATCCCCACGCTCCTATTGGTTCACCGAGGACACAGCTTCCACTGTTTACCATGTCACGCTGAAACCGCCGAAACTCGCTTGTTGACGTTCTTGCCCTCAGAGCCGGTGCTGACGTCGACTGGCCCAGAAGATATCGGCCGCATGAAGAAACGCACGAGTCGAGTGCATGTGCACCTAACCTTCGAGACAATGAGCGAAAAATTTCAAGCTTCCTCGTTTCTTTTTTTTTTTTCGTTATTTAAATGAAAAGTAAGTTTTTTTTTCTTTCGAAACTTTTTTAGTCTTGTTGACTAAAAAAAAATGAGTCCCAATGATTGAGTAGAAACTGCATTATACACGCAATTTTACATTGGTTTACTATTGTCATTATAATTTATTTTCAATTATATTTTATTTATATTAATGGCAGAAGAAAGCCACCACCAGGACAAGATACAGGCAACAGAAACTGCGCACATCTTTCAAGTTATTTTCTCCCTTGTATAGCTGTCCGAGGAACTTCAAACACGAAATGAAGTCGATTTTGGTTTGAGTTAAAGAACGCAAGTTGCTATTTTCCCTAAACGAAGTCCCGAAGCGATTCGATAAATTGGTGGCGCTAGAACGGCATCGCTAATCCACCGTTCGCTCAAATAAACACTACCATTCGCGAAATTGTCGATCGATGAAATATTATGGGCAAGGCTTCGTTCGCTAAAACGATGTTCGATCAATTCAGTGCCTCCCAGGTCGTACCCAACTCAACGTTAATCACGACAGATGATAGTGTGTTAATACTTCAAGATTTATAGTTTCTACCATTTTGACGAAGTGAATCGGAAAGTACCTGTAAAAAGTAACTTCACTTAGTTACAAGTTACATGAAAATGTACCCAACAATAGATACAGATACCAAGAAATGAAAGTGCCCAGGTTTGCGCCTCAGGTACAACAAAAGTACCTAGATACCGATTTCCAGTTACTTGTACCTCGGTACTTTACAACGCTGGTCTCACTCCGGAACAGTGTTGCAGGCGTTAACGAAAAACAAAAGTAACAAAATACGTTGCTCGTTACTTGCAAAGAAAAGGAATGCATCACTGACCTACGTTACCTCAGAATATGAGGAACGCATGAATGACCTACGTAATCTCAAAATGAAAGGAACACGTTACCGTTACGTTTAAAAAGTAACACACGTACTTTTTTATGTTTGAATGAAAACGTTTCACTGTTTTGACGTCACAGGTATGCGCAGGTAGAATATTTTAGGAAACATTATATCCATAAGCAAAAACTTAACACGAACTTTTTTTTTTACGGTTCTGATTTTTAAGGTAGGAGGGATGGGTGTCAGTATTCGTATAACTTGGCACCTAAAACACGAAACAATTAAAGAGTAATTTTTTAAGTAATGGGAAGACGTAACGATGAACGTAACTTCGTTACCCGTTACTGGAAATAGGTAACGAAAGTAAGTTATCCCTTCCTCGAAATAAGTAACCCAAGCGCGTTACTGTTTTGAAAAATGTAACGAGAACGTTACTATGCTACATTACCAAAACAAAAAGTAACGCGTTACAGGTAACGCGTTACCGCCAACATTGTTTCACTGGCACTGACCAATCTAGAAAGGCAGGGTGTTGCTCAATGAGTTCCTGCGTCCTGCTTCGTAATTCGTATTTTTGGCGTCAATTCGTTCTTCAGCGTAACTGGCTCTTCGGCGTAATTCGATCTTCGGCGTAATTCGGCCTTCGGCGTAATTCATTCTTAAGGCCGAACCACATAGGGCGTATTTGCGACGCATTTACGGGCGTTTCGGTGGACGTGATCTCGACGTATAGGGGCGTCGGGACGAGCGCTTCCTCGACGCCTCGAGGTCGGCGTAAATACGCGTGTATTCGGCGATCCGACCGAGACAGATCTCGGAGCTTTGGCGTATTTCGGTGTGGCGTATTCGGCAGCGTACGGCGTGGTGCCGGCCTATAAGCTCACGAGTTGACAGCCGGAAGTTGCTCGAGGATCGGCTTGCCTAGCTATGCGGCCGGCTGGGTGGCTTGACTCAGCCGCCAAAATGTGAGCTCGTTTGGCAAGTTAGGCGGTTTATTGGCGAAATGTACCAAATTCATATATCTCTTTGGATCGAGCGATGAACGGCTGAGAGAGAATAAAATACACTATATGTTGCACGGGCAATGTAAAAAAAATGATAAAAGGAAGGGCTTTGAGCAGAGATCGCCGCCGTCCTTCTTCCGGGACTTGTTGGGGACTTGTCGATTGCAAGAAACATTTATGAAACAGGCGTTCGCAAATTAGACTCTCGGGGTTGATTAACATTCAGTTATTTATGTTCCCTTCCTGAACGCGGTAATATAGCAGCCGATCTACATTTTGCCTCCTTTCAGGAAAAGCGCGTGACGGGCTACACTACACCAAACGCCGAGGAGACGTCGACGAAAAGCGGCGTGTGTGGTTTCGCAAGCTTCCCTCTTCCATTCTCTGAAAAAGGCGCCTGTTAAATGCCGTGATTATGCCCGCCGATACGCGCGTAAATTCGTCGAGAATGGTCGGCCTGGCGTAATTTGTTCTTTGGCGTAATTTGTTCTTCGGCGTAGTTCGCCCTCCGGCGTAATTCTTTCTTCGACATAATTTGTTCTTCGGCGTCATTAGTTCTTGTTAACACGAAGGTTCGGGAGAGCTGGTTGCTCATTATGTACAGGGGAAACAGCGCACCCGCCAAACAGTTACTCAAGTTCACGCACACAAAAGAAAGACACACATACGCAGCGCTAACTAAGAACTCTTTGGTATATTTACACTTTCGTCTTCGTCTTCTTTCGGTATTATGGACTAGGGCCATGGAGAATAATTTGGTATTTTTCTTCAAGAGGAAGCTAAACCGTAAGCCATAACTAAAATTGAAATTAATGTAAGGATATAGGTAGCCTAGTTATTTTTGTGATAAGGCTGAAGACGGAGTACTGACACATCTATCGTCATGTTTCGCGATATCATTTGCCTCAATAATTTGTCTTGTTAGCTGGTTGTGATGCTTGCCGAGCATGGCGCAATTGCTCAGCAGCACTAAGCAGCCACAGTCTCGACAGTGGATTCCTAGCTGTCCGGAGTCTTTGTTGATGAAAGTGTTATTATATTCTCGAAGGCGATCCTTAAGACACCGTCCGGTCTGTAGAATGCATAGTTTTCCACAAGATAGGGGGCAGGAGTACACCACCTTTCCTGTACAAGGAACAAATGTATCCTTATGCTTCTTTTTGCAGCCGACAGTTGCACTTGAAGGGCTATTTACTTTTTTGCACAAGCTGCGAAGTTTATTAGGAACTGAGAAGATGACTTCGAAGTTTACTGTGTTAGCTGTTTTCCTCAGTCCGTGGAAAAAATTGTGAACATATGTTAATTTTCTTACGTACTGAAGAAAATAGCTAACAGAGTAAACTTAGAATCATCTTCTCAGCTCCTAACTAGACTTCGCAGCTTGTGCAAAATAATACCTCCCCAAGTACAACTGTCGGCTGCAAAAAGAAGCATAAGAATACCTTTGTTACTTGTACAGAAAGGTGGTGTATTCCTTCCCCCTATCTCATGAATATACATTGGTCAAACTGGACGGTGTCTTAACGATCGCCTCTGCAGAACTATTACAACATTTTCACCAACAAAGACTCCGGACATCTAAATTCACTGTCGAGACTGTGGCTGCTCAGTGCTAGCTATGCAACTGCGCGGTGCTCGACAAGCATCATAACCAGCTACCAAGAGAAATCATTGAGGCGAGAATATCGTAAAACATGACGATAGATGTGTTGAGTACTCCGTCTTTAGCCTTATTACTAAAAGAACTAGACTACCTAGCCTTACATTAATTTCAATGTTAGTTGTGATTTACGGTTCAGCTTCCTACTGAAGAAAATACCAAATTATTCTCCATAGCCTACTTACACCGAAGAAGCGAAGACGAAAGTGTAAATATACCAAAGAGTTGTTAGTCAGCGCTGCGTAAGTGTGTCTTTCTTTTGTGTGCGTGGACTTGATTAAGTAACTGTTTTGCAGGCGCGCTGTTCCCCTGTGCATCGTAATTCGTACTTCGGCGAACTTCGTTCTTCGACGCATGTTCGCTCTTTGTCGTGATTCGCTTTCCGGCGTAATTTGTTCTTCCGCTTAATTTGTTCTTCGGCGTAATTCGTTCTTCGGCTAATACCGCCATCTCATTGGCAGCGGAGCGTTTATAATATGCATTAGACTCCCCACGCCCCGAGTTTCTTGAGCTGTCGGGGACTAGAGTGAATATAGAAACGTAGTTTGAATGTGGCAAACTCGGGTAACCATGACTATAGTAAACAGTTTTCAAGTGGTCTTTCCTTTTTTTCTATTTATTCACAGGAAGAAGCCACGCTCAAAGCGACATGCGAACGACAAACAGACCTTCTGTCAAGATTTGGAGCACCGCCCTGCACACCTCGCCCGTAGATAAGGTCTAGCGATGTTTTTTTCCCCCTGTTTTCGTTTGGCAGGAATTGCAATAAATATATGACAACACGTATGTCGGAACAAGAGGTCATCATCCTTTGCAGACAATAATTAGCTTTATGATTGTGGGGTGACGCTGATTCTGAACAGGGGTACCCAAGTTTCCGCGATAGGAAGTAAAACCGAGACCTCGATTTACGAGGCGCAGTGAGGGTTCACGTGTTCTGAACCGCTTTACGACGACCGACTATTTTGGAGACTGCTAACGCCGCCAAAAACAAAAAAAAAGAGAATGAGAAAAAAGCAACGTTAATCCAAAACAGAACACCGAGAATATTAGGGAGTTTTAGCAGGTCGTTTCCACACGAACGGTTCGCCCTCCAACGCATCAACGACGCCACTGCGCATGCGCGCGCGAGTCGTTCGGGACGTCGAGGGACTCTTCTCGTTCGTTTCTCCCATTCCGGCCGCTGGAGTCGTCACCGCAACTCAGCCAGCACCGTTCACGACTCGGGTAAAAAAAGATGGCGGTCGGTTCGGCGACTGCCTTCGCCGACCCAGCCGAGCGTTAGGCTTAGGACAGCGGGAGGAGATTTGCCGTCCTGTTAGTCTGCTTCATTCGAGAGGTTGAACCAAATCATTTCGAGGACTGCTCACAATGGTAAGTGATCGTGAATGCTGTAAACTACGCATGCTAGTAAATGTTTGCGATCTGCGGGCAGACTAGCTGCTGTGGCGACCGCGAGCAGACGAAATGATTTGGTTCGACGGCACACAACGTGAACGATCGTTCAAGTTCAGGATGACGGAGACACACCACATACCTTTACGGTCGTTTAGATACTTTTTACTCCATCTAGCTTCGCAGTTCTTGAAGTTCCGACCGGCAAGTGTTACATCGGCCGTCTTGTTTACATCAGTCGTACGCCGGAAACACGAGCCGCCACCACGGTGTCCGCCACGGATTTACACGTTGCAAAATGTTTCACATGTTCACTAGAAGATGGCGCCACCGTTAAGCACTATCACCATCATCGTTTACACGGTCGCGCAACTTTCACGATTCGCTAAAGTATGTCAGATTTCACGTACGGTTTCACGGGACGGACCAGCTGTACCGTTCGTGATTTCGGAACCGTGTGCTTGAAAAACGACTCGCTAAAACTCCCTATTGCCTCGTGCGTGGCCTAGTCGGCTGCGCACGTGAGGACCACGCGGATGTACCGGGTTCGAATCCCTCGATAGGAGAGAAACTGAAGGAGTGGAGAGGAGGGCATGCAATGACGTCAAAGCTTCGAGCACTGATTGGAAAGAGTAGTGAGTAGGCGCAAAGGTTAGACTGTCTTTGTCTCTGCTCACTGGACCACATTGGTGGACCGTAAGCTAGAGCTTCACGTTGCTAGCGAGAGCTCATTCCGTCGCTTTGAGGCATGAATTGAGCACCCGCCCGCAGGACCCGCAATCAGCAGCGTAGGGTCTATTGAAACGTCCTAATATAGTTAAATAAGTGAAGAGAAGAATATAAAAGACAAGGACGGACAAGACGTCTTGTCCATCCTTGTCTTTTATGACCTTCCCTTTAATTATGTTAGCCTAACCAGCACGCTCCCCACTCCAAGTATGTTCCTAATGTAGACTTTTTCATCCCGTACGCAGCAGAAAGTGTGCCCAGCGTGCGCAGGCTGCAGTCTGTAATGTTTTTCTGGCATCAAAGTTATCAACGTCCTGCAAGTACTACACTAGTATGCCCGCCCACAAATCCAAGCTTTCCATCGCTTGTTGGCCACCTTCATTTGGAGTTCCTCCTGAGAAAGGACAAGATGGGAGAACTTATTCCTACCCCTTTGAGTCTGGAGGATTCGGCCTTGCTCATTTATTTGTATGCCAACTGGTCTCTAGACTGCTTTTCGTTTAGGAGTATGACACATCCGTTTTTGCTCTCACTTGTCCAAACGGAGCTGGCATCACATTTGTACTCTGAACGCAGTTACAACCTCGGAAGTAAATCAATGCAGGATTACGGGTTTTTGGATGGAGGTTGTCGAAGCATTGCTCTTTCAGAAAGTTCGGTTTTTTGGTCGGAATATTCATTTTGTGTTTCCAGAAAATGTTTGTCTCGTGCGTTGATTGAAGATTTTGTTCCTCCCAATTTATAGATCAATGTTTAGTGGCATTCCAGGACAGCATGTTTTGAAGTGCGTTAAAAAGATGTGAGTATATCCCAGTGCTCATAAATTGTTTCTTTAAATTGCCTACTTCAACGCTATCTGTCAAGTGCTGGCTTCACGAAAAAGGAATTTTTTTTGTTTCATGGTCAATAAATTGTCGACAATGTATCAAACCTGAGACCATCGAACTTAGCTTCATTTACTGCAATGACGCAGTATATTTAGGGGATGTTCTTCAACGCACACTGAAAAATGACATTGATTTTTCGGAATGTATTATACGATTTCTTCCTGTTGAAACACACAAACTTGTTCCATAGAATTTATTCATGCTTCTAGGTCTGCATATCCTGTGGAAGTGCCGTATGATAGACAGAAATACTGAACCACCACGTACAACAAGATCTCTCCTTATTGAAGAAGTTGCCGAAGTAAGGAGCGAATACGAGGCAAGCGCGTAAGTATACCAGAATGGTTCAGTCTCTTTGATGCAGGCCTAAGCCTACCACACTTTTAAACATACGTTAACATCTCAGTTCATCGTTTTTGAATGAGTATTCCAATAAATTTATGACCATGTTAGTTCTCTAATTTAAAACGCGAGGTCTGCTTTATACTTTATGTCCATCTGTGTATTTTTGTACTTCACGACTCGCATACCGCTGCGTGTAAGTAGCTTGAACGTTTGGTGCAATAAGAAGGAGAACTGTGCATTGTAAACCAATCGAGTTGACATAAAGTATTAATACAAAGTGATGGTGTTTTGTTTTTTTATTTTTTTTATTCATGCCTTAAAGATATAAAAAAGTGTCTGCATGGCCTAGGACTCTGCTTCTGGCGCTCGACGTGAACAGTCGCAGAATGGCTGGTTCCTTCGGATCTGTGATAACAAACGGCCGTGCTTTTTGTGCGCTGACGGTGCGTCTGTCACCGACGATTACAGAGCTTGTTCTGCCGCCCATTCTAACTGGGGCGGCGTGTTTAAACTCTGTTTTGTTGCATTGCGACATCAAGGGACGCCCATATAGGATTGAAGAGTTCAGGCAAGAACTGAAGTGGTATGTTGTTCTCAGCGAAATCGTGGCCTTCTGAGCCTTTCAAATGAACCACATCTGGTTGGCAACGTTACGTACTCCCAAGGCCAAGGAGCGACGTCTGGATGCCAAGGAACTCAAGGTGAAGGCACTCCGCTGTTTCATCATCGATCCCAGCACAGCCGAGGTTCGTGTTCGCTCCACGGGCTTCCTTCTCACGTACCGGATGGCGCTCTCCGCAGACTCCTGGTGCCCTACGGGAAGGTTGCCGACGTCGGGCGCGGAAAGTGGAGGGTCACGGGATTTGAGGGCGTAGAGTCCACCACCCGAGTCGCCCTCGTAACGCTCCAGGAGCGGTGTCACACCGGACAGCATCCCTCACCAGCCAACTGCGACTCCACGGGGCTAACACGCTCGTCGTCATCCCTGGGAAGGCGCCTGTCTGATTGCAGTGCAAGCGCTCCGGGCATATTAGGCAAGACTGTCACGTGCCAAAGTGCTCGGAGTACTTCCGCTTCGGGCATGAAAAGGAAGAATGTGTTAAGACGCACGCTAGCGTAACCGGTGGTACCCAGGCGGAGGACATGTCGCCCCCAGCCATGTGCGTTGAGGAGGTGGAGGGAGCTGCGCACGGTCTGGAACTTAGCGCTCCGTCAGCATCAAGGGCACCCTGCCGAAGCCAGAGGTGCTGCGGAGGCTCACGCGGAAGAGGGTGCCAACGAGTCGGCGACTGATCAACCCTGTGACCAAGGACGGCGTTACACCTCTCCCTGCTGTGGCGCTGCTCGAGGACTACGTGGTCCCCTGTACAGCCTGTACACGCAGTTAACCGAGGAGCAGACTTAGGAAAGACTTCGGCCACGGACGACGCCAGCGAATCAAACAAGCGCGGTCTTGACGGGCCACTCCCGGCACCGGGCACGGCGCCCAATCCCAGCGTGTAGTGGGAGAAGAAAAAGAAGGGCCGGGGCCCAATACCATCGAGAGATCTACCCCCCCCCCTAGACCAGACTTGGGAGTAATCCGTTACAAGTAACGGATTCCTTGTAATCCAGTTACTTTTTCAAATATGTTTGTAATTGCAACGGTGCTCTTTTTCGGAAGTAATTTGTAATGTAATTTCGTTACAAAATATTGGTAACGAATTACTTACTAAGTACTCGTTACTTTTCTAAAATATGAGCATAATACAGTAACTGGAGCGAGACGAGCAGAACATTCAGCAGCATAAAGACAGCAAGTTCAACAAAATACAAAACATTAGGAAAAGGAGAATAGCCGAAAAAGAAAACACGACTTTCTGTATGACCGGTAACTAGAACCGCTAGAAAAACGGGCAAGGCATGTACGAATATACGAAAGACAAAGATAAAGTAAGACAACGCCGAGTAGGCCATCCGTCGCCTTCCATCGTGTTTTTCTTCTTCTCTCGGGCAGGAGAAAGCTCTTCGTGTTTATTCGCTTTTGTCGTTTCACACCACCATTTCACTCTTTTTAACTTCTTTGACATTTCCCGCCACCTGCACGGACATCAAACGCGGGTCCATACCCCTCGATTTGCGGGCTCACAACTCGCGTAACAGGCGATGTAGACTCGCGCGAGGGGTCGAATTCTCTTTGTCTTCGACGTGCGCCACTTTGTTCTAGCACGCTCTTCAGGCACGGCTGAAAAGCGCCCGCCGCGATTCTAAGAGATTCGTCTGCGAGGGTACAGACGATACTTCTTTTGGTTTACTTGTCTGGGCATAGTGGCCGAGTCCACTCCTCACTTTACAGTCAACCGTCAACATAAAGGGGGGGGGGGGGTTACTCCATCTAAGGAGTGCTGACAGAGAAAGAGAGAGAGAGAGAGAGACGCGTAAAAGTGGTGTGTCTCCATCGTTTTGTGAAACCAATGGCCACCGCTCTCCTCCCTCTCAATGCCCCCCCCCCCTTGGGATCCACGAATATTGGTATGAAAGTGAAAACCGATGAACGATCGATAACCCGTAACCGCCACTCTTTCTCTGACTGGTCGAGTTTTCGGCCATGGAGTGTCCGTCGGCTCTATGGCCATATATTAATGAGATGTTCAGAATTCAGGGCATTAAGGAGAACGGAAACATGGAGTTTCAATGCATCCTTTGCTTGCCAAAAAACAAACAAAAACGCACATTATATTAGCGAGAACAACAAACTCTAATCTACGGAAACACATCAATATAGGCTGGGACACCTGCATTCTGCATTGGCAATACATTGTAACGTTAGAACCAAGTTGTTCTTTTCTCATAGCGGAGGTAGACGCTGCTACTGAGCATGCGCACCACTAACTTTGTCTGTACAATCACAGGGATCATTTCCGAGGCCATAAGCTAGCGGGAGGGCGGGTGTGGTTGCAGCTTTCGGTCCCCTGTCAGCTTACAGGTGAATGGAGTGCACCTACACTCCTTCTTAAATAGAATATTTTATTTTTACAGGAATGCCATAATACTGGCGTATAAAAATGAAAAGCGTGTTGCAGAACATATTTAAAAAAATATCAAACTTGTTTCTATTGTTTTTCTAGATAAGTGTACGGAAAAAGTAACGTGAAAGTAATTTGTAACGTAGCGAATAAAGTAATCCATTACTTTTCAGCTAAAGTAATTTGTAGAGGTAATCCATTACATTTGAGGCTCGCTAATTTGTAATTGTAATCGATTACATTTGAG
Source organism: Ixodes ricinus (assembly GCA_037355805.1). NCBI lineage: Eukaryota > Metazoa > Arthropoda > Arachnida > Ixodida > Ixodidae > Ixodes > Ixodes ricinus. Next base: position 57,087 of record JAZHYW010013671.1, on the reverse strand, counting down.
GCTCGATAATTTGTAATTGTAATCGATTACAATTTTCAAGTAACGAGCACAAGTCTGCCTTAGACGACTTCAGGCGGCCGGACAGCAAGTAAGGCGGCCACGCATGGTTTCAGGGACTTCGTTCGAGGGTCAAGGCAAGTGTTGCGCCACAACCACTTATGATTTGTACGCCCGACACAGCCATTGAGATTGCAACGCTAAATGTCCGAGTTCTCAACACACGTAAAAAGCTGTACCAAGGGCAACGTTTGTTAATCAATGAGAGACCCCATTTTTCTTTTTTTTTTTTTGCCGTTTCAGGCAGCTAGAATGGATGAGGAGGAGAAAGTTGCCAGTTCAATAAAGCCGTTTTTACTTTAGTATGAAATTTGTGTTAGCGCACGCTGTCAGGTGTTTCGGGGAGTTGTTTTTTGTTTGTGAAGAAGTCCTTTCTCTTGTCGGTATGGGACGTCAACACCGACACGAAAAAGCGCTTTATTAAGTGCGAATTTTATTTATTTTCAGCATTTCACTGGCTGCTTATTTGCATATACGCCCTCAGAACGGTGAAAGACTGAGTTTCCTTTTTTCGGGCTAACGCCGTTTTCTAGATTGCAGTAGAACAATTGTTTTTTGCGGGGATTTCACCTCAGCGTTGTTCGAGTCGAAACGATAGAACGCCGCCTAGGCACTATACTCATAGAAGAGCGACGATTTTAGGCGACATTGCTCGAAGATTTTGAGGTAGTCGACGCTGGAACCGTTACTAATGAAACGCGTGAGATGCGTTTCAGCCCCTTAAAGCATCATCCCACGCCTGCCTAGATAGGATCCACGTTTCCGCCTCCGTTGCTGCATTGTTAAGCAAATATCGAGTAACGCCGGTTCTTTTCTCCGATCCCTGCCTGGTTTTTCGACAGTGATCGATGATAGGGCACGCCGCCGAAAGCGAAGTTCGAGTGAGACTGTGGAAGTTTAACACCAAGCTGCTCGATCGATGAGTTCTTTCTAGATGACTTTTGTAAAGCGTATGAACGAAAGAGTTATTTCGTCTTCAAGCGAACGCTATCTGTGTTCATTCCTGAGAGCAGACATGTACAGTTACTCGCAAAAGTGTTTAAGTTAAGTTACTCAGTATGGACGTCAAAATTCAATTTCGTGGGAAGAATACTCAAATGGAAAGTAATTGAAAAATTACTAATTACCGTAAAAAGTAGGAATTATTCTGAAGTTAATATTGAAGTTATTTACATGTCTTTTATGGTAAAAAGAAAGTACCGAGGTTTTGATCGTTAGTGAAATTGTGCTAGCCAAATATGAATCGGCTTTTTTTTTTCACAGAAATGCTCTAATAGCTGGTTTTGCTTCTGTAGCACCTAATTGTTTTTACTTTCCCTATTTGTTTGGGCATGATGTACACGACTCGTGTCATTTCTACTTTGAGGTTTTGTAGCGATCTGAGCTTGATTTTTAGACAGTGTTTGCTTCATTACAAAGTCGCGTAAAGTACATCTAAAGTACTTGAAGTAAAGTACGAAGTAAATAGAGGTTATATATGCATCAGTAAAGGAGTAAATACATTGGGTACAATGCATTGAAGTAGCGTAGAATAAATACCAATATTCAAGGCAAAGTACAGGATCTTTTAACACAATCTTTCATGATGCCCTTTCATTCCCTATACGGTTTTTTAACTGAATACAATGCTTCGGGCCTCAGGGTAATCGGATGTGCATCAGTTTTTTTACGGAAATGGCAACAACATATTGTTTCAGGTCAAGTCGCCGTAAGTAGTTGTTTTATCTCTTGCTGACGAGCTATTTGACACAATCAACTTATAAGACAGTGCTTATTTGTGTCGGTCTTATACTTCCATTGCTTCACTCAGAGAAATGAGCAGATGACGTCTTGAAAGAGCGCTACACGACGATACCGCCATTTTTCTTTTTTTTGTTTTTTCAAATTTAGGGAATGTACATGAAGTCGGGAGTTTTACTTTCTTCGTAAAATACAAGAACATGTCCAGGAGCATTTACTTCGAGTAAAGTAAATTTTCTAAACAGTAGTACAAGTACCCTGTACATAGAGTACTTCCTAACTCTGCCTGTTTATTATGTTTTTATAAAACCGTTAGAATTATTTCAGGTTTCTCAAACGATTTTTCAATCGTTAAAGATCTGCAGAATCTGAGCTTTGGGAGGAATGGTAACGCAAAAGGTAATCTGCGCTGCCTTTACCACGCGATTCTTCGAGTAGCAACACAAGCTACGGGAGCACCAAATGAGTTGCAGAGCAGGTGCTGCATATTTGTTGCCTCCTTTGAGTGAGGATACAGTGTGTGCGTTTCCCGTAGTGGGCGGAGAGTTTCTACGTTCGGGAGAAGCGGGGACCAGCCCTCTTCTTCAAATGGGTCAAGTCTCTTGAGCTTCGAGGCACAAAGAAACGCCAGTCTTCGGCGCTAATCCCGCAGTTACTCGGCTCTCTTGCGTCGTGTTTGTTCGCTCCCGCGCCTCGTAGCACTGTTGTTGCAGTGGAGGGGCTTGTGCAAATGTTGTAGGGGTCGACACTCCAAACCATTTCCCCCCTTCTTCCTGCGCCATATGCTTCCTCTTTGCAAATATCAGCTGATCTTCCAACATCTTATCTCCTTTGTGCAAGAATGTTTGTTGATAGCTAAAATTCGAAAGTAATTTGTAACTTGAGTAGAAGTTACTCAAAAAAAGTTATTAAAGTAGACTACTAATTACCGAAATAAAAATGTAATTGAAAGTTACTAAACTACTCAGAAAAGTATTTAAACTACAGTAACTTGAGTAGAGTAGTTCAACAACGTACAAGTCTGCCTAAGAGTGATGATGTTGTGAAACTGCGCCGCGTCCACCGGGCTACCGCCCCGTCACTATCTGCACAAGTTGATTAGAAAAATCCTGCAAAAGATTTTAGCGCGGAGGTTTCAAAGCGTAGCCTGTAGGCTTATTAGTAACCACCGAACGTGTGGGATCTTAAGGCAGATCTGCAATGACGCACGTGCATGTTGCACGCAGCGCGTTGGAAGCGTAGTAATGGGGGCATGGGCCAAGTAGCCATGCTCCAGATCGATCTGGATAAGGCGTTCGACCGTGTCAAGCACGATGTACTTTTAGAGACGAAGCTCCTTATGGGCTAGCCATGTCCGTATGTCCGTCCGCCGTAGGCCGGCGTCGGGTGCTCGTGCTTCTGCTCGTGAGATCACGTGCTCACGAGCACGTGAGCACATGCTCACGTGCTCGTGTAGGGCAAAAAAAAATTGGAAAAAAAAAGATGAAAAAAAAATTATGAAAAAAGAAAAAGAAGAAAAAAAAAGAGTAGGGGGTTCTGAGATGCCATCCCATCTGTCTGCTTAAAAAAAAGAAAAAGAAGAAAACCACACATTCTCCTACTGCCATGAATGAAAAGGACCGAAAAGCTCGGCATGCAGCGCCTCAGCGTCTACGTAGACAGCAAGCTGCTCCGGAGACCAGGGCGCGAGAAGCTGCTGCACAGCGTCAAAAACGCCAAGCGGACCCGGAGTTGAGAGCTCGGGAAGCGGCGGCAAAGCGTCAACGCCGACAGCAAGCAGCAATACCTATGACCAAAATCAGTATCATCAGCACCACCCGAGCTTCGCCCCAATCAACATCATTCACCACGTGGAGATGTTTCCTTTTTATTTTTTTTTTATGTTTTAAAGCATCTAAGTGTGAATGATGTTATTTTGGAAGGTGCCAAAATCGCACGTAAAGATTATACCACAAGGCTTGTCATAAATAAAGAGGTAACGGAGGAAATTTACGTGCGAACGTCCGTAAGGCAAGGATGTCCCATGTCACCGCTGTTATTAAAATTGTATTTACCTATAACGTTTTTGTTTAAGCGTCGTGAATAGTAAAGATTGTCGGGGCTTCCGCCTGCAAAATACCGGAGCCAAAGGTCATCAGTCATGCAGATGATATCGCGGTGTTTTGCAGTGACAAGCTAAGCGATAGTGTCGCGGTTACTTTGGCGAAATGCTTCTGTTAGGCTACTGGATGCCGCTATAAATTGGAACAAGATCCGCGGGTTTTGGCATGGCGCGCGGACCACAACTCCTTCAGAGTACGAAAGCGTGTAGCTGTGACCGCGTGCCCTGCACATATACCTTGGTGTACCTTTAAATTGTTACCACGATAGCAAAACCTATTGGTCGGGGGTCGCCACCGGCCTGGTCAGCCGCTCTTCCCGATGGAAGCAACGTGATCTGTGCATCTTCACGAGAGCAACTGTTTGCAACATTTTTTTTATTTAGAAAATATGGTATGTTTTGTAAGTGATACACTGTGCTCGCGTGAGTGTTTAGAAGTTTCACCGTATTTTTGCTTTGTTCATCCGGGGATCTAATTGGGAACGCATGAGGTGTGACAACCTCTTTCACCGGGTGCGTCACGGGGGACTTGAGCTCTCACGCTTGTTTGTTAGGCAACTCGTGTCTCCATTTTTTTTTTCTTCGAGAACAGGAGCATCCCTTCACCGTACTTTTATCCAGACCGAACTGTCACCTCATCTGCCATAATTTCGCGTTTCCTCGTGTGGTGGCAAGCCCACTCGACTCGTAGGGTTTCAAAAGGAGGCCATTGACGCAGTGGGGTTTTCGTCTGCTGGTTTCTATTTTGAATATTTGTCTCTTATGATCAGGAAAACGCTGCTGCACGATTTGGTGGTCAGTTTGTCTCTGACACCACTGTATAGAACTGTTTTTTTGTAATGGCAGCCAAGACGTGCTGAGGAGAGTCAAAAGTATGTGTGTACCTCCTTCCGTGAAAACCATATTTTTCAGTTACACACCGATACGTTGCCGTTTAAAGTGTGGCTCAGAGAAAAGGGTATTGTCTACCATGGCCCGTGAACTGTTTCTTATGTAAGCAAGCTGAGACAATTGAACATGTTTTTATAATTTGCTGGGTTGCCGTATTTTTCAGGAATGTGCTCCAAAGCACGCTAAGAAAGAACAGCCCATTGCCCCACCGGGCATTCGTTTTTTGAATGCAACTAACGATGACTCTGTACCGTTTGGCATGTTTTTTTTTGTTGTTGTAGTTTGTGCTGGGCCTTTGTAGACTACGGTGGTCACGCATGGAAGTGCGGCATGCCGACCCCAAGACGCCAGAAGTCTTTTCTATTTGTTTAACTTTACCAAGCAAGTGAAAGCGTGTTTGCCACCCGCGAGCCTAAGCCCGGAGTGGCTAGGCCTTTGTAAGTGCCTTCTAGAAATTACAAATTTTCAACATGTGCTACGAAAGGCCTGTAGTTCAGTTTTAATGTGTCTTCACGTTGTCTGTTTGCTTTTTGCGGCAAAAAAATGTCTGCGTGTTCTAGCGGGTAGCGTGTCTGACTCGCAACCGAAGGGTCGTGGGTTCGATCCCACTCCAGCTAAAACTCATCGATTTTTTCTTGGGGGCCGTCGAACTGACGGTTCGAACTTTTACGAGGAACTTGGTAACGGTGCAATGTAACTTATTAAACAGCTAAAGTAGTATCAAAGTAAAAAAACAAAAAAACACTGATGTTTTGCGGTAAGCAGGGTTCAGCAATCCCAGAATAATTCTTTTTGTAGACAGTAACATCTACACTAGCCATTTTAATAAGTTGTACCACTTCGCTATCAAGCAGCTTGTGAAAGTTGGTAACTCCGGTACGACGATCAGTGCGCTGTACGTCGAATTGAAGTTTTGGGGTGTATTATATGGGACAAGGGGTGTAGTACTACACTCCTATTTCTGAGAGTGTAGCTTTGTTAATTCCCGAATAATCGTTCAAGCATTGTCGGAAATCACCATGAACAACATTATAAAGAAACGTAAGCTGATCTATATTTCGTCGTGTCGCTAAATCACGCGCTCTAGCAGGGCATGTAATTTGGATACCGGAAGACATAAAACTGTAGCGATTGTACGCAAACCATGTTTTTTTGTTTTTTTTTACAGCCTCGAGCCCATCAGAAGACAACTTGGTGTGGGGATCCCATATGACATCAGCATATTCTAGCATAGGCCTAATTATAAATACATAAGCCAACTATGCCTCTGTCGCACAATGGCAAAGGTTGCGTTTTAAAACCACAATTTCTATAAAACTTTCTAGGCGATAAAGTTTACATGAGCTTTCCACGTTAGTTCAAAAGTAATTAAAACACCAAGATATCGAAATCGTGTAACTGACGGAAATGATTCTGAAGTAATGGAGTATGTCAAAGACAATGGTGGACATCCTCGCTATTGTTTACACTCGGCATCGTGATGCAGGCGAAGAATCATACATAAAGGAGTGATCAAAATCGTTCACTCTAATCTCTACGAACTTTCATATTCAGATCGAATCTGTCCTAAACTAGCGCGTATCTTAGTAAACATTATCTTCTACGGGATAAACTGACAGAACCTGCTGTTAAGGTTTGTTCTTGACAAGATGCCGGTCAATACAATTTGCAAATAAGCATCGCCCTTGGTAACTGATGATTTTTTGTTAAATGAAACAAAGTAGTATTTCGACATGGCAGCTTTGGTCACTTTCTGACGATGTGCAGAGCGTAATCGTCATAGTTCCGCCACGCGCCTTTGTGTGTTTTTCTTCTGTCCAGCCTACAAACGTATCATTGCTATTCATAACATTAAAAAAGGCAATAATATATTTCTATGTGTCTGAGGAGACATATATGTATCAGGAACACATAGTCTTTTAAATCAGCTTTAAGCTCAGAAATTTGATAAAGGCTCTCCCAAATCACTTATACACGTGCCTATCGAGATAAAAAAGACGAAATGTGCAGAAAGACAGAGAGAGAGAGAGAGAGAGAGAGAGGGAGAGATATAAAATGGCATTCTTCAAAAGAATCGGATACAGGATGCCAGTAAAGTTTCTTCGTTGTTCTTCTTGGCTGGCGGCTTGGTAGTTTGGTGGACGATGGAGGCCTTTGGGGGTTCCGAGTTCAAGACATTTATTTACATTACAAACTTTGTACAATTTGAAGTACAAGTAGGGGAAGTTTGCATCTCCGTCGAACTCCTTTACAGACGTTCAAAGCAAGCAAAAATCACCCCTTCCCGCCCCGTCACGAGCTTTTAAAACCTCGGTCCTTCTCGCCCTCGGGAAGGGATCGGCCAATAGGTTTGAATCCCTTCGGAGTCACGTGCTGCCACCCGTCCAATGGCCGACATGGCGCATGCAGGCACATTTGTCAAGTTCCCAACGGACCCGAGGTGACAGCCCCGTAACTCCGACAGTGGTCGTCGTCGCCGTCTTCATGGCGCCACAGCGAGCCCCTTAGTCGAAAGCCGATCGGCCACGGGGGTGCGCCGAGCAGCAGCCGCCTTCGTAAACAAACAAAAAGATAACACTTCTCGAGCACAGCGACCACCCGGGGCGGCCGAACCTGCCTCGCACCGAGGCGCGCAAGCCCCTAACGAACCCGAGGGGACAGCCCCGTGACATCGATGGTGGTCGCCGTCTTCGCGGAATCACAGCGGACCCCTCGGTCGAAACCCGACCGGCCGCGGAGAATACGCCGAGCGACCGCCGCCTCCTCATATAAACAAAAAGAAAACACTCCCCTCGCCTGGTGACCCCCCGGGGGTTGTCCAATATACCCCGTCCCAAGGCGCGCCAGCGGCGGACGCGAGGCCGCTAACAAAATAAACAAAAGGAAACACTCCGCGGCGTCCCCAACCTTACATGCCTAAATTGCAAAAGAAATACATAAATATGTAATGATATTTCTAATTACACATAAATGGCACGAAGAACCGGCGAAGGTTTTTATGATTCTAACATAATTCACATTTGGGCATCAGCTTGCACGAACTCCGCGAAATACCGCATCGAAAGGTTAAATTGTCACACTCTAATGGTACGTTTACACCTGAGAAGAAATCCGCTGCCGCGGGAGCGGAATCCGCTGCCGGCGGCGGCGGCGACGAGCGGATTGCGTTTACATCTATTTCCCTCGAGCGGCGGCGGCGGCGCGGCTGCGCCGGCTGCAGCAGCTATTCTCGTAACATCCCGTCAAATATGACGAGAAGGCGCGAGAGTTCTCACTCGGCCGTCTCTCCCGGGCGCTGCTGCTCCCGGAAGTCGTGACGTAGGCAGCGTCGCGCTGCGCAAGAATGTCACTTCCGGTCAGCGAAACGCCTCGTTCGGCGGCAGAAATAGGTCCCGGACCCAACTGGCTCTCCGCCGCGTTTTCCGCCCAGCGTTTCGCCCCAGCGGCAGAAGCTGGCGGATTCGCTGGCGGATCCGCAAATGTACAACGTACCATAAGGCCTGGTTCACACTTGCGAATCGGCGGGCGAATCTGCAAGAATTCGGACGCCGGGAGCAGCGTCCACTGTGCATTGCCGCGGCCGATTCCGCTTCGGCGGCAGCGGATTAGCTGTAAGTGTGAACCAGGCCTACAGAAATGCTTGCGAGTCTACTTACCCGCAAAATACTCCAAAAAGCCAATCTCTGCGATTTAGGAAATCAGCTCAGCGAATGATGAGGCGGAACATCCGTTTAGACCTAAAAATGAAGTCTGCGCTGTGGCATTACGCAATGCAAAGCGTCATACTTGCATTGCGCAATGCCACAGCGCAGATTGGTTCAGATGATAGAACACGACGTGTTCTATCACGGGTGAACCAATCATAAACAGGAAAGGCCCAGTCACTTGCGCTTTTGACTCTGCTTGATTGGCCCGATTAGTTCGTATACCGTTGGCTGCGTCTGGAACGAAGTGTATACAAAGATCATCATTTGCGGGTCGAAATTCGCTTTCTTTCCGCCCGAAAACATCTGATCGAGGATTGGCGGGTTTCATTCGCGCTCACTCTGGTTTCCATGGTCACGTGGCATTGAAACTATGTGTATTAAATATTATCACGAATGAAGGCGACGAGACGATGAATATAGGGTGTCCCAAGTCACCAGGCTCGATCCGAAATGAACCGAAAAAAAAGGGTGCTTGCTTCGACGTACAGCGCACAGACGTAAAACAGATAGTACCGAATTTTACGAGCGGCTTGATAGCCAAGTGGTGCAACTTATTAAAATTGCTAATGTGCGTGTTGCGGACTACAAAAAAAAAAATAATAATCGGGGTTTTGTTGGTTCTGCTGCAAAACCTCAGGGCTTTATCTTGTACTTTTTTATACGTACTTTAGATGTTTAATAAGGTTTATCGCACTGTTATCAAGCTCCTCGAAAAATTTGGGGCCGCCTGTTCGACTTCAGTGCGCTATACGTCAAACTGAAGTATCGGAGTGCATTATATGGGACAAAAAGGGTGTAACAAGACACCCTTTTTTTAGAGGGTACGTAAACATGACGAACACCTTAAAGGCTTCGTGGTGCAAATACCCCGTCAGTGTCCTTTTAATTCCAACGCCGTCTACAATACGATGGAGTCAAATCAAGCAACTGAATAGTGGTTCGAATCGAATAGCGCGGCGTCATCCCTTGCTTCTGGACTGCTGAAGGAACCGTCCGTCTTGGATTTCCCTTGCATTGTCAAGGCTATGAATGACGCAGCGCTATTCAATTCGAACCACTATTCGCACAACCCTACTTGAAGCAACTACGAAAGTGCATCGTCACGGCGCTTGTTGTCTTTGTGGGTTTGCTACCACCGGCAAAGCCAGTCTCGCGCAGAAAAAGAACACGCAGGAGCACGCCTAATTCACCGTGCGTGTTTGGTTTGGTCGCTGGTAGCAGGAGCAGAAATGCGACTGCCGCCGTCTATAGACTGCATGCGGAGCGTAAGTTTCGTCTGCTGCTTGCGCAGGGGTTGCGGTCACGTCAGAACGACGAGCTCTGATTGGCTCTGATTTGAAGGATAGTGAATAGGGCTCAAAGCAGCTGGACACGCAGCTAGCATTGCGGTCTACTCACTATCCCTCTAATCACAGCCAATCAGAGCTCGGCGTTGTTATGACGTCACCGCAGCCCCTGCGCAAAGAGCAGACGAACTCGCGTTCCACATAGAGCTTTGTAGCTCTTCTCACCCGGGCGAAAAATGCCAAGTCACCAAGCTGTAGATGCACGCGCAGCGTTCGATGTACACACTAAACATTTCAACACCCATGTTCGTGTTAAAAGGGTGTTTTTCCGAGCTTACACCCTTCGTACACCATTTTTACATGATTTTTGAATATTCAAGCGTGTACGGAAAGGCCTACACCCTTCGTACATCCTTTTTACACCCTGCGGCTACCGAAATCGTGTTAAGAGGGTGTTGCGGTGGTACACCCGGGATTTCGGAGTTGTCAAACTCGGAAACCACCGAATTGCAGACATACGCTCCGACAGCAGAACAAGCAAAAGTCAAAAGGCAGTCCGCTCAATTTAGCGGATTTCGTGAAGTTCAAGTAAGCACAATGGGCAGCTGACATCCAAGCCAAGCCAACGCTCAAGTTGTTTTCAAGCCAGATGAATGCGCGCGTTGTGTACAAGCTCCTTGATTGTTTACGTGCAAGCGACCACGAAAATAGCATCGGTTACTCACGCACTTCTGCTCAAAATGGTGAGACCACGCGTTTTCGAACTATTAGCGGCGAGATGTTTTGGTGGCGCCCTCCTACGGTTACCCCTTGTGACGTCATTAACTTGCGAACAACAAGTTCGATGGTGTTTGCAAATAGCATGGTGGAAGCTTGAAATCATTGCGCTCTCAAAGGAACATTGTCAACACCGTCAAAATTAAAGTTCTTCCATTCCTCTTATTTCCGTCGATGATCAATCCTTTTCTGACGTCATAGTGAGTGTTCGGCCAATCGCGAAAGGCCGACCACAGCGACACTTTCGGTCGCGCACGTCGCCAATAGTTCGTTTCACCTTATGTACGAGCGAAGTCGACGCTACAAGCGCGAGCATGCTGCTTGTAACAGCGCCTGTAGTGCACGAGCGCACGTGCGAAGCCGGAACGCTCAGAGCGTTGGGCTCACGCTTCGAGCTTTTTCGCTCGCACATAACGTGAAACGAAGTATAACCGTTGACAGTTCCCTCCGATGAAGCCACTGTTGGCTTCATCGGAGGGAACTTTCGATTGCCGGTCCTGTTGAGGACCGGCAATCGAAAGGATTGCTATTTTTTTCTTCAAATATTTATAACTTATCTTCGTTGCTAGATGGGGGTTGTCGCCGCACAGTTTGAAACGTGTGGCAGTTGGTGATCTATAACTATTAGAGGGCTCGATGATAATAGAGAGTTTTAGTAGATCGTTCTGATACCTCCGATACCCCCGATAACGATACTATATATGTAAGCGCAAAGGCGGAGGCAGAGTATCGGGTATCGTTATCGGAGTCATCGGAAGCGATCTACTAAAACTCTCTATTAGTCCATCCGCCGCGTTATCAGCGCTGCTCCGATTTAATCCCGCTGGTTGTTGTGTGGCTGTGTCGCCGGTGTTATCCTGCCCGATTGTAACGAATGGAGGTTAGGCGGCTTGCCCAGCGCGTGTTCTAGGTGCTGAATACCGCTGTTCACGCACAAACGTCCATGAGTGGATAACACACGTAACAGAGGTGAGCACGGGCATTAGTTGATCGAAAGCCACACGGAGCGCGAGTGCGATACCTTCTAGCCGCTGTCGACAGAGGGTGTCTGAGCGATTCGTTGTCGCTCACGGCAAGTGGGCGTTGTGTTCAATAAAGCCAGCATGCCAGTGTTTGTAAAGCGATCCCTTCTTTATAAACGCTTCTGATGCGATGAAAATGCGACCCGCATTGAGCAGGCCGAGCGAGACTTCGGCGACAATCTCGGCTGTTCAGCCTCCAGCGGTTTCGGCCTTACTCGTATTACTTGCGGTGTTGGCGCTTTGACATAGAGATGTTTGGAAAGTTTTTTGCGCCTACAGATGACACCAAACGAGCGTACGAGCCGTAAGCTCTCGCTCCGGCGAGAAGCCGCGTACGGCTCGCCAAGCCTTTTAATCGTATCGCCTGTCGCATACTGGTCGCCATATTGTTTTTAGGGTGTTAGCAGCTACACGATTTTCTTTACCTCCGGCGGCTAACACCCTTACACGAATAAAGGCGTTAGCCAGAGGACGAGCCATTTACACGAATAAGGGTGTAAAAATGTTAAGTGTGTACCCAGTGGCGTCACAAGGGGGGGGGGGGGGGGCGGACCGCCCCGGTGCGGGGCTCAAGGGGGTGTCGCGGCGGGCCATGAGAGCGGGGGGGGGGGGGGGGGAGTCGCGGCGGGCCACGCGAGAGCGGCGGGGGGGGTGGGGGGTTGTCGTGGTGGGCTACCGCCCCGGGTGCCGTTGACCTCGTGACGCCACTGCTGTCTGTACCACACATCGGGGCTACAGCGCATGCTCCGAAGACGTCCCACAGCCCAGCGGACAAGTATGGCGGCGAAGTAAATGTCATTTTAGGGAAGGTCTTTAACGCTGTTTACGTGAAGTGAAGCGCACGCATATGCGCCGCCCCAAGGTGCCGCAACTGCTGCGGCGTGACGTCAATCCCAGCACCACGGCGTTGTTATCCAGGATATGTGCGGAATCGGTAATGTAGCTCCCTCGTGCGAAGATCAAAGTCAGCCGAGCCTGTCCGATCCGGAGAGTAGAAACGTGTGTAAAGAGCATTTCCTCTCCGGAAGCGGTAAACATCGTTGGCGCAGCGATCGGTCGGCTTGAATAGATGGAAATCGGCTTAGGCACTCTGGCCGCTTATACTGTAGGCCTTTCCAAAGTTGGACAGAATAGAGTGCCCGGGTTATAGAGTGTTTCCAGCTTGCTTGGTCGGGATCACGTGGTTTACTGGTCCACGTTTCCAATACGAGCCACGTGGAAGTGCCGAAAGCGCAACGTTATTGGCGCAGAGCCGTTTACACTGAGATAGTTTGGCCTTCTTAAGAAATTTCGACAGTCTGGAAACCACAGCAGCGTAGTCTGACGAAGGGGGATGACTACTTCCGTCAGCCATTTGGGGACTTGGACTCGTAGGAATTCTACGCAATTTCTCAGGAATAAGGAGGGAAAGAAGTAAAGTCATTTTGCGTTAGCGCGAAATCCGCTGGTTCTAAGCGGGCAATAAGCTCCGCCCATTGGCCAAACTCTCTCAGTATAAACGGCTCTGGGACGGCGAATTGATCATCTGCAGGTGTCCCCGCCTTGATCCTCGGCACGTGATAACGCAACGCATGCGCACTTGAGACCAATCTCCGCAGCAGGTGTCTGCCATTTAAGCGCATACGGTCTTCATGGCTTGAGTTGTCCCTTCTCTTAAATCCAGGCTCTCCGGGGCAGAAAGATTACTGCTGTCGCCAGTGGAGATCATCTTTACTTTCTGATGTCGCGTCGCGAGCCCGGGATTATTTTCTGCCGGAGTCATCTTGTTTATCTTTGCGCTCTTCTATACGCCCATGAAGGAGACACGCGCTCGTAAAGTGCGTCGAGCTTCCTTGTGTGTGTGTGTGCGTGTGTGTGTCTGTGTGTGCGTGCGTGCGTGTGCGTGTGTCTGTGTATGTGTGTGTGCGTGTGTGTGTGGTGCGTGCATGTGTGTGTGTGTGCGTGTGCGTCTGTGCGCGTGTGTGCGCGCGCACGTGTGTGTGTGTGTGTGTGTGTGTGTGTGTGTGTGCGTCTGTGCGCGTGTGTGCGCGCGCACGTGTGTGTATATATTGTGTGTGTGTGTGTGTGTGTGTGTGTGTGTGTGTTTATGTGTGTTTATGTGTGTGTCAATCGGCTGACTTCGAGATGGTTTGTTTACCGGCCGGGCGGTATGCACAGGCTTTTAAAGTTTGAAACCCACCGCGCGGCGCTTCGAAGCGAGCTCGCTTTTTTGTGCGGCGGCGCTGACTTCTGAGGTTCGTAAGTGTGACGGGAAACTTTGCTCTTGCGTCGTGCTTTTGGTGACACAGCAAGCGCACTTTCAAAAATCTCGCAGCAAGTGATTGCCGACGGTAGGAGCGCCGCCGCACGGAAGCGACGCTCGCTCCGGCCGAGCGCGTGATGGGTTCTAAAGTTTTGGCAAAGACTGTACAAACGTGCGCCGATGGGGAACGCAATGTATTCAAAGTGCGTTTCCTTTCAGAAATCGCTAATCGACTTACAAATGTATCCAAGGTGTTTCAAAAATTTGCAAAATAAAACTCCCAAGAATATATTCGAATGTCGTTCCTAAAGAAAAAAAACGTAAGAAAAAAATATATTTTAAGGCAATTAAATCTGCTACACTAAAAAAAGAAGAGAAAAACCTGTGGGCGATAAATAAGGGGATAATAATTTTGTGTGCGTCTTGTGCAGAGCTGCCAACGCGGAAAGTAAGATTTTCCACTGTGGACGCCTAACGTTTATTTATTTCTGCCGAAATTTACTTCGCTGGCCAAAATAATTATATAATTCTAAATATTTGTTGTTTTCCGCATCACTTCCATTTTTACGATGAGAGATATATTTTGCAATCTTCACGCCTTGCGTACGTTTCGCACAAATGAGTTTGCCGTGCCAAAAGAGTGGTGAAAGCAAATCTGGCGAAGGGAAGTGTTACCGAGAGATTCACAAAACAGACGCATGAAACCCTATCTTCACCCTAGATGTTATGCACGCCATCATAACATGGTACTGCTTTAATAACTTATTGAGCGCTTTTTTTAATAGTCAGTCCAAAACAAAAGGTGTAGTACAAGCTAGAGTTTTCTCATACTCGAACACATGGAACCCGACACCTGGTAAGCAACATTTCGTGCACTGCAGTTTACGAAATATTATTAGCCATCGAAAGTCTGTATCTTGGACTTGGTTTCTGTATCTCCAGACATCGCATTACTCCTTGTGTTCAAGCTTTCTTTTTCGAGAAGGCACAGCGGCGCTCTCAGAAGCCTTGAGTTGACTGGTCCCTTCCTCCATGGTTTTCCCGGCTGCCATGAAAACTAATTTCAGAAAAAAGTTTTTCGAGTCCTTCTCAGTGTTGCCATATGGTCGCACAACAGACTGTCGAACAGATAGAGGAAATAACCTAAATGTAGCCGAAGCCACTAAAATTCGATGTTATCTCGAAAGAAAAAAATCACAATTGACATTAAAGGGGCGATGCAACAATTTTTGTACTTTCCGCAAATACCGCTTAAAACGGATCCCTGACGTTAATGACCTATGAAACACGCGTTCGTTTTTCACCCCACGCAATAGAAGTCCCAGAAAAAACTTAAGAAAAACGAGCAGCGTTCACCCTCAACTCGCAGCCAGAACAAGCGGCCACGTGATCTGGAGCGGATTATATGCCGCCAATGTTGCTCATAGCCACGCGCTGGGGTTGGCAAAGCACAGGACACGCGCTGAGTTCCAGGCATTGTTATGGCTCGGCTATTGTCGTCGTTGCAGCGATTGGACACGGGCCACTACCCGAATGCTTCTCGAGCTAGTAATTATCACGAGCCCAAATCGAGTGCCCACGCAATGCTCGGGTCCAATCTATGAACCGCATTCAAATATCGTCATATGGGTGTACTGCGATCCCCACGTTACGTCATCAAATTTTGCAAAGGAGAGATTGAATGAAAATGATCGCTTTTGTCCTTGAAATTACACCGCAACAAAGGAGTTTCTTGGCCAGTGGCGTTGCGTGTGAGTATCCTTGAGTCCCAGGTGTGCCAGTAAGCTCGTGTAAAGAGAAAAACATTCCAATTGAGTATCGTTGCACCGCTCCTTTAAAGTTCCAGATATACACGGTGCCAAAAATTTCCCTCAAACTAGCAAGATTCCCTTACTCCGACGTAGACCCAAGTATTACCTTAATCCGGGAAATTTCCTTCAGGTTGGCAGCCCTGGTGGGCTTTAGGTAAGCTTTGATGTCAAAACCATTTATTCAAATTAAAAAGGAAGAAAAAAAGCAGAAAACAACAACAACAAAAAAACACGTGCATTTGCGCGCCCGGGCAATTTTAGTACTCGTTTATTGTGCAATAAACATTACTAAGTACGTATGTAACTAATGACTACCAAACGAAGATGCGGTTCATGGGGGGGGGGGGGGGGTAATCAATTTTGCATTTCAGATGTATTCCGAAAACCGCAAGCGTGCGGGACGATGCCATGTCAGACTGCTAGCTCCACAACCGTGAGTTGAATTTCCTTTTACCCGAAGAGGCATTGTGCTGGACCAACTTCCATACCGCACTTAGAAAACAGACGGTTAGTAGTGATGTCGAAATTGTTATTGTTTCTACAGATATGTAATTTTTTCAACTGATCTATTAAATCGCCTTCTTGGAAGCGGGACAAGTTTCGCGTCTGTCCCGGCCGCTGCAGGTCCCAACTCCTCTCTCTCGCTTTTCGGCGGGCTCCATCTCAGGTGGAGCTGAGTTGTTTATTTTGCCGCGCAGCCGGGGCTCTCGAATGATGTCGGATATCCCCGATGCGACGGGCTTTCACTCAGGTCGACACCGCGCGGACACCTATGTACACGTGAGATTCTGCGAATGCTCCCTAGTGTTTAGTCAGACTAAAGGTCCTCAAGCGACATCAGAACCGGAACACGAGAGAGATTTATGAGGCCCTCACTATCTGGGCTAAAGGGGATACGTGCATCAGTGCCCCGTCTATGGACGATTCCAAGCAGGACATATGACCACCGCCATGTTCCTTTTGCTGTAAGCAAGCACGTGCAATAACAGGCCTGCCAAATCTATCTTTAAGCCCGTACTGCACGTGTTTGCACGCATAGGCATAGCCTCCTCTATACTGACCACGTGATACTGACAAAGCCTGGCAGATTGCTACGAGACGCGGCCTCCATAAGTGAAAATCAGCAGAACTCATCCTTTGGGAATGATTATCTACGTTAATGCGAATAGCATCAAACGGTGCGGAGTTATGCGCGTTCGTCAGGTGGCCGGCACACTCAGATACGCCAGCCCACTCTTGAGGCGATTCTAAATTTGCTGACACTTTCACAGCCCTGCGCACGATCTCCGCAGCCCAGCACGTGCGTTTGTGTCACTTAGGAAGGCGAGCAAAGCACGCGCCATACGCACAAACACTCAAAATGGTACCGACCAGACTTTCTGGCGTCTCAGCTAGTCTCAACCAACGGTACTCTAAACGGTTGTTTATATCTTTACCATAGGACGCGCTTACAGCGCTGTCACAGCTACCGGTGCGCGCGCGTTCCATGCACGAGGGCTCATTCCGCTCTCGTGAGGCTGAGCACGGCCGCTACATCACCCTCTCCCGAGCGCGGGAGAGGGTGAGCTAGCGGCCGTGCTCAGCCTCACGAGAGCGGAATGAGCCCTCGTGCATGGAACGCGCGCGCACCGGTAGCTGTGACAGCGCTGTAAAGCGCGTCCTATGGTAAAGATATAAACAACCGTTTAGAGTGCGTTGAATGACTGCCTTCATAGCTCTGTGGTTAGCGCGTCTGCCTGCTGGATCAAAGGGTCAACGGTTCGAATCCCAGCCGGCGCCGGTCTTTTTTATTTATTTATCGACCCGCGGCGTAAGAGGTTAGATAGCCAGATAGATAGATAGATAGATACATAGACGAAAAGTGCGTGAAGTATCCAAAGAATGCTATTCGCATTAAAAGGTAATGCGGCAGACAACGGTTGAGAGGAGAGGCTAGAGTGCCTTCATACACACGCGCGCTTTTGCTTGAGTGGTGACATCTCGGCCATTTTTACGCCCAATCGTTTCTTTTATGCATTTTGAAATACGCGCAATCCGGTGTCAATCAGCTCAGAGCGCGTAGCTTTGGCTAATGCAGAGACGCCATTTTGAGCGCTCAAGTCACGCACCGAGTGCGCGAGGGTGTCACGCGCTGAACATTCAGCGCAACAATGGATGTCTTCACCCTGAGACAGACAGACATGTAGGCACCCTAGGAGAGGCTAAAGCCCCTCTATCCTGGGAAAAGTGGCGCCATTCATTGTTGTACACATGCTCGAGGCACGTGCCGCGCGCCACTTCTGGGAAATTCATGGCGTCTGAAATCTAGCTCAGTGCTGCAAAGTGCCGCCATGATCTTCCCGAGGGCTGCACTTGCGCGTGCCTCGTGCATCGACGAACCTTGCGCTACTTTTGAAACATAAAGGGGCTTTAGGAGAGGCCAGAGCCGTATATTAGGAGAGGCATGTAACGGGCGTCCCCTGCGGCGAGACGTCGAAACACACTGCTCCCGAGCGATGGAATCTCCGCTCGTGCTGCTCGCGTTCTTCGCGCTACCGCTTATTTTCTCGTCGGGTTTGAAAACCTGTATTGGGTCCTCGCCGGTGCAGACGCTGTGCGCTGAATGCCTAAAATGCTCTCTGCTACCAGATCCTCGCGCTCCAATTCTGCAACCGGGCACTCCATGGCTCCGTCGTCGAACTGCCAGACTTTGTGAGTATTGGCGACGTGAGCGATCGAAAGCGTCGCTGTGGTGGGCCCACCACAATAGACCTATTGCTATATTACCCAAGCATCAAGGAGAATGCAGGGATTGGTGTTCCACGCGCCGCACGCGCTGGCCTCAGCAGTACTAATATTTTCTAAAGCAAATACCTAAAAGAAATGGTATCTTGCACGCGCGTTCGTCAGCGCTTTATTTTGGTTATTTACTTCGAATCTTTCATACGGGGAAGGCGTGCGCGTGTGGCACGTGGAACACCAATCCCTGCAATTCTCCTTGATGCTTGGGTAATATAGCAAATGGTCTATTGGCCGAATGCTGACTTTGACGTCAGCAAAGGATGTTTGATCAACGAAAATAAGAGGAATGTAAGAACTTCAATTTTGACGGTGTTGCAGCGTCGCTTTGAGAGCGCTATGATTTCAGGCTTCCACGATGCCAATTACAAACACCATCGAACTTGTTGTTTACAAGGTAATGACGTCACGAAAGGTAACCAGTGAGGGCGCCACCGAAACATCTCGCCGCTAATAGAGTGCCTCAATGTCCCTCTGTTTAGGGCAGGGTGTAAGATAGACAGGTGGGGAAACGGCCCATAGAGGCCTACCGCAGCGCCGTGACCGGATTGTGTACTCGTCTGCTTGCGGGTACCCTCGATTTGCAACAGATGGCGCTGCGGCGAGAAGAAAAATATCTCCGTCAGTTTAACCGGTCGCCACCGGTCGCCCCACTTGGTCGACCACCCGGAGTGAGAGTTCGCGGTGCTCCACATAGATGGCGCCACAGGAAAAGAGAAACCCGGGGGGTACACAATCGGGTCGCTCATTTGACTCTCGTTTCCCCACCTGTCTATCTTACACCCTGGTTTAGGGTGATGCCATCGTTTGTAGTACCCGATGCCGACAGCACGCGCTCACAGGAAAAATACAAAGAAATCGCCGGAAACAAAATGTCGCTGTAGCACAGTCAACGCCACGAGCGCGTGCAGGTACACGCTCTTTCACGCGCTTGAGAACAAAAAATAAAAATAAACGTTAGAAACAAAATGGCCAGATGTCATCACCCCAAGCAAAGCGCACATGAAGGCACCCTAGCCGCTAATAGAGGAGGCTATGGCATAGGGCACCAGTCGGGACGTCATGCTTGCAAACGTCTTTTAGCGGCGAGATGTTTTGGTGGTGCCCTCCTATGGTTCCCCCTTGTTACATCATTACCTTGCGAACAGCAATTTCGATGGTGTTTGTGATGAGCATGGTGGAAGCTTGAAATCATTGCGCTCTTAAAGTAACGCTTCAAACACCGCCAAGATTGAAGTTCTTCCATTCCTCCTATCTCCGTCAAAGAGAAATCCTTTGCTGACGTCATAGTCAGCATTTCGCCAATCGTGGAAGGCAGATCACAGTGACGCTTTTGATCGCGCACGTCGCCAATAGACATATTGCTAAAGGGATCCGGCCAACTCGTCGAAAGCAAACTCGTCGACGGCCAACTCGTCGACGGCCCATTCGTCGAATAGGGCAATTCGTCGAAGGGCAACTTGTCTAAAGGGGAAGGCGGTCGAAGGGCGATTCGTCGAATGGGTTGAATGACGGTCCAATATAAAAAAATTCGTGGTTCCTTTTCATCTTTTTGACCTTTATTTTTATTTGTGTTTGGACTAGGGACAGCGCCTTTGTTAAATTGCAAAATTGAAAGAAAAATTACAAGAGGACAAAGACAAGAGATAGCCTTTAGACAAGTTAAAAAATGTGTCATCTCGGGATCGTCCCTTTGTTACCTTTCTTTATTACTTATTTTATAATGAGCCGCCGCAGACTGTCGCCGCGAGTGGCGTGGGCCAGGTGGGTCGACAATTTTTTGATGAGCCACCGCAGACTGTGCCGGGAAGCGGCATCAACAGATGGGCCGGGTAGGTTAACACGCGCCCCAGTGATACACGAGCGACATAGGGACCGTGCCCGACTGTACCGTGAAAGTGGCGAAAGCGGCAAGTTGTTACCTTCGACAAGAAAGAGCAGAATGGAGGTCAGTTTTCTAAGGAGAGCGCCTATTGTACACATTTTTTAACAAAAAAGAGTTACACATAAAAGACAGAACACGAATTATTATAGGGCAATATTTGCTTTAAAATTTAAAAGAAAAAATATATATTTAGCTTTAAAGACGCGGCGACAAGTTGGCCTCTTCGACGAGTTTTCCTTCGACGAGTCGCCCTATGACGAATGGGCCTTTTTCGAAAAATGGGCCACCGATGAGTTGGCCGTCTACGAGTTGGCCTTCGACGAGTTGGCCTAGACCCATTGCTAAATTACCCAGGCATCAAAGAGAATGTAGCGATTGGTGTTCCACGCGCCACACGCGCACGCCTTCCCCTTATAAAAGATACGAAGTAAATAACCAAAATAAAGCGTTGACGAACGCGGGTGCAAGATGCAACTTGTTTTAGGCATTTGCTTTAGAAAAGTTACTACTGCTGAGGTCAGCGTGGAACACCAATCCCTGCATTTTCCTTGATGCTTAAGTAATTTAGCAATAGGGCTACAGGGCTGTCTGGCAAGGAAATGGACTACCTCAACCTATTTTCATGAAGAAAATTTTCTTGTAGTTTTCTTTTAAGTTTCACGAAGGATTTACGTACTATTGAATTTACGTGATTTCCAAAGATCTCCTTTTCGCATTATCTTTTAAATAAATATTTGCTCCTCCTGTATTTGTAATTAACACATCCCTTACTTCCTCCTTTTCTTTTACTTCTAATGCATTAAAACATCAGCTGATAGCAACAAAAAGTCAGGGCGGAAACAAGCTGGTTAAGGTTTAACATTTTAGACAAAACCCCGAGACTGGGGGGGGGGGGGGAGGGGAGGGGCTGAAGGACAACAGAACACAAAGTCTCAAACACAGCTGAAATTTATTGGACAGAATATTGTGGTTTTATAGGGTACAGGCAGTGTTGTAGGCGTTACCGAAAAAAGTAACTAAATACGTTACTCGTTACTTGCAAATAAAAGTAACGCGTTACCGACCTACGTTACCTCAAAATAAAAGGAACGCGTTACCGTTACCGTTACTGATAAAAAGTAACGCACGTTACTGTTGCGTTACTTTTTATTCACGAACTAAAACATTTGCTGTTTCGACGTTTGATATGTGCGTAAGTGCCATAGCTAAAATATGTCCATGCGGAAACTTAATTACCCTCTCTTTTTTAGGGTTTCACCCGAATAGTTACAAGAAAAAACGCGGAAGTATATATGAAGCTGATTTATAACATGTTGGCACGGAACTTAACAGAAGAACCGGCCTCCCTCATTAGCACAGAAATTAAGACCAGCCGAGATTGAAACTTTGAATATATTTTATTCACAACATGTCGAAATACAGATAGTTGCTGTGAACAAGTTCCTCTGTTACCCGAAGCACACTCCGCTGTTGTACTTCAGCAACAGCTGAATTTCGAAGTTGGCATCTGACATTCTACCTCGCTTCTTGGTAAACACGTCCGCGCCTACGCTAAATAGGCGTTCAACGGATGCGCTCGATGGTACTGCCGTGTTTACTTTGAGAACCAGTGGCAGGTGGCGTGTGACGTCAAATCTGACGAGCACCGACGTCAAAGAAAAGTGGAGGACAGCGGCATTTTTTGACTATGGAATTTATAACTGGGCACTTAAAAACACACAAAAAAAATTAAAATTTAATTTTTTTAAGTTCTAGGAAGTAAAGTAACGTAACGTAATTTCGTTACCCGTTACTCAAAATAAGTAACGTAAGTACGTTACCCGTTACTTCTTTGGAAAAGTAACGAGTACGTTACTACGTTACCAAAAAAGTAACGCGTTACCGGTAACGCCGTTACTTGTAACGCGTTACCGCCAACACTGGGTACAGGTGCCCGGAAAACCAAAAGGAAGGGAAAGGGTAGTGGATGAACTTCTTTTTCTCGAGCGCACGAGAGAGGGAGGACATTGACCAATAGCACACCGGGACATCACAAAAAAAAGGGCTGCGGGATGGTGACCCATTAGGGGAAAGATCAAACATTGACAAAGGCGAACAACCCCGACATTCGTCACACCCGAAACAAAGGGGCAGGGGTGAAACTTAAAACCCGAACAAACAACATCCTAAACAGATATAAAGGTGACCTCGAAACGATCAAATTTGTAAAAATGTTTTCAACTCCGTGTCCAAATTAAAAGACGTCCTATTTACTGCATTTCCATGACTAATAATAGTGAAGGACTCCTTTACCAAGCGTTTATGATCCTCTCTCTCGGTCAACGCAACCGATGTGGAATTCCATAGAGGTACACAATTTTTACATTCTAACACATGTTTTGATATTTCTGAATACTGATCTTTGTTTCTTATACATCGTTTGTGTTCAGTTAAACGATCATTCAAACACCGCTTCGTTTGTTCAATGTAACATAACCCACAGGCGAAAGGAATCTTGTAAACTACGCCCGACACACAATCAACATCTTTTTCTCTATGTTTTTTTATACATCCAGTTCTGGCCGAGTTGAACGGGGTCATTAGCACTGTGTTCAGCAATGATTTCAAACTAAGTCGGTTGACCCCGGAGGGTTTCCGGACCGGTTTTGGATTCAAATCGCGCCTCCAGACCCGAAAGTAGCCTAAAGATAATGTTTTACGTCTCTGGCGCTGATGGAGACGGGGAGGCGCCGGAGTCTCGCCCCACGGGGAGAGACCAATTCAAATATAGGAAACCTTTACACAATCCGGCGCATCCTCAAAACCGTACCGTGCCGCAACGACAAAGCCAACGAAGCTCTTTTCGGGAAGGAGCGGGACGACGCATGCGTTGTGTGGTGCTAACGGCTCTTCAACAACAAGCATACAGAAATTTGAATTTACCGCTGAGCTGCTGCTCGAAATTGGGAGACCACAACGGTTCCTTTACAATGGACGTAAATATGATTTTAAGAAAGAACAGCCAACGAAAGAAAATACAAGGGTCGATAATTGCGGAAGAAATGTAGCCTAACGAATATGATTGATGTGAAATATGCCCAAAGTGTGTCTTGTCGTTTGTTTTGAAATGTAGAGACAAATAAAACGTTTTAAAACATGCAAGATCGTTATCGCCGCCGTCGCAAAACGAAAGCTTTAAGAAAACAAAAAAAAAACAGTTGTGGCGGGGGCTTATTGACGCCGATCGTCCGCTACATGTGGTGATCTGCGCCGCCACAATGTAGTCCCAAAGAGGGGGCTAAAAAATTGGTAGTAGAAACCAAGGCAAGTGTGAAATTTCTCACAGAAATAATGGGTTATAGTCTAAGGGGTACAAAAGTTGGACACAGAGTTTGAAAGGAAGGTACAAAAAGGTTTCTATGTTAGGTGGTGCAAGCTACCGCCCAGTATGAAGGGCGAAGCTACCGGCATCTATTGTTAAGAATGGAACCTTCGGCGACCTTCTTCCGAGTTTCAACGCGGCGGAAACGAGTCATGATCTGTCCGGGAACGTCGCCTGCTGGACGGGGCCTACGCGAAACGAGTCTCGAGGAGTACGGACCCGGCGCCTACGTGTCTGCGCCTGCGGAGACAGGTCTCGACGCGCCCGTGACATCAACGGGACGTGTGTGCGTGCGTGCGGCTTGGTGCGCTCCGAAAGGGGAGAGAGGCCGGGCCTAACTGCGGAGACAGGTCTCAACGAGTCTGTGACGTCAACGGGACGTGTGTGCGTGCGTGGGGCTTGGCGCGCTCCGGAAGGGGAGAGAGGCATGACCTAATTGCGGAGGACCATGGCTACGACGCACTTCTGGCTACGACGCGGCGGACTTTGCTACGACGCACTTGACGGCGGGTTGCTGCTGCGCACCTGCTGCCCTGGCGGGGAGTGAGGGAGAAAACGGACCCTATATAAGGCGGAGCGCGAGTCTGCTCAGGAGTTCTCTCGGATTTGACGACTGTATCGCAACCATGTAATTAAACCGTTCGTTACGTTACCAATTCTCCCACCTCCACTGGACCCCTGGGTTCTTCACTTCGGGGAATGGTCGTCGTCACGAGCCAGGAAGCTCCCGGACGTGCGGCTCTAACCCCGCCTCTAACACTATGTAGCCACTGCCGGCAGCTCCGTCGCCACTGGTTCAAACATTCCACCGTCCCCGCACTATCCGATGTCGGCACGGCACTGGCGCCGGTACGGGACGAGGATCCGTCTTTGGGAATGAGGCCTTACGCCCAGCTGGCTTCCTCTTCCTACTCCAAATTAACGTTCACAGCCATTCACCGAGAATCTAGCAGCACCTTACGCGCATGTCGCATTTCCAGCACAACGTAAGTATATGGGACATAGCATTGGCTCTGCGATCATTTTCAAGCGATTTACGCGTTCGCTTCTTCTTTGTCGACTTCTCCAGCTTGCTTCGACCAGAGCCGATAGAGACTTTAGGCAGCTGTGGCATATGGCATCGCCATAACCGACCTTCAGGTTTTGTTTCCTCTTATTCCGTCCGCTTCACTTCATCATTGCCACAGCAGGACAGGTTATTGCCACTTTAGGTGCCACTGTGTCCTTCTCAAAACCATAGGACTTTGGGGAGGCTCGTTGACGCCCACTTCAGTGGCTCGGCATCTCGGTAAGACGAGAAAAGGTCGGCAATGGCGGCTCAATCTGGCGCGTATTTAAAGCGTCTATACACCATTCCAATATTTACGAGTCCTCAGCCCGGCGTGCGATCTCCTTGGCCCAGAACGCGCTTGTTCGTTGCTTCAGAAAGCAAGCAAAGCGATCACTGAAATTGGAACCGGGCAGGAGCAGATGTTTCGGTGGCGCTAGGGTGCCTACATGTCTGTCTGTCTGAGGGTGAAGACATCCATTGTTGCCCTAAGTATGCTAGCGCGTGAAGCTCTCGCGCACTTGGTGCGTGACTTGGGCGCTAAAATGGCGTCCAAGCATTAGCCAAAGCTACGCGCTCGAGCTGAGGGACACCAGATTGCGCGCGCTACAAAATGCATAAAGAAACGATTGGGCGCAAAAATGGCTGAGTTGTCACCACTCAAGCAAAACCGCGCGTGTGTATGAAGGCACTCTCAGGTGGCGCCTTCGTATGGCTCCCTCTCGTGACATCATTACCTTGCCGACAACAAGTTCGATGGTGTTCGTAGTGAGCAAGGTGGAAGCTTGAAATCATAGCACTCTAATATTAACACTGCCAACACCGTTAAAATTGAGGTTCTTACATTCCTCTTATTTCCTTCAATGAGAAATCCTTTGCTGACGTCATGGTCAGCATTCGGCCAATCGTTGTAGGCCGACCACAGCGACGCTTTCGATCGTTTACGACGCCAATACTCGTGGACAACTTTTTGGGGCATCTCCAAAGAGAGGAAGAGATCACGCGTGCACAGCTTTGATCAGCGCTCAAGCTCGCGCTCCAGTACCTGTGATGGCATGCATAGCTGCGTAAAGTTGTCCCCAAGTATTGGCGACGTGCGCGATCGAAAGCGTCGCTCTGATCGTCCTTCCACGATTGACCCAGTGCTGACTATGACGTCAGCAAAGGATTTCTTTTGACGGAAATAAGAGGAATGGAAGAACTTCAATTATGGCGGTGTTGGCAGTGTTGCTTGAAGGGCGCAATGATTTCAAGCTTCCACCATGCTCATTACAAACACCATTGAACTTGCTGTTCGCAAGGTAATGACGTCACGAGAGGAAACCATAGGAGGCGCCACCAAAACATCTCGCCGCTAATAGACATATTTGAGGGCAATGTATAGAGCGCATGCTCTGATCGTGCTCTCAATATTTCGCTGTCAAGTCTGGCAATCTGGGTGATGCGGAATGCACGTTGCAGAACTGTGGAATCTCGCCGTCAGCGCGAGCTCAGCAGTCGCGCACACAGTTATGGCCAACGTTCTTAGATCTCGGTCAGTTGTTGTTGTTTGTTTGTTTATTTTGGGGTGAAGAGAAAGGGGGAGCCAGGAGATATGTGGGCCTCCAGTCAGGGGCAAGTCGCTACCTGGCTTTTTGGGAGATGGGTAAATAAAGGAAAGAGGAAGAGGAAATGGTTATGTAAAAGTTGGAGCATCCGATGCATTGTAGTCCAAAAGCCAACGGGCTTGTTTAGAATTGGGCTTGTGACAAAATGAGTCCGAAGCGAGCAGGAAGATAGCATCCGCTGTTATCGCAGTGCCGATCTGAGATGGCAAAGTTCGTTAATGTACCGCGGAGGTCCCCATCTCGGCTCCGCACTATATCAGGATGTTGCTAGCTTGCCGTACTACCTATTCACTCGCATACGTGAATTTAAACGTTGAATACTTGTTGTAGATCCGTCGTGTGAGTTTTGTTTTGTGTCAGCGAACATCAGAGTCGATCCGAGAGCTCACTGTCCCGGAGATATTGGAGGAGAGCACGAAAGGCCTTTTCGACGATTCCCAGCGTTCCACTGGGGTTCAAAAGGTTTTGGGCAGTGGAGTGTGGAAGTCCAACTGCAGCGTAGGATCGCAGTAGCACTTTTCGGAGGTCCAAAATGGGTTGGACACAAAAGTGGTGCATGGGTTGTGTCTTCAGGATCACCACAAGTTGGGCATCCGGGGTCTGTCTTGCGGCGGTACATATGGAGACGCTTTGCGGTATGCGGACAGCCGGTTCGAAGTCTGTGCAGGAGTGATGCCTTTGAACGTGGGAGTTTGCGTGGGATGCTTGGAGGTAGTCTTCCTGTCGCTACCCCTGTGTGGGGGTGTTTTTTAAGGACGGTATTCCGTATAAGTCTGTGTGCCTCATTAAAGCGATCTAAAAGGAATGTAGGGTCACCGTCGTCATGGGCACGCGGAGCAAGCTCGTCTGCTCTCTCGTTGCCGGGAATTCCAACATGGGATGGAATCCACTGCAGAGCCAAACTCCAGCCAAGACCTTTGTAGAGTTGTAGGAGTGTACGTTGTGGCGCTCCCCACGAAGGGCCTCCCAGATGTCGTATGACTCGTAGTAGATCACGACATCACTCCAAAGTCCTCCGAACCTCAGGTCTCCAGGTCACGCGGTCATCCACCTCCACCCCAAGATAGATATGGCTACTAACTCTCTTAACAGGAGTTCCAGCAATCATTAGCCGCAGTGCGTGCTCGGGTGCTCGTCCTACTGGTCGGTAAAGGAGCGACGCAGTTTTTTCCACTGATAGTGAGAGGCCGAGTTTTGAAATCATCAGAGCCGAAGCATCTAGGGCTGCTTGAAGTCGATTTCGGATAACTACGGCACTTTTGGAGGGACCCTCGCACCACATAGCAACGTCGTCGGCGTATATAGCCATGCTGACATGGAGGGTCTCGTTGTTGGTCGGAAGGCAGTGAGGAAGTGATGCCATCACCACGTTGAAGAGTAAGGGGCTGAGTACGCTGCCTTGGGGAACACCTTTGGTAATTGGGCGTGAAGTGCTAGTTGCACCTGAAATCTTGACAGTGAAGCTCCGCCCAGTGAGGAACGACTCTATGAATGTGAGGATTCGGCCACAGATACCAAAGTACTTGAGTCGCTGTATGATGATAGAATGAGGCAGGGTGTCGAACGCACGACTAATGTCTAGAAATACGCAGTGTACCATTTGACCAGTAGATTTGGCTTCTTCCAGGGTCGACATGAGGTTTATCGCATCGGCTGTGCACCTCTTTGCTCGAAAGCCCGCCAACGAAGGTGGGAAAGCATTCGCTCGATCTAGAAGTCACGTGAGGCGCCGGAGAACCATGCGTTCTAGGAGTTTTCCAAGGCTGCTTGTTAACGAGACGGGCCTGTAGGATGAGATTTCGTCCAATGGTTTTCCTTGTTTAGGTATTGGGATGATTATTGACTCTTTCCATGTATTTGGAAGTGTCCCATCTTCCCAGATAGCGTTGAGTTTCTCAAGAATATCGGGGTGGTAATCTGGGTCTATATTTCGGAGAGACTGATACGTTATACCGTCAGGACCTGGAGCGCTCTTCCTTCTAGTGTAATTAAGTGCGTGCGTAAGCTCTGCCAAAGTGAAGTCGGTGTAGCTGGCCAATGTGCTCTCGCTGTCTGGAGGGACACTGGTGAACTGTGGGGCATTCAATGTTTGCTGGTGTACAGGTTGTATAGTAGAGGACCGTGGAAACTCGTCCACCAGATGCTCCGCCACTTCAATCATGGTTTGACCAGTCTTGATTGCAAGAGTTGTAATGGGATGTCGCGGAATTTTGGCCCCTTTAAGAGCTCGAACAAGCCCCCACGCCCGTCTTCCTCCCCCTGGGCCGCTCAGCGATGCACAGTCACTACTCCACTGCCACTTTTGCAGCCTTTTTGTGTGGCGACAGAAGCAAGCATCTATGCGGTTGTATCGTACCCAATCCCATAAGGCGTCCGTATGCAGTGCCCTTCGTTGGGCTTGTCGTCGAGCTGCTCGTAGATTTAGCCACTCAAGGTCAGGTGATGGACGTGTCGCTGGAATCTTAACAATGCGGGTTGCGCGTTGCAAACACTGCGCAATGCAAGTAGTGATGTCTGTATAGCTTTTACTATCTGCGGCGGAAGTGAAGTATTGACGAAAAAGGTCCCAGTAAACCACCTTGTACTCCTTGATGGTCTTCGGAGGCGTTTTTGGGTGTATCACGTTGATTGGAAAATGGTCACTTCCACCCGTGTCTGGCTCCACAGTCCAGAGAGCGTCGATTTCTGCCGAGACCAGTGTTATGTCGCGGGTGCTCGCCTTTGTGTGCCGTCGGCAGAATGTAGCCGATCCGTCGTTGAGAGCTCGGAGATTGAACGCTGCTGCCGTTGTCTCTATCTGACGTCCTCTTGCATCCGTGCGAGTGCCGCCCCATATTTCATTGTGAGCATTGAAGTCTCCACAGATAATTAAGTTACCTCGGCTTCTTTTACTTATTTCTTCAAGTGGTTTTGTGTCCCAGGGGCCTTGTGGCGTGACGTACGCTGATACAATTGTCGTTTCATTCTTTCCCATTCTGATCGTCACTCCAACATACTCTTCAGATGGTGAACAGAGGTCCGACAGGTCAAGCTCAGAGTGATGTTCTTCATTTCGCACAAGTATGGAGACTCGTGATCTTTCATTGGGGTTTATAGCCGCGCTATGATATAACACGTAAGGTGATAAGCGTATCTCTCCGGGCAAGACATTCGTTTCCTGAAGGGCCAGGACATCAATTTTCTTATCGGTGAGCGATTGCCGCAGTCCAGCAAGTCGAGTGCGCAGTCCGTTTACATTCCATTGAAGCAGCGAAGGAAACAATGGACTACGCCTGTGCTGTGCTGTGCCGCAGTGTTGGAATTCGCTTGAAGTCCTACACTTAAAGGCTTCTTTTCGGTGGTAACGATGCGCGCTTGTGTTGAGCGATCCTACTGACAACATGGGCGTACCAACCGGGGGGGGGGGGGCAAGGGGGCGTTTGCCCCCAGTTCTCAGAGTGGGGGGGGGCAAGGCATGTGTTTTGCCCCCCCCTGAAACGGCCGCCACTGGGCAGGGCAAGCACTGGCCGGCGGCGCCCAAGGAATACCAAGGGCACCGCCCCCCGACCCGCGCGGGCATATTTTTAGCGCGCAGACGATACAAACTCTAGCAACGGCGCTCACGCCGGATTGGCTGGTTCGTGGAGATAGGCGCTGCCGCCGTCAACATAGGCAGCGGATACAATGCGAGTTTCCGAAGCGGTAGCGTAACTTAGTGGTAAGATGTCTGCCTCATACGTACTAGACCCGGGTTCTGTCCATGCCTGGGCTTACTTTTTTTTTTTTCAAACATTTTGTTTTGGTGATGCATTTGGCGATATTTACGACATTTCTTTTTTACGATAACACGGAAAAAAACCGATGCTGTTGACGAAACATCGCTGAACTAAATCGTATGGGACTCTATTTACGGAAGTGCATGGGAGACAGCGGGGCTTGGGTTGCCGTAGAGTTCCTGTATATGCTCCCCCGAAGGGGGAGCAGAGTTGCGCATTTGTTTTCCCCGCGCCGCCACGCTACTATTCGCCGCGAGCGATCACGTGAGGAGCAAAGCGTTCAATGCCGTGCATGAAAGCCACCTCTACGGTTGCTCCGCCGACGTTTCACGCGCCTCGGCGTATGTTCCCCTGCTGTCGCCACCTTCTCCTCCTCTCCTGTTTTCCATGCGCGGCGGCGCGCGCGGCGCCGCTATTAGCCGAATTCAGTCACATGACGAGCAAAGCATCCAGGTCGTGCAGTGAAGCCGGCGCTATGGCCAGCCGCCGAGGCTGAATTCGCCACTCTGCTACCGTAGGTAGGTAGCTATATACAGGAACTCTAGGTTGCCGACTGGACGCCGCAAAGGGGGGGGGGGGGCTAAGTGGGTTAATAGTTTTTTAGTTAGCAGCTGCACACTGTCGCCGCGAAGCGGCGTGAACGCAGGCGCGGGGGTGGGTTAGCGCGCTTCGAAGTTCCCACGCGTTGCCGAGAAGCCAATCCGGCGTGAGCGTCGTTGCTAGAGTGTCTATCGACTGTCCCCCTCCCCTCTTTTACAACGCCTACACACACACTCGCCGTAAAAGTTAGTGATGGACCGAATCTGCCGAACTTCAGATTCGGAAAAGTTGCGCACATGCCGAAATTTTGAAGGAACGTTCGGCAAAGATTCGGCGCAAATTTGGCAAATGTCTGCGCACGCGCACGAACGCGACGGGGCCATGGATCGCAAATGGACACCGCGCAGTCGCGCGGTTACCATCGCACAGTTTAGTACAACCAGCGGTTACGGCGAGGTGTGGAGTAGGCGACACGGTAACTTGTGCGTTTGTGAGCTTTTGCGAGTGTGGTTCTCTTCAATATTACCTGTCTCAAGAACAGAATATCGACCAGTAATTTACGCAGTCCACTGCGCAAGTGACAAATGATGCGGTGCACTCTGGATAACGTGATTTTCATTTGACCTTTCCATTGATGCAACGAGGTAGTTGAAACATTGACTGACAACTGACAGTTACGCACAGTGTTCGCAGCCCACTGCCGTTAAACGGGGCAGAGTCACGAGAGCTTGCCAGAATGTATGGGATGCAGCTGGCATCCTCGTCATAATATGTGATACATGTTTTCTCCCTTCTTTTCATTCCTTTTTACGTACTTTTTGTAGTGTGTATATTCTGTACATTTATTTGTCTGTTTTGTTTTTTCATATGTGGTGGCGGGCTGGCAGCAGACATGTACAAGCTACTCAAAAAGTTTTTAACTTAAGTTACTGAGTATTAGCCTCAAAAGTAATTTGAGTAGAGTAGAAATTACTAAATGGAGAGTAATTTAGTCAATTACTAATTATCGTAAAAAAGCAGCAAATTAGCAAATCTATGCTAACAAGCAAGTACTTACATAGGTTTTGATTCTGCTAGCCAAATATAAAGCGGCTTGTGTTTTCACAGAAATGCTTTAATAGCTGGTTCTGCTTCTGCATGCCTAATTGTTGCGTACCTCGTTTTGGTCAAGGATGTACTGCGGATGTATCATTTCACCTTTGATGTTTAGCACTACCTGAGCTTGATTTTGCAGACAGTGTTTGATTGCTTACAGTTTTGCGTAAAGTAAATCTAAAAACTAGTTGGAAGTGCGAAGTAAATGAGAGGTTATGTACTTCAAGTAAAGTAGTAAGTACACCGGGCGCAATGCACTTGAAGTGAATTACTATAAATGCAATGTACTTCCAAAGTAAAGTAGATGTACTTTTTAACACACTCTTTCAGAATGCCCTTTCATTCCCTGTACAACGTTTTTCTTTCTTTTTTTTTTTTTATCTGGCCGGTATGCATTGGGGTAGAGAAAATCGGAGGTGCATCAGTTTTTTTTTTCGGAAAGGGCGGCAAAATCAAAAATGCATCAGTTTTTTTGTTTTGTTTTTTTAATTCTCGCTGACGAACTATTTTACGCAATCAACTTATAAGGCATTTATTTGTATCGGACTTATAGCCGCAATTTCTTCACTCAGAGAAATTACCAGATGACGGCTCGAAAGACAGCACAAGCTATACAGGAGCACCAGATTAACTTCAGAGCGGGTGCTGCACATTGTTACCTCCTTTGAGTGAGGATGTAGTGTGTACACCTCCTGTAGTTGGGCAGAATTCCTACATTGGGGAGAAGCGGGGACAAGCCATTTAAATGCGTCAAGTCTCCTTGAGCTTCGGGATACAAAGAAACGCCAGTCTTCGGCGCTAATCCGAAAGTTACTCGGTCTCTCTTGCGTCGTGTATGTTCGCTCCCCGCGCCTCGTAGCAGTGTTATTGCAGTGGGGGGCTCGTTAAAATTTTGGAGGGTTTTGGGCTAT
Source organism: Ixodes ricinus (assembly GCA_037355805.1). Taxonomy (NCBI): domain Eukaryota; kingdom Metazoa; phylum Arthropoda; class Arachnida; order Ixodida; family Ixodidae; genus Ixodes; species Ixodes ricinus. The sequence goes on along the minus strand of JAZHYW010013671.1, from coordinate 24,473 downwards.
CAAAATCACTTTCTTCCTCTCCCCCCTTCCTTTTCTACAGCACATGCTTCCCCCTCTGCAAGTATCAGCTGATCTTCCTACATCTTATATCTGTTGATAGGAAAAACAACCACTAAAATTCGAAAGTAATTTGTAATTTAAATAGAAGTCACTCGGAAAAGTAGTTAAAGTAAACTACTAATTACCAAAATAGAAATGTAATTAAAAGTTACTAAACTACCTAGAAAAGTAGTTGAACTACAGTAACTTGAGTAAAGTAGTTAAACTACGTAGAAGTCTGGCTGGCAGGCGTTCTGCGTAAGGGTTTTCGCCTATCTGCCTAGCCCCACACACCATCACATGGGCCCCATCCAGTATGTGCAAATAAAATTATTATTATTATTACTGTTATTATTATAACAATCCTGTTTTCGGCTCACAAGTAGTTTGTACCAAAGCAGAATAATATTGCTTTTTAGTTCGCGTTATTTCGCGATTTTCATGTACCAGCGTAAAACTAAAAACAAAACTATCATGCTCGACGTTGCACATCAAACATTCCTAACTCTCCCCATCTCCCTTAACGTCCGTGTGTGTCCTAACACCAGAAAACGGAATTTTAAAGGTTAAAAACGGCACGTTGCGAATATGGAACGCACACTTTCATCCAAAGCTGACGTCAAGTGACTCAAATCGAAAAACATGCATATTTACAATATTATTATCTCTTCTGGTGAAGACTCAGCAACCGTTATATTCGTTTTCGCGCACGAAACGGTGACTCCCAGAGAAAGTAAGAACGCAGTGATTGCCTTTGTTTTAACGATGTAAACGCACTTGCAGGCGTGCGCTGATGAAGCCTCAAAATCAAAACTCTCGTAGCGTGATTCGTGACTGCGCCGGCTACTACCCAACCTCGTTGTCACGCCACTTTCTGCAAGCAAACACACAAAAGCGACATCGATACAATTATCTTGTAGAACATCACCTTATGTTTTGAGTTTTTTTTCTGTTTTTGTTGCTTTATATTACAATGTTCTCCAGCATGTAACCCACTTGTTTGTTCCTTTATGTAATGTTTTTTCAGCGAGTACCCCCCACCTTGTGTAATGCCCGTAAGGGCCTTCAAGGTTTAATAAATGATGGTGATGATGATTTAGTCATAACCGTGTCAATAGGCACCACATGTTGTATTTATGTTAAGAAAAAAAAACCTTTTTTCGTCAGAAAAAAATTAAACATCAATGTTAAGTCCGCTAACAGTGTGTTTTTGCCGAATCATTGCCAAATCTTTAGAAAAGTTCGGCAAAAGTTGCGCCGAATTTTCGATTCGGTAAAAGTTCGGCCCATCATTAGTAAAAGTATGCGACCCGGGGGGGGGGGGGTCTGGTTTGCCCCCCACTCAAAAACAAGTTGGTACACCACTGACTGACAACCTCCTAAAATGGGAAGCATTGTCTGGATGATGGATGAAAGGGCACCCGCCCAGGAAGCTTCAATTTTCGCCAAAACGGCAAGTGCTATGTTAGCGCCTGCCTTTATGATTGATATCCATCCAGGAGCTTCATTTTCCAGTGTCACTTGGTTGCCAACTGTGTCTTCTTTTACAACTTGGTCTTTCTTGGCACAGCGGCGTTTCAAAGTTCCCGCGTTGGGTGATGGCTGATGTATCGATTTTTCTGTCGAACCTTGCGCCAAGATCTGACTGATTGTGGATTGGCGTTCCTCTTTTTTTTAACAATTTGGCCAGTTCTTTTGAGCGCTGACGCATAAGTGTCCTTACCAGTTTCTTCTGACTTTGACTCTGGTCTTCTGGTGCCCTCAGCACCAGAAGACCAGAGTCTGGTCTTCTGGTCGTTTTTTGACGGAAGATGGCGGATCTTGCTTCACGAAACCCTACGGTATTCATTTTTGAATATGTAGCTACAGACTGTGCTTCCTTCCACTTCGGGCATATGTGCGATGTAGCCTCATGATTGCCGCTGCAATTAATGCATTTCACTGAGTTGGACGTACATACCTCAGCTGTCGGAACGTGGTTCTCGGCACATCGATTGCAAGCTTGGGCGCGTTTGCAGGCGATTTTTTTGTGTCCGAAACCGCCGCAGTTGTGGCATTGTGTGGGCTTCCCTTTGAATGGGACGACAGAGTGTCGCACATGTCCTAGTAAGACATGGCTCGGAAGGTGGCTGCCGCTGAAGACGACTTTAACGACTCGAGATTTTCCAAGTCGTCGCACATTGGCAATCTTGGCTTCTGATCGTAGGTTTTGTGCCAGATCTTCATCGGTGACATCCACATCAACGTCGTGAATTACTCCAATGCTTGTTTTGCCTGACAACAGAGAGTATGGTCGAACTTGGATACCGCATAGTAATGTGTTGTTCATCAGCACTTGTGCTGCATGTCCGTTTCGGGCGTCAACTGCAATAAGGTTGAGTCGTTGATTGTAGCGAACTTGAAGAATGCATTCCGGACTTATCTTCTCGAGAGCCTGTGTGACCTTGAGGCTGCCAAGGGAAGTTAGTTTCTTCTCTGAGTCGGTGGGGGCATATACGACGGTGAGACTGTTGGAGACGTTGTTTGACACACGTGTTGTGCCAGAATCGGAGAGTGAGTCATCACTTCGAACACGTTTCCGATTTCCAGAGATGCACCATTGTCCTCCAGAGTCGTTGTCCTGCTCCATGTCGGAATGCTCCAAGTTAGAAAATTCAGGTGAGGCGTTTGGAGTGGCAGCAGGGCTGTCTTCCATGGGGTTTACTGGTGGGCGTTGCCCAGGAGTGATGTCAGAAGATGGATGGTCACCGATGTTCGAAACTTTCTCAGATGAAGACATGGCTCCTTACATGCACAGGCGTTTGGTGGTGAGAGACAAGCCCATATCCACTTCCCGGATCAAAACTTCGAGGTCAGGATACGAGTACATAGGTTTTAAACGTAAAAGTACCGAGCTCTAGCAAGTCGCGCACACAGCTATGGCCAACGTTCTTAGATCTCGGTCAGTTGACGAGCTTCGGAAAACAGCTGTCGCCTTTTTGCGGCGCGTCCGCTTGGTGGCGCTTGCTACACTATCAGCCCGCCCTATGGACAGACGCGGCGAAACCGGCGGAATGTCGGATACATATTACCTGGGGTGGAAAGAGATTTTATTGAGATTTTATAGTAAACATTAGTTTTGCGCCATACTTAAAGCAAAAAGAGCGACGTTGAAAAGATGTCCTTCACCGTTGGCCGTGGAGGCGTTGATTCTGGTGGCGCAAGGAATGCTCTCCGCCCTTGTCTGCTCGCGTGCCGGCACAAAAAAGAGTTAACCGTTTTGGAACGCCGCTTTTCCGTGGAACTTGTCAACTGATTGGCTATGGCCGCTAGTGTCGGTGACACATCTTACGGCCGCGCTGTGGTGCAGCTCCCGGCCGCCCAGCGGCACTTTGAGCCTAACTGTGTGCCAGTGCCGCTTTGGAAACAGGTGTTATTGTGCCTCACTGGACAGGCCGTAGGACAGCGAGCGCGAATCCAGTCCGGCCGTGACTGTTCAAACCATTGATCTCTATGACGATTTGCTGGATCGCTGATCTCCCTTCCTCAAATGCGGTCACCGGTTGGCCATCTAACGTCACCTTCATGGTGTGTTGTCAAGCCTGGAAAGGTACCATCTGCAGAACACATTTTGCTGCTCAATCACCGTCGTTTGTCGAAGTAGTTTTGTAAACCTTTATGTAAAGAGTTGAACACTAGGTCATCGGGATCCTGATAAAGTTCCACAAAAGCGCAGCACCGCTAGAGCAATACTGGATAGAGTCGACAAAACGCGTAGCCAGTGAGGTCATGTCCTCAAGGTCACGTAACGAGGTCACGTAATGCCCGTGGCTGAAGTGCAAGGTGGCGTAATCAAGGTCACTTAAGCGCCGGTTGCGTAAGCTCCGTTCGCGTAAGCTCGTAAGCGCAGGTAGCTGAAGCTGACGTGACCTGACGTCCTTGACGCCGTCCTCGACGTCGTGCTAAAGGTCGTCCTAGACGTCCTCATTAACGTCGTTCTTGACGTCGCCCTTGAGGGCGACCTAGACGTCGTTCTTGACGTCGTCCTTTGGGACCTCATCCTTGACGTCGTCCCAGTCGCCGTCCAAAACGTAGTCCTCAACGTAGTCCTAAACGGCGTCCTTTAAGGCCATGCAAGAGGTCGTCATCGACGTCATCCTCGAGGTCGTCCTAGACGTTGTTCTTGAGGTCGTCCTGCAGGTCGCCCTTGACGTCGTCCTAGAGGCCGTCCTATAGGTCGTCCTAGGTGCCGTCCTTGACATCGAGCTCGATGTGTGAACGGCATATTACTATCATTTCTATACCATACCGTTTCCTTTCCTGTTTTCACTAACGACGTTCCTGTAAAGCTACAGCATTTCATAGCGTTTGGTCGAATGAACGTGTGTGTAATTTTGTTTGACAGTTTACATAATCTTTCGCGAAACTGCTTCAAGAAACAATGGTTATTGAGCACAAAATGTGCTCTACAGATTCTAGCTTTCCAGGCTTCACAACACCCCATGCAGGTGACGTGAGATTTCAGGCCGGTGGCCGCAATTGACCCCGTAAGTGATGACGACATGACATGGCGCTCCGCTCCAAACAAAACCGGTCTAGGGCCGTTGTTATGGACAAATGCATAGAGGCTCGACGTGAGGTTAGAAATTGTCTGATAAAAAGTAAATAATTTTTGTAAGCATTGTGTCTTCTGAATATCTAACCATGAAGAGGTTAGGCTATTGTTTCAGTACCATTAAGCGACGACAAAAGCCCGCAATGAAGTTCCGTAGCCGGTTTTGTCTTGCTAGAAGACGACACAGTGGCTTCGCAGCGTCGATTGTTCTTTCTCAGGGAGTAAATGACCGAGTTAATGAGGTTGGTTACGATCGACGAAACTTCTATACTCGAGGTCAACTTTCTCTGGGATTTTGGAAGTGAACAGTGCCAATCCATAGCTTTGATCGACGCTCGAGGGCCGGGAGTGTGCGAACGCCTTGCTGTTGAGTTCGCTTTCGTAATATTGGAGAAGGTGAAAACACGTACTGTGAAGCCGAATCACATACAACGACGACGATGGGAAGTGTATTAAAGGGGTCCTGCAATCATATTTAAGCGTCTAACGTTTTTACGGTTTCCACGTCTCTTGGGGTTCGGGCATGCCAGCGGGCACGGAGAGAATAACTAAATATCGGTGCATCATATTTTAACCGGACGACGCGGAAACCTCCTCCACCTACGGAGGCGACCCACGGTGTCGAAAGCGCGCCAAATGTGAAGTCTTTAATCCTGGGCCTACAACTGGTCAGAGCCGCTAAAAGCTTCTTTTTAGTCAAAATACAAAATATAAGTGGCGCGAACCATTTTCAATCATTTATAAAAGTAGTATTTGTTCAATATTTTAGATTATAAAAGAAACAAATGCAGTTGATAAAAAACGGGAACAAGAAATGACCCGTCGACATACCCGCCACCTAGCGGGGGAAAAGGCGGCGCATACTAGAAAGGTGTAGTTGGATCAGGCACAAACGAGCGGCGAGAGTAGAAAGGTCCCGGATGTACGCGGCGGCGCTGCGGTGGTATGGACTGGAGGATCCGACCGGTTCCGAGCGTTCCGAAGGCCTTCGGTGAGCAGTTTTGGCTTGCGGAATGGCAGCGCGAAGTGGCTCCCGTTCTGAACTGATCTTTACCCCATGTTTTCTGTCGTTTGTGGTCAATGAAGTGTCATGCCGAATTAGTGTTTAATCGCGCAGCAAATGCAATGCGAGCCGCACTGGCTGCCCGCTTCATACAGCCTAGCCAGAACATGCTTTAGTGGCGCTCTTTCGAGCCGTCGACACGGAGTGCGGCAGCCGTGACCGCTCGCTGAGCTCACTACCCCTCCTCTAGTTCACGGCCACTCAAGCGACCAAGGACGTCATAAAGGAGGTTATTTTTTTGCTTGTTTTTGTAATTTTAATTTGCCTGTAACTTTAAGATAAAGCAAAATTCAAGAAAAGAAAAGTTTCATTAAGTTACTACGTTCAGTGCGCTCAGGTTCGGTGCAAACTAAAAAACCAGTAAAAAAGTCCTTGCAGGGCCCTTTAAGCAATAGTGCAGGTCAGTTGAATGTCTGACATGGTTTTCATCTTTGAGCTGCATATATTAAAGTATACTATAATAAAATGAGTGCATACCTTCTATTGCCCCTTACAACCAACCACCACCACCACCATCACTTGCCACAATAAATGCCCATCTGTTAAATCTCAATAGTTAAAGAATAAAGCAAAGAACATACCAGGTGCCTACCCCCGACTTGCAAGCTCAACCAGCGAACCGAGACGCTTCTCCACTCTCCGAGCACACGGGAGCAAAGCGGTGAAGCTTGTCACGCTCGCACGTGTGATGCGGTAAAGCCCACCCTGTTTTGTGCCCCTTCTTTATATTTGCTCGTTGATTTAACAAACGCCCATACCCCAGTTTTTACAGCGAAGCTGTATACCTCTAGCAGCCAAGGAAATTTTCGTGTCGTTGGCGTTGTAAGCAAAAACCCCGGTGAACAATTGAAGGCAAAACAGCATATCTTCTTTGAAATCAGGCATGCAGCATAGAGCTGAGTATCCGTTTCAATAAAGAAAACCGCAAAACAAGCATCAAAACCACATGATGGATGATAAGGCGCGTGTGAACAATATGAACACCCCCCACGCGTTCCGGTAAGGATTAGGTTCGCAGCTGCTTCGAAAGGGGTGGACGTCATTCGAAGCCCTCATGTGAAGTGCAAACCGCATAATGAATGATAACCGCGCCTGCGAACAATGCGAAGCACGTTCCTTCTCCACGCGTGTGTTTTCGTGTCGGCGTTCTCACGGAAAAAAAGACTTCAGAAGATTGAAGCGAAAAGTACAAACACCACGCATACAACATACAGCACAACACTCGTTTCAATAAAGAATAAGCACAAAACAAGCATCCTAACCACATAATGAATGATAAGGAGCTCCTGAAAACAATGCGAAGCACGTAGCGCTCACCGCATACGTTCCCGGTGAAGATTACTGTTGCCCAAGCTGCCACGGCGACGGCAGCTTGCGACGTGGGGAGTGACGTCCCTTGCCTTTCATATATAAAAGAAGAACCCGCCTATACCCCGTTTCACCTTGCATCCGGACGCAGCGGATGCTACGAGCTATCTTATGGTGAATTCCTCTCGTAGATCTCGAGCGCTCCAAAAGCGCTCCATTTGGACCGCGCATATTCCGCTCGCAGATCTGGCTCGAGCTGGTCATCTTCCGCTCGTAGATTTTTGGCAGCACCCGCTCCACGGAGCGCTTCAAACCCCGCCGAACTTGCTCTGCGGGATTTCACATATCTTTCCGGAAGTTGACAGAGCGCCCTACGTCATCTCCTTCTAAATCGGCAATGCGCATGCGCGGCGAGGTTGGCGAGGTCGGCGGGCCGGTGGGGCCGCGGTCGGGTCGTCGGGTTGGATCTGTTTGGGTGCGTCGGTTGTTTAGGTGGGATTGTGACGGCTCGAACGCTTCTACCTCGCGTAGATCAGGGACACAAAGCCGGGACTGTAGCGTGGTAAGTCGTAAGCGCTGACATCTGTGATTGTGAGAGGAAGAACGAGAAAAAGAACGACAGAAAAGCCGGAAGCAGACGCAAGGTTAGGCCTGTTCATTCTGCAGCCAATGATTGTTTACTTTAATGCGAATATTATTAATGCGAATAGCATTCTTTGGATACTTCACGCACTTTTCGTCTATGTATCTATCTATCTATCTATCTATCTGGCTATCTAACCTCTTACGCCGCGGGTCGATAAATAAATAAAAAAGACCGGCGCCGGCTGGGATTCGAACCGTTGACCCTTTGATCAGCAGGCAGACGCGCTAACCACAGAGCTATGAAGGCAGTCATTCACCGCACTCTAAACATTTGTTTATATCTTTACCATAGGACGCGCTTTGCAGCGCTGTCACAGCTACCGGTGCGCGCGCGTTCCATGCACGAGGGCTAGCTCACCCTCTCCCGCGCTCACCCTCTCCCTCTAGCTCACCCTCTCCCGCGCTCGGGAGACCTCTATACTTCGTTTCAGCTTGGGTCCAGACGCAGGCCGATGCTACAAGCGCGAGCTCCGGGCTTCCAGCGTCCCTGCCAAGCACGCGCGCTCGTGCAGTGCAGGCACTGTTCAGGGCCACACGCTCGCGCTCGTAGCATCGGCTGCGTCTGGACCCAAGCTGAAACGAAGTATAGCTCAGCCTCACGAGAGCGGAATGAGCCCTCGTGCATGGAACGCGCGCGCACCGGTAGCTGTGACAGCGCTGTAAGCGCGTCCTATGGTAAAGATATAAACAACCGTTTAGAGTACCGTTGGTTGAGACCAGAGCCGTATATGTAGAGAGTTTGGCCATTCGTTGGGAAGTATAGGAGACAAATGAGGAGGCGCCATTGGCCGAAAGCGGGCTGGGCGTGTCCCAGGGCGTCTTCAGAAATTCGAATGTGACCAACCAGAAGCCGGAAATAATACCCTGGCGGTGGTCGCGAGAAACAAACCTGATAACTGCATTGGAGTAACTCTTAATGACTGAAAATATGGTACACGTGATGTTTCAATCACGCTCATCCAAAATGATGGTGGAAGAGTGCGACTAGCGGAACGATCGACATAATTCGTACGCCAAGCGCTGAGGGGCAGGAATCTGCCGTCCGAGTGGTCACACTCTGTCCGAGCAAAACAGAGTTGAACGGCGCACACGTGCACCCTATTTTCAACCACAAAGAGTTACTACACTTCACTCTTACGTGCTTATTAAAACCATTTACGAACATAGACTTTTGATCAGAGCTGTTTCTTGCTACCACCGCTAGGGGATTCTTTTCGGCTTCTGGTTGGTCAAGAGAGCATGCCAAGCCCTCTTTCCGAGTCTGACGCACGCCCTGGCTCTGCCCGCACCTCCCATTGACCAAACTCTCTACATATACGGCTCTGGTTGAGACTAGCTGAGACGCCAGAAAGTCTGGTCGGTACCATTTTGAGTGTTTGTGCGTATGGCGCGTGCTTTGCTCGCCTTCCTAAGTGACACAAACGCACGTGCTGGGCTGCGGAGATCGTGCGCAGGGCTGTGAAAGTGTCAACAAATTTAGAATCGCCTCAAGAGTGGGCTGGCGTATCTAGAGTGTGCCGGCCACCTGACGAACGCGCATAACTCCGCACCGTTTGATGCTATTCGCATTAACGTAGATAATCATTCCCAAAGGATGGGTTCTGCTGATTTTTTACACTGCATTCCGCCGGCGTTTTCCAGTGCAATAAAGCAAGAAGAGATTAGGAAACGTCCGTGCAAGTGATGGTTTGTTACCTCTGTGTTTACTAAAGTCGTACCAGAAATCTGAACTCCACCGATGGCAATCGCTCTCCGTGCGCCACGCCGCTTCGAGGCGGCCGAAAGGTATGTGACGGTGCCGAACGCGGACCGTCTTCGTTATTTGTGACATGGGCGCCGTTGTACGGATAATTTCGGCCAACCTGTGTCGCGTGTTATTTCTGCAGCTAAGCAGTGACAGTTGTCACTGGTCATCGGAAAGATCGGTCGGCTAAGGCGTTGGTGGGCTTGTCAAGTTTGAGCAGTGGCCATTTTGAACGGCGGAGGGGGAGCGGTGGGGAGGGGTGTGGGGGATGTCGCTCCGAAATCGCGAGTTTATCTTCCCCTCGTCGATTCAGAGCGGGTCCCACGGAGCGAAATTTCGCCTCCCTCGCGGATTTTGGAAATCGCTCCGGATCTACGAGTGGAATTCACCATTACCCAATCTTGTCTGTGGACGTGGCCCGTGATACGCTTTCCGCGCGTCGCTGTGTCCCCTCTCTAGCGTCACGTGACACTCACACGGCCTCCGATTGGCTCCGACGGCTCGTAACATCCGCTGCGCTTAAACGTAAGATGAAACAGAGTATAGCAACTGATTTCATTGTTGCTGCAGCACTGCGATGAATAGGCCTTGCATAGTTAGGACTCCCGCGGAGCAGCGTGAATACTAGGAGCGGCAAAGGGAAAAGAGACGGCAATGCGAGCAGCGGCGGCATTTCGTATAGTGCAGTAGGCAACCATTGTAGGTGATACCACAGCTTCGCTGACCAACCACCTTCACAGTTTGTATTGGAGCCCCAAATTTCTCTCAGGGTTATCTGGAATATTTCGGAGGATGTTCGCGTGGAATTTTACAGAAACAACAACATAACATTGTGTGTTCTAACCCTTCGTATTGAGAGATACCCCACAACGATGCTATTTTTTCTGACACTATAGTCCTCTTCTTATCTTTATTGAAACGAGGTGCAATTGTTTTTATATCCCTGTTTCATTTGCCATAAAAATATGATAGTATCTGGGGTTGTGCAGGCAATCAGCACCGTTGTTGTGAACATGACTTCTACACTTGTTCATGGTTTGCATGGAATTCTACTGAACAAGTTGCTCCAAACAGACAGTTACAGCTCTTTAGTTCTGAACAAAACACAGGAAAGACCGGCGAGCACTAGTTCCAGCCAAGAGTGCCACACGCTGTACAGACACAAATGTTATTTTAAAGGTTAAAGCATCGTTGTTGAATAAATATACTTGTTGACCCCTAAAATGGTTGCTTTAGATTTTACATATTGGTACTGCGAGATGGTGTCAGCATAATAATTTTATTAACAATTGATTTATTCACTTTGGATCGAGTTTTCTAAAAGGTTTGCAATATGCAGACCCCTACTTCCGTTTTATGGCTCCTTCACATCCTATGGTATGCTCCTCTGCAGTGCACAAATGCAATGTGGCTTAGCGTGCTTAACAGCCACCAAAACTGAATGGTGGCCCAGGCATCCTCATGTGTATGTTAATTCATGAACCCTCTGGTCCCTTGTACCCAGAACTGTCAAAGTCAAGTTAGCTGTGTTATTGAGGTTATTGTGGCTACCAGCTGTGATGAATACGCTGGCATCTTCACATCATACGATATAATTTGCTAAACAAATGATGTTTTAAATACTCATGTGGATCAAGAGCGGCTGCAGTTGACTTTCCTATGAGACCCACCCTGGACAAGTCTCTCTTTAATGACATGAGTTTTGGTTACTACGACCACATTGATTAGGACACTTCAGATGTGGTTTATGAAGTTCCAGAAGCAGCTCAGAACTAATAGAAAAGTTTACCGACTAGAAGCATAAATGTTAAGACTGATGACGTAAAATGCTCTTGCAAAATCAATAAATGCACTTCCCATCAATTCGTTGTCTCTGCCTTTTTCTGAGTAAAGCTTCGCTATAGAAATATCATATTATGTTAGTTTTCGAAATCACTCTACGACAAACATAGAATGTTATGAGAATGTGAGGACTCACAAGGTTATATACGTTGGATCATAAGCAATCCACTTTCAGTGTTCTATGTTTGAACACATCCTCATCTAGAAAAAAGGTTGAGTGAAACTCTGAACATTCTGATGCGTATACTAATCCACTGCCTCAAGTTGCTTCACATGAGGTGCTGTGCAAATAAATCGGCCTGTGGTTTTTGTTATGCGCAGACTTATCAACCCTGCTTGTTCTTATTTTTTATTACCAATATAGATTTTGCCTGCCTAACTCTTTCCAGACTGATTTTAGAAGCTAGCTTAGTCCTGACCAACAATGAGGTAGCCCAGTAAGTATTTTAATTTTAGAAACACGCTTTCTTCAGCTAGGTAGTCACAGTCTTTGAAGTGTTCACAATATTTATTGTACTTAAATGTTGCAGTAGTTATGAGCTGAAAGCACCTTCAAGTGCAAACCAATCAATATTTCATAGATTTATTGGTAATTCATTTAACCTAAATTTCAAGCTTATCAGTGTTTCACAATAAAATATGATGGCAAGGATTCGAGTTTTTGACAAAAGGATGCTTGAAACCTAATTAAAAAGTACCAACATGACTCTATATCCAATACAAGTAATTTTGAAAACTTTTGAGAAGCTATTTTCTCTTGTCTCAGGCAGTGTTACCATCATTCATTCTAGGCTTCCCTTTACCCCACAGAGTGTTCCTTTTGTTCTGAGACAGTACTACAGGTTTAACTTGAGCTAGATGGTACATATTGGAAAGGGTCAGCTGAACAGTTGAAATGTAGAAAGAACCAAGAGAGGAAAACTGAGCGGTGTGTATGACTTCCTCTCTCAGTTCTTTCTACGTTGTAACTGTTCAACTGACCCTATCCAATTCTGAGACTGGTTTTTATGTGAATTAAAGATAAGTGTACAGTCGCTCACAGGCCATGGCCCTTCACTCATCCATGGCCAAGCAGAGCATACAGGATTCACACTCTGCCCTTTTCGAGCACCTCTTGAAGGTCGCTTGAAATAAACATGCACAAGAATGGAGACTCAGTTTTTACTGCTTCTCTTGGAGACCATTCATTCCATTCCTTCGATCCAGCAGATAGTGAAACATGGTACACTTTTTTTTTAAAAACTGAGAAATAAAATTTTGCTTTGAGAAATGGAGTCTCGTCTCTACTATAAGAGCTGCTCGTAAAACCAAGTATGTGCAGCATGTGACATAAACATTTACATACATCCGTCTGTAGGCTATCAATACCAGGCACACTGGCCACTGCAGAAAGCAGAGCTGGGCTTGTTACTGTCTTACAATCCACATTAACCAACTCCCATATATTTCTAGCAGCACTGTTGGAGGACCATGTATGTGAAGGACCATGTGATTAATAGGAAAATATTTAATATATCTGGTAATCCTTTTACAAAGTGAATTGTTGCGTATCTGGTCATGGTGTCGAAGATAGCAGATGAAGATTAACAATAGCTAAACTAAATTTCTCAGCTTACTACAGAAGTACCCGGTTTGGTCATTCACTCTCAATTAAAGCTGTTACAACATACAAATACCTTGACAGAAAATTGTTTTACACCTTATCATGGGAATCTCAGATATATATATATATACCATTGGGAAAAGTAACCAAACGATCTTTATCGTCTTTATAAGGTCACATAAAAAACTAAACCGCTAGCGTATAATACTTTTATTAGTCCTCAGCTAAGATATGCATCACTTGTCTGGAATTATACTCTTGATGCCTGCACAAAACCAGGTTGATCGCTTCATCCTTCCTAATTAGGATGCCACTAGGAGTGTTGCATTAAGGGTTGAAATAAGCCCTACTCTTTGGAAACAGAGAAGGAAATTACCATTTTTTATATGCCTGCAAACATATATATATTAGTTTCTCTACAATGAAAAGTCACAAAAAAACACATACTCTCTGCCAGCTCTTCCTATCTATCTTTGCACACACCGTCCTCTCAAAATTAAACCAGTCGGCCCAAGCACATATCATTCTGAAATAACAAAAGTAGATACTTTAGATTTGCCGTGTCAACACTGTCCATATTGCTATTCAATATCATGTTTACATGTGTTAAAAATTGTAGTGCTCATTTAAAACTGACTTACTTTGATAGTTAAACCCTCCTCCATTAATTAAAGGCTTCTATTGGGATTTATTGGTGAAGACAAATAAAATCAAATGAAATTGCCAAACTTAACATAGTGCACTATATCATTTCCTTACATTTTTGATAAATAGAAACATATGTTCGTCAGACAGCAGGCGTCGGTTCAGGTACTTGCATACTTATTCTTATGCCACAAAAATATTTAGCATATCCCACAAACATTTTTAAATATACATTGGTACAACTGGAGATAATTACCTGAGCGATAAAGGCAGCTTCTTTAACTGACTAACATAACTTGGTCGTCGAAAAAAAGATTAACGACGGCACGCAATATACTTAGTGTTACAATTGAGAGTCCCCCTTGTTTTTCGTTGTAACGTAAGTAGATAATTTTGCGAAGATTGCTAAATAATTGTATGAGTAAGCAACAATCTAAATTTTTTTTTTTAGCTTTAGAAATAAAACGAGGGTCTTCCTCCAAAGAGCATTTTCGAACAATCGCGAGTTTCCTGCGGCAATTTGGGTGCAGCCGGTTATTTTTTTAGACACCCGCGCTCGCAAACGTGCGCACGTCATGATCCCGGTCGTCTGAGGCAAAGGTAATTATCCTCTCGAGCTTGCACGTCATCCGATCACTTCCACACGTCGCGTTTCGCTTTTTCGCTTCGCTCGTAGGCCCGCTCCAACGTTTTTCGTTTGTTTTGAAATCGCAGATGCGTGATGGACTTGTCTGGAAATGCCTTGTTGAGGCGTCCGGTTAACTTGCGCCGCAATGCGGGGAGCAGGTCATCTGCTTCTGTCATAGGAGTGGCGGCGACGTCAGAATGGCGCCGAGCTCTGATTGGGTTTGACTGGTAGGTTAGTTGGGTAGACCTCAACGCTAGATGCCTCGAGGTCTAGCGACTACTTCTTTCAATCCACCAATAAGAGCTCGGCGTGCTGACATCATTGCAACTCGTGCGCGAGAAGCTGACCAACATGCGCTCCGCATTGATTTTCAATTTTTTGCTCCAGGGCCTTTCGAAGTTTTCGTACAACTCTATGACTATCAGATATTTAGACTTGTCTGTCCTCCCAACCTTTTCCTCCGCTTTCGTTGTCTTCTTCGGTCACGTCCGTGGAGAGTTCTGATGGAGCCACTCGGACCCGGACCCTGTCAAGAAAACGCACGAGGACTGTTTACTTGTTGCTCGGGTTGACAAGAGTACCTGTCACTTACCTTCCGTGACAAAAAGTGGCAAGCCGTCGTCGAGTGCAGGCTCGCCATCCTCCCCGTAAATGCGGGACAGAACGGTTTCTTTGTTGCCGATGAGAGCGCGAATCGTTTGGGAGTCCATTTTGTCGTCTGCAACGTCGTCTGCTATCATGCACCCGCATATACACCGCCAAAACGAGCGAGTGCAGAAATTGTATACGCTTCTGCGCCTACACTACACTTCTGCGCCGGTGCAGGAGGTGCAGGTAGGTAAATCGAACGCGCCTAATACTGGCAACTTCCCGCGGAGCGCAGGCGAAAATAAAGCCCCTTGATAAAGGCCTTTTTTTACAAGTACCGCCAACCATTGTTGTGGAAACGCGCGAGACACGTGCCGCAAGCGCGTGCTCCGCCGCCATTCGCTTCCAAGGGCCGCTCGTTTCAGTGCTGCGCCGCCATTTGCTTCCAAGGGCCGCTCCGAGACATGGGCCTCGTGCGCTCACGCATTTGACGCTACTTGCAAGACACGTAAACACATCGAGGGGCTATAGGCGAAAAGTGATCGCAGCGCCCCTGGCGAGCAGAATGTCCTCGCTGTACTTCGTTTTCATCTTGGGTCCAGACGCAGTCGATGCTGCAAGCGCGAGCTCCGGGCTTTCAGCGTCCCTGCGCCAGCACGCGCGCTCGACCTGCACCGCAAGCACTGTTCAGGGCCACATGCTCGCGCTCGCAGCGCGTCTGGCTGCGCGTCTGGACCGCATGCTGAAACGAAGTATGGCAAACCAGATTTTCCCCAACGCATTGGTTTTGCCTGCCTCCGTGCAAGATGACCAACGAAAAAAGAGAAAAAGGTTTGTCGCGGGTATTTGTTGCTATGAATGTTTAAACATAGGTGCCACCTCGTTAGTGATGGACATTTGCTTCGCATGGGAAAGATGTTACAGCTTTTAGGTGCAATTTCAGGGCTCTCCTTAAGCAAACACTCGGTCACAACTTATGTGAGCCAGGCGAAACACGAACATACCTTCGCGCTGTATTTTTGCAAAAGGGCAATGTGGAACAATTTTAGAACATAGCTACGTTTCAACTTAACTGTTCATATCAATCGGTTCGTCTTGTTGTTGCAATTCCCATTCCTCATGAATGTCTTGCTTATAGCCGTTTTGTCGAAGAGATGGCTAATCCCATCAAGGTCGTCTACGGATGAAGAAGCAAAAGACCATTTCGAAACACGTACGTTACTCCGATGTCAGTATGCTCTGGAAGAAGTCGATTGGGCACATGCAAATCTGACGCTTTACTGAAATTAATAAAAACGGAGTTACAAAAAAACTTTCGCTTGAGAAAAAAAAAGAAGAGCGTTGTAGCGCAAATGAAGCTGGTGTGTCGCGTTACGTCATATTCAGTGCACGAAATTCTGACTGTTGGCACCGGGAAACTAACGTCTTCTGCGTCTTGTACAATAAAGGCCGGCACCCCCTGGGCCGCCTTGCAACCTCTTCAATTTTTCAAACTGTTTGAGGCGACGCTAAGCCGCCGCGTTTTTTCTTCGCCTGGCTTCTGTGTATTTTCTTTTTCTTCTTTTAAGTTTACTTGACGATCGGCCCACCGCGTATTTTGCTTTGCCTTGTTGGCTTAGTTTAACTCTCTTTCCCTTCGCTTTGGCGCTTACTACCGTCGATTCGTCTGCTACGCTAGGCCTCGGACATTTTAAAAACCGTCTGCACCTTCGTCGGTTTTTTTTTTTTTTTGGGGGGGGGGGGGGATGGTTTCAACTGTTGCTTGTGATAACTTCCTATTTTCACCTTCGATTGAGTTTTAATCCGAAGTCTTCACATTTGCTTTTTGATATTTATTAAATATATTTACAAGCACCTGAAAACTTTTTTTTTTTCGATCAGTTTTGTCGTGTTGTTTTCGCTTTGTTGTGAACTGAACAACGACGGCGACCACCACTCATTTTCAATGCTCCTACCGACGCCCCTCACGTTAAACATCCAGACTGCTGCGGCTTTCCACTTTTTTTTTTTCTCATAAGCTTTGCAACGATTGTTGTCGCCGAAGGAGGTCTTTGCTGGGTTATTTGTAGTATCTTTGTATCGTTTGCTAACTTCTTTGTTTTACTCGTTGTTGTTCGCGACTGTTTTCCACCTCTTCTTATTTTTTTCTGGGATGGGGACCCCATCTTTTCTGCGAAATTTGTGTTTGCACAGTAATGTTTTCCGTTACATTTTCGTTTTCGTTATGCTGCAGCGGCTGGCGCGCTTGCTCTGGTAATCTTAACATGTTGCTTGCGCACGTTTCAATGATCACATATTCAGGTAAGAAACTGTGACAACGCAGTTTGTAACGGATCGTATTCCAAATAGCTAAACGCCTTTTTATTTGCTTTCCAGATGCGTTTTAAATGCGTGTTATCCCCTCGAGTGGCGTTTCAGACCCCTAAACAAACTGCTCCATTTTTGTTTTTGCGCGAGTTATTATTTGATTGTCGTTGCAGTTGCGATCAATGAATTCCGCTTAGCAAGTGGACTGACCGTAATGAATTGTTTCAGCTGTAGGGTTCACGAAGCGGGGCTCGCAAAGCTCGAGGACGTCGCGGGGCCTATACTTTTCCATTGCGTCGTCTGCTTCCGTAGACTCCGAGTCCGCTAGAGGCGCCACTGTCACGTTCGCCGCCGCTCCCAAGGGTTTTCTCAACGAGCTTGAGTATCACCTTAGAGCGGTAAACCGTAACCCACGGCCTGCAGCGAAAATTCCCCCCCCCCCCCCAGGTTGCCGCCTCGGTGCCTGTTTGCCACATTAGTGATCACGTGACGTCAAGATGGCTGCGCCCAGAGGTGGGCCAGATCAGATTGGCCAGATCACGGTAAGCAGAGGGGCCCTCTGAGGCTGCCTTCCAATCTTACTCGAATAGATCCGAGTTACTCCGGCGGATCATGTCACGTGACAAGACTGATAGAGCAACTGGACGCGGGTAGGCTTTCGAACCCCAAAGTACAGAAAATTTACCCTAGATTCAGATCAAGTAAATTTTGGGCCGCGGCCCTGCTTACCGTAACTTGGTCAATCTGATCTGGCGCACCTATGGGCGCAACCGTTGAATATGGTCTCTTTATGCATAATATGTTGTGGGGAAAAAAAAGAACACAAGAATATTTTTGCAAAGTTAAAATATAAGAGTAACCGCGCGGGACATATTTTTGCTTAGTATACCAATTTGCTAGCATTCTTATAAACGACAACAGAGAAAAGAGTTTCTGACGAGGTCTAACAAAAACGGACAAATTTACTCTTCTGATCGTAAATACAAATATTACATTCCTCCGCCGCAGCAATTCAATCCAGTTTTACCAGTGTCTCATCGCACTCTGATTTTTATATAAATAGTATATATATATATATATATATATATATATATATATATATATATATATATATATATATATATATATTAACGACCTCTTATCAGGACGTTAAATCCGATTTAAATACGAAGCTCTATTGAATGCATATCGTTTCAAACTAAGAAAAACCTTTTTCTTCTTTCGCCGCTTCAAATATTAGGCTTTTTTGGCAGCATGGAAGCGCTTTAAATGACAATAATAATCCCCGGAGAAGGGATTATTATTGTCATTCTTGTCCTGCTCGCTTGCACGTTTGCATTACTTGCATAATGGTCAGAACGTTTTAAATTCTCCTCCTAATCCATTCCAGGTATAAAGCATTAGCAAAGCCCCGCTAATACTGAATCACTTTTGTATAATAATTCGTGGTCCGCATACGCCTCTTTGAAGTCAAAATCCCCTTTAAAGTTTTAATGCGACGGTGGGCAGAAATATATCTTGTTCGATGACTGCCTTTGTAATTAGTGGTCGGAATAGGAGCTGCGATGCGTGCACTAGCAGTGGGACGTTAGCCTTTTAGACGGAGTTTGTACCCTTGACAGGTGACTTGACGTGAGATTTCTCAACTAATGAATGAAACTTGATGCCACGCTCGTTACATTTTAACCCAATTCAATACATTTCACGTTAAGTCGGACCGTAGCAGAGGCCACAATCGGGTATATGCTATAGAGCAGCGTGCAAAATTGCATCGTCATGGCGACCGTCGTTTCCGTCGGTATGCTATCACCGACTAGACCAATCACGAACAAAACAAACAAAAAATCGCAGGTTCGCTTTGAACGCCTTCAATTGCGAATGCCTAATGCCGGACACCCGAGTTCCGCGAATCTAACAGGTTCGACGAGCGCGAAGGGTTTTGTCTCCGCTGAACTGTTCGAACGCGTTCGAACGCCGAACGCCGGCGTTCCGCCTTTTAACGCATCCGGCGAGCTGTTTCCACCAATCATTCCAACCAGAGCTCGTCGTTCTGACGTCCTCGGGCGATCTCGTCTCCTTCTCTCTCTCAGTTTCTGCCCGCATAGCAACGTCGATTTTGGCGAATATTATCCTGAAGGCTGGAACTCGTGTGCGAGAAACAAACGGAAAATTGCACGCTGTTCCTAACGTATAAAAAAAATTCGACACAATATTCTTTTTTTTTTACGCCACGCGTGACACATTTTTTTGTTTGTTTGTAAAATTTAGCGGGAAAAATAAACTGGTGTTTATGTCATGTGACCTCACTTTCCTAGTTAAATCGAATGGGAATTGCAAGGACGGAGGGGCGGACGGAAGAACCGCATTTCATGATTGCTTGGGATTCGTTAAAAAGCATATTGCATGCATTAAAAATGTTTCCCGGACAGGAACACTCATTCGTTCCCAGACTCCTCTCGCCCTCATCCCCTCCATAGTCCAACACCGTGAAACGTTTCTAGAATCAATGAAGTAAGTAATCCACTTCCGCCAAACGACACCGCCACAGCCACAACAATATCTCGAGAGACTTTGTCGACCCATGTCGTTCGAGGGTTGAAATAACAAGAAAGTGATGCCGTCTTAGCTGATACCAATCACCGAAAAGATAAGAGACGAAAAGACTGAAAACAGGGGCGTCTGTGTACTTTGTTTCGGCGTTAGTCGGTAAACAGGAAAAGTACATTTGCAACAAGTCAATATAGGAGTGTTGGAGTGTGGTTCGCCAGACAGATATCCGCCCGAGCTTAGCACTCGGACAGAGTAGAGGGCTTAGCGCCGACAAACCTTGGTTCGGACGAGAGACGCTGAGCAGGCTATTTACTTCACAGTAAGGGCTATATCTAGCTATATTTAGAGGGAGATTTAGCGAAAATTTCTCGCTAAATGGGAAGGAGCGAAAGAGGAGGAAGCGAGGGTACGGATGAGGAAGAGGGGCATACCCTCCTTTCCCTAGCCTCCTCCTCCTCCTCAAGAGCTGCGCTCTAATTGGGCGTAACAGGAGATTGTGAACGTCTTTCATTTTTTTAACAAAAGTTTACAAAAGGCAGAAGTGCCCGAAACTGAAAAATTGCTAGAGTAACACCTGTCCATAAAGCGGGTGGCATGTTCCTCGTTTATAACTATCGGCCAATATCCTTGTTGTGTACTGCAAGTAAAGTAATGGAAAATTTTGTTTTTAAACACCTGAGCGTTCTTTTTGAGAGCTTTTTCGACGTGGCTTTTCTACTGTCACATGAGCAACGAAATTTTGTCAATTCTGGACAAGGGCGGACAAATCGATGCGGTTTTCTTGGATTTCGAAAAAGCTTTTGACCGGGTGTCTCACTATAACTTAACGTAAAATCTTCGACATTTACTAAGAAACGACCTGATTCTTCTGTGGCTTGACTCGTACTTATAATATAGACAGCAATACGTTCAAATAGACCGGACCAACTCGCTTCCAGCACCAGTCCTTTGAAGAGACCATGTGCCCGCGTGTCTTCCTAATTTATTTAAACGACTTGGTATACAACTCACCTGTACACTGCGTTTTTTTACGTAGTCAACAGGCGACTACGTAACTCTAAACAATTTCCTCAGCCGTTTACGGATGGTGTCAATCTTGGCAAATGAATTTAAATAGCACTAAGTGCACACATATTGTCACGAATGACAAGTGATGAGGCGGTGAATAACTGAGTAAACTAAACGTTTAATCGGGTGAACTTGTGCCCAAAAATAAAGAAGGAAACAAAAGATAACAGTAGAGCGTCGCGGGCGTCGAAGACGGCGAAAGAGCAGAGTCGAACGCTGGGTCGAAACTGACTCGGATTGTCAGGCGGAGCCCCTTTGTACACGCGTGGGCTTCCGGAACATTAGGCGTAGAAGGTTCGGTCCGTAGAACATTCTAACCTCGAATTAGCAAGGCGGCTCTCGAACTTACTAGAACTTCACATTACAGCGTCAGCAAAAAAGGTGTAGGCGCGGCCAGGAATCGAACCCTGGCCTTCTGCGTGGAAGGCAAGCGCGATAACCGCTATGCCACGGGCGCGCTGCCTACTTGGTCAGCTGCGCCCGCGGCAATATGAAAATTACAAGCAAAAAGAAACCGTTCACGTACAGTCGGCACGGAATGAAACGCGAACAAGGAGCGCATGGTTTTCTACCCACGCTGAGTAACCTAGAGACGCAACACCGAAGGTTTGGATGCACTGAGCAAGAGTCTAACACACCGAAGGAGGAGCCATCTTCTTGCAGCTCCCATCTGGTTCAGGTGGTGCAGCATCTAGCGAAAACCATGCACCCACTGTTCGCGTTTCATTCCGTGCCGACTGTACAAATATAAAATTAATAACACTGAGATTAGCCTAGTCGCGCAGTCTAAGTACATAGAAACAATTATAACTTCTAATCTAAGTTGGAAGAACCAGGTTAATAGCATTGTCTTGGCGGCTACAAAGAGGATATGGTTGCGAAGACACCGGCTAAAGCATGGCACTAGCAAGACAAAACTGGTAGCCTAGACATCCCCTGTAAGACCGCTACTAGAGTACGGGGACGCTGTCTGGGTCCCCCACACAAAAACCGATACGGAATGCATCGAACGCGTACAGAGGAAGGCGCTTCGATTCATTTATCACGCTTATGGTAGAAACGTCTCGGTGACTGAACTTCTGAATCGTTCAGGGCTCTCTATATTAAAATCCCGCCGCAAGCTTTATTGCCTAAAGCTTCTTTTAATCAATAACCAGACAGGGCTGCGTTTTACCGACTATATGCTGTAAAACACAGCGCGGCCAACTCGGAAAAAACCCCAATAAAACAATACTGAGGCCTCAATGGCAGGACAAACGGATATCGGTTTTCTTTTTTTTTTCGAGAACGATAACCGAATGGAACGATCCTCCGCGTGACGTGGTCTGTACAACATCGCAGGATATTTTTGTATCTTCGTTTGGTTCCCACTTGTGAGTGAAATGTGTTCATTTTGCTTGTATTTTTCATTATATCTTCTAGAAGGAAGTTCATAGCAACACCCCGCTATTTTTGTCATATCTTACTGGCAATTGGGCGCCTTATGTCTATGTTTGTCCTCTGCTAACAACTTTGGTTTTCTAATGGTTATCTTCTCTCCTGAGTGTAGCAGTTTTCTTTTTACCCATACTATCAACTGTATATACTTTATGTCTTATTGGTGTCTATTTCTAATGCTTTTGTGAATGTCAAAAGATGTCATAGTGTATTAAAAAAAAATCTGTATGTAAGCACTCCTGCCCTGGCTGCCAAAAAGCAGCTGGCAGTATTGAATAATAAAAAAAATGTTGAGGATGCTATCAAGCGAAGGATATTTGAGTCATGTATGTTCGAGACGTGAATACAACACGACGCACGATTTAGATGCAACGAGACTAACCACGATTTAGATGCCACGAGACTAACTACGTGAAGAGCTCTCCACCCAGGAGAGCTCTCCTCGCAGTTTCCAGTACGGGGAGAGTGCTGTGTCTCGTTGCTGTTCGAGATACCATCCCGTTCTGATTGATACACTGTATCACTCGAAGCAAGTCGAGTCTTGTTTCGTTTTACTTTTGACCTCTTGTATGTCTATCGAGTTTAGGCTGTGTACCAGGCAAGTGAATTCTTCTTCATCTTCGTATGCCTCGGACTGGTCGGAGCCATTCCGCGCAGGTAGACGAGAAAGTGCGTCTGCCACGACGTTTGCATTCTCCCTTCTGATAGTGAAAATCGTAATCGTATTTTAGGAATCTCATGGCCAATCTGACTATTCTCATCGGTTTTCGACCGGTTCCCTGAGTAGAAAGCAGGGTCACAAGAGCCTGGTGGTCCGTCTTGAGCGTGAAATGTCGGCCAAAAAGAAAAACATGCCACTTCTCGCAGGCCCAAAGACATGCTAAAGCTTCTTTCTCCCTTCGAGAAGTTGCGCTCTGCGCTAGAAAGTGTTCGGGATAAGAATGAGACGGCGTGTATTCCATCTGGATGTACTTGTTGCAATCCCGCGCCCAACCCGTAGCTTGATGAGCCGTTGTGACGACGGTAGGAAGTGTCCCATCAAAAACGGTGAGTGGAACACAGCTCTGAATCAGGTGTTTGACTGATGTGAATGCTTCCTCTTGTTCCTTTCCAAACTGGAATGAAACATTCTTCCGTAGGAGTGCATGTAGAGGCTCTAGGATGGTTGGCAAGTTGGGAACGAACTTGAGGTAGTACCTTAGGAGACCAAGCAAAGATCGTAGTGACGTTACGTCTGGGGGGGGGGGCGGAGGCTTGCATGATCGCCCTGACGTTATCTTCACATGTCTTGATCCCCTGAGGAGTGATTTTATGTCCCAGGAATTGAAGCTGTGAAACTGAGAAAATGCATTTGTCTTTGTTTAGTTTCAGGTCCGCCTCTTCTAGGTGGGTAAGGACTTGTCTCAGTCGGACGTCAAGTTTTTTGATCGTTGTTCCAAACATGGACACATCATCGAGGTAGACGATGGCACCCTGAGTGCCTCAAAGGATACAGTCCATCAGCTTTTGGAAAGCAGGGGCGGTGGAAGCCAGCCTGAAACATACCCTGGTGAACCAAAAATAGACCTTCAGGCGTCACGAAGGCAGTAAAGTCATTACTTTGTTCTGCCAGGTCCAACTGGTGATACGCTGATGAGAGATCTAACTTGCTGAATATCTTTGCACCCTACAGCCGGTGGAAGATCTCGTCGGACCACGGAAGAGGATGGGAGTCAACAAAGACTGAAGTATTGGCTTGCACAAGTCTACGCAGAACCGCATGTCTCCATTTTTCTTCGGCGCAACAACAATGAAAGATTCCCACTCCGATGTATCGACGCGTTCGACGACACCGGAGTCCTCCAACCTTGCCAGCTCCTCAGACAAGTTTTCGCGCACCGTGAAACGTAGTCTTCGCAGTGTTTGTTGTACTGGGCTGACCGTAGCCTTCGTCTTCACTCTGTGGACGAATTTTTTGGTGTGTCCCGGACTTTCTGAGGATAGGTGATGGAAGTCCTTTACAAGCCCTGGACGATTCTTCGAAGAAGCGGTGGCCACTCTTGTCCCCCTTTCGGAGAGCCAAAGTCAAGGTGATTATCCAGAGCACGTAAGGTATTCAGCCCCATCACGGCCGCGCCTGTTCGCACGACGTGGAACGTGCACGTGCCAATCCTTTAGGCGAACTGTACGCTTGAGTCGAATTTTCCCAGAATGGGAATGTCCTTTCCAGAGTAATCGATGAGAGCTGTACTTGTCGGTTGTAGCTTGTAGGACTGCGAGTATCTTCGGTCGACGTTTTCTGGAAGAATCGACACCGATGATCCCGTATCGACCAGAAGTCTCATGGGTACGCGCGAAAGCAGTATTTCGCAAGTAATGGACTGGTTGGTGAAGCTGGTAGTAAGGACTTGGACTTGTTCTACGCTTTGCACG